>CM070035.1:45359857-45376124 GCA_036250615.1 Ptychadena robeensis | reverse complement strand
CTAGATTTTTGTACAACGAACCAAAAAATCGTTCGTCGTTCATCTGTTGGACGAAAAAATTTTGACTTGTAAACCCACCTTTAGGGTGACAATGTGCCTTAGGGATTGATGAGTTGATGAGATACCAAAATTTCAACATTAGGATGCAAATTTTATGCAGAAAAAGCAGCACAGCAGTGGTTGTACTTGATTGGCACAGTTCAGTCTGCATACTATTTGCATGCTGGAGGTGCCATTTTTCCATTCAATCGCCTTAAAAATGTTTTAGACAATCATTGGATACAGATTCCATTTTACCTGAAGTGATTAACCAAAAGTGATGGAAACAAAACATAAAGTTGATCAGTCGTAACATTTCAGTCCATTGTTCACTTATCTGACTGGTTTTCTAGGTTTATTGATAGATTTTTGTATCTGATGGTACTATGGAGCATGAGCACAAACCTAAGGAAAACGAATAGATAGGTTTTAAACTGATCAGACTGTGTGAAAGTAAGATCCATCGCTATTAAATTGACAGTCAATATTTAAATTGCACAAGCCAATGGAATCTTGGGTCCATCGAGCAAAAGTAAAGGTATCCATACATGTGTAAATAGCCACACAGTCAATGGCTGCTTCAAACGATGACCTCACGCCATGCGCGTTTGTGGTCATTGATTGTGCAGCCATCGAACGCTGCAACCACCCCTGTCTTCCCGCTCCAAGATAAATCGATCAAACTAAGAATGGACATTTCCATAAATCCCGGTTGAATGTGATAAGGACACAGCCCCATCACAGCCAGCACTCCCTGACACACATATCAGAACCGGGACACAGGAAAGGGCTGCTGTGTCTTGCAGTCTTCCTGTGTCCTGCTCTCTGTGCCTGTCCGCAACTCCCAGCCGGTGTTCTGAGATATTAAGGAAAATAACTCCCAACACCGGGTGTACACAGGCCCAGGGTCCCCATCGAACATTGGTGAAGTTACCACGCTGGGATCGAACGGGTATCGACACGTGTATGGGGGCTTTAATTTGTTGAAATTACAGCATCTCATTGACCATCTGTACTGAACAGCAACATAAATGTGAATGAAAGTAAGTGCAGTGCTGAGGATCTCTCCTCCTATCACTATGATTCCTTACATACCTGATAGACTAAATGTGCTACTTCTATCACCTACTCCCTGAGCTTAGTTCTACGCACTGTATAACAGTGGTTCCAAAACTTTCCTTGGATGGCCCCCCTTTTCTATTTAGAGACATCATCAAGCCCCCCTCCACATTCAAACACAGGTTAAGAATGAGAGCCAGCACCCCCCTCAAATACCTTTACCCTTCCCAGGGGGGCCGTCCTCCAGTTTGGGAGGCACTACTGTATAAGATGGTAATATAAAATCAAATTCAGGTATAATATTTTAGTATATAACACATTTATATATAATAATAATAATGGTTAGAGTGCTGCATGGTACATTTTTTATCTGCCTAGATTTAACTGTAGCAGACAAATACATTTTCACTATAGAAAACTATTTTATAGATTAATGACAATGATGTTTGAGCTGTGCTGGCAGCTAATAAAATCTGTATAACCCTGTCTTATTTTAATGATCCATTTGAAAAAAAAAAACCCAGAAAAAACAGATAGTCTCATTAATTCTTTACAGAGGGATGCTGCATCCATTGCTTAATGGACATTTTTTCTGCATCCCTGCATCTTCCTGGCTGTGCACTTCACTGTTTCTGTAAGTAGAGCAACTAAAGCCTGGGCATGGCTAAAAATAGATGTCATCGATCTGTGTAATGAAATATACCAGGACTTTTCCTTATTGATCACAATACAGTTTGCTTTATTTTTGGACCGGTAGGAGCTTGCAAAATTGCCATTTTGGTCAGATGGTACAGATTATTTTGTCCTTTCCGCATATAAATGCCAGTGCTATGTATTTTTATCCCAGTATGTTCTCTGGATACTTTTGTCAGACCACAGGGTGTTATAGCTCACATATCATGTTCAATTTGACCACTAATGGATTTCTACAATCATCTAGCAATATCATGTATGCAATTGTTATGATATACTGTAATGTAAAAATACATGTATGCATGGTTGATTTGACCTGATAATACCCATCCTTCTACAGCAGGGCTGTAGAATGGGAAAAGGAAAAAGCACATAGAGCTTATCAAGTACTGTGAGCTCTATATTCTTTCCAACTCTGTTGCAGAAGTTCCCAGTTGTGTGTGGCACTTGTAGGTTGCTTTTGTTTAACCCTTCTCTCCAGTTCATCCCAAACCAGCAAGCTATTGACTCTCACAATCTTGTCTTCTGATGCTTTGGACCTGGCAAACTCTTTCCTGTTAAAATGTCCCCCAACTTCTGATCTTGCACTTGCACCTTGACTTTTATGACAATTTCTCTGTAGAAAAGTGTAAAGTAAAACCATTTATGCATACATTTTTCCTGATTGATCTTCAGTTTAATCGTCTCCTGCTATTTAAATATTGACTACAGTCTAATGGAAGGTGTAGAAAGGTCCTCATATTACATGGTTTTGGTAGAAGAAAAGTTGGTTGTACAGAAATTGCATGGTAATTGTATGTAGTGTATGGGGGGCTTAAAGGAAGCTATACATGGGTTGACTTTTGCACAATAGCTCTTTGAACTTATCACCTTGTGCAATTTAAACATCAACTCTCAGTCCAACATCAATCGTTTGTACCACCACATAGGGTCACCGATTTAGAGCCGACTGATTCCTTTACTTAGATTGGTATGCATACTGCATAGTACAATCGAATACAATTTGAATCGGATACTTGTACAACCATCGTGTCCGATCTCTGCTTGATTAATTATATGTTTGATTTTCACTTTTGGTCGAACTAGGTGGGCAGGAATTGATCAACCCACTTTAAAAGTTTGTTTTTTTTGGTTGGTCCAATGGAAATCAACCCATGTATGGCTTCCATAACATAGATTGATGGTACCAGCACACAGTGTGATCGATTCAAAGTTGATCGACTCTTTTCTAAAGCCCTGTGCACATACACAATCCATTGAAATACCAAGAAAACCCGTCAGATGATTGAATGAAATTTACCACCATGATCTATCACTGCTCGGTCAATTTTATGCTCAATTTCCATCACTTTGGGTGGATCCATTCAGGTAAAAAGTAATTGTTTTTTAAATAATGAACTTAAACAATAATTTTTTATGCTGATCAAATTTAAAAAATGTAACTGTTTATGCCAACCTTTAGACCTACACATATAGGTTTTATGATTGTTTCTCCTCCATTTATAATTGCTTTTTTACCATTTCATTTCTAAAAACACTACTTTGTATGGTACAATACTGTTTAAACAAAGCTAACAAGTGTATGGTAGAACAGCACAGCATGTTCCAGTATTTGTTTTATGCAGACAGAGGGGATTGTAAGAAATCATTAGAGGAAAGTTAGGAGACTATGAGTAATTGGTAGCTCCAACTTTAAAAGGTTTTTTGTGAATTGCGTCCCCGATGTGTCGCATGTATGCACTGCAATTCAGTATGTATTTTTGTAACACAAGATTTTTAGATGTACCTAAGCGGAAAACTTGTACCTAGCAACAAAAACAGGATCCCATCACCCCCAGAAGCCAGTCAGACCCCCCCCCCCCTGACATGTTCGCTCTTCTTGAATTCAGGATTTTCATTTGTTATAATGTATTTCTGTAACACATTACATTAAATTCCAAAAAGGTAAAACTAGAACATTTCAAGTGTTCCAAAAATGTTTGACTAGAAGTATAAATCAAGAACATTAAGTAAGTATAATTCAAGAAGCTTTTAGGCTGTATCTAATATGATCATATTATTTATGTATAGTTCACATACACAGAGCTTTAAGAATTTTCAGCCAATTACAAAAATTACATATAACCAAAGACACTGTGGAGCTGACAGAAAGGTCATTATATATGGAACAGAAGCAGACAGGGACATTAGAAAAGGTAAAATGCATCTCAGAATTTTTACTGGCACCTGTCCTCTAGTAGATGAGCTTTTAACTGGGTCTTAAAAGAGATAAGAGAGTTGGCCTGTCAAATGTTCAATAGGAGCACATTCTAAGAATAAGAATATTGAATGTAAAAGGTTTAAAAAGGGGACATTGTGACTCTGAAAGTTACTGATGAAAGAAAGTTTAGAAGATGAAAGTTTGAAGCTAACTGGCTGTTGTTGGTAATAACAGGGTTTATGAGAAAGGAAGACATAAAGACCATGACTTTATACAAAACAAACAATATGTGACTAACCATGCCAACAACTTAACTAATGATGCCGTGTGAGTGGTTCCTCAACAGGCACATCTCATTTTTAAGTGTTCTCTGAGAGCCTTCTCATCCAGGCACAGGCTTTTACTAGTCAGTAAGAGTGTGTGAACCCTAAACATAAAGCTGGCCATAGACGTCTAAATTTTTCATAAGATTTCTGACCGATCGATCGCCGCGATAAATTGCTCACAAATTAATGCTTAAACTGAGCGATTGATCGAAATGACAAAAAATTGCAAAATTGCATGAGAAATCGATCATGCATGGATCAGACATGTCAGAAATTTTTAGTCGATCGATCATTAATCCAAGGACGTTGTTAAAGATTTACAATTGTTGTACAATCAACCCATAGAGGCCATATCCCACTTCCATCATTTCCGATCACATTTTTAAAAATAAGACATTCTAGATCTAAATAAATGAAATATTCTTATTAAATACTTTGTTCTTTGTTGAATGGGCTGACAACAAAATTGCATGTAATTTATCAATGGAAATCAAATTTATCAACCCATGGAGGACTGGATTTGGAGTTACACTCATAATGAAAGTGGGGGAAAACACTACTTGTTGATCCAACTTTGATGTTATGTCCTTAAAACAAGTCAAAATGAGGCTAAGTAGTGTGTATGGCCCCCGACTTCTGGACAGTCTGTGGTACAACGTTGCATTGGTAGATGCAGCAAGACACGTTGTTACAGATGTGCTCAATTGGATTCAGGTCTGGGGAATGGGCGAGCAGAACGTTCTCCACTGTGTTTTCAGACTCTGTCACGTCTGTCACATGTGCTCAGTATGAACCTGCTTTCATCTGTGAATAGCACAGGGTGCCAGTGGTGAATTTGCCAATCTTGGTGTTCTCTGGCAAATGCCAAATGCCCTGCACAGCGTTGGACTCTCTTACCACCCTCATGGAGTTTCTGACAGTTTGAGCAGACAAATGCACATTTGTGGCCCGCTGGAGGTAATTTTGCAGGGCTCTGGCCGCGCTTCTCCTGTTCCTCCTTGCACAAAGGCGAGGTAGCGGTCCTGATGCTGGGTTGTTGCCCTCCTACAGCCTCCTTTACATCTCCAGATGTACTGGCCTGGATCATGGTAGTGCCGCAAAACTAGGTATATACTGTTTAAAGTTAGTTGGATGACCAGCAAAAAGTTTTGGGAAATCTAAGAAATATAGGTGCGTAGCCATACTGACCAAAATGCATAAATGAATGTATCAAGTTGTTATGTAGCTATCAACACAAATGATTTGCTTTTCAAGTAATATTTTACCTACAAAAAAAATTATTTCTATTATTTCAATTACGAACATCATTATGAATGCCAGTTATTATACATATACATAGCCTTACGATTTACTATATCTCTTGCTCTCGATCTCAGGATGAAGAAAAGCCAGCTCTGTATGTATATAATGTGGTGACACAGGAAAAGGTTCCGATATTTGGGAATGTTCATATTTTCTCAGAAACTGTGTCACAGCTGAAGTCTCTGGTGTCTGTAAAATGTGGATTCCCGGTCAGTGTTTTTTGCTTGAGGACATTAGATGGAAAAGAAATGTATGACTGCAACACCCTGAATAAATACCAACTGGAAGTAGGTAAGATAACTACTGAATCAATGTGCCTTATAGGTCAGGTTGTCACTGTTCAACTCTCAACATTACCACCTTCTAATACTTTCATATTATTTACTTTCTTTTAAGAAGATCCAATTCTACAGATGACAAAGCAAAAAGCTATCAATACTATAATTACCATTTGTGTTGTGTTGCAGTTTTATCACTGTCAAAAAATCTAAGTTTTGGCCAAGAAAAACTCTGGAGGTAAATAATTGAAGAAGTGCTGTCTTTTATAATAAACTACAGTTAACCTAAAGATCTATATTTCACATGAGGCTCTAAATAACTTAGGCCTTGTCTCTTCTGTGCCTTTTTCCCCAGGCTCGGTGTATGGAAGGCACATGAAAGACATTGCTAACTTACCTATGGGCTAAAACTTACCTTACCACAGGTGTGTCCTGTCCTCTATTGCCCACAATAGAGAACACTGCATAAAAAACAAATCAATGGCACGTTTTAGTAATGTTTACAAAATACACCTTATGATTTTAGGCGCATTTTTATATGGCACACTCATTGTTTCCTAAAGGACATGTTATCTATGTGTTCCGCACCCTAAACAGGTCCTGAGAGCTCCATAGTGCTATATGAACTATAAGCCTTATTGTAAGTTAAAGGTTATTGATTAGAATACGTTTAAAAACTGGATTTTAGGATTAATACATGGGATTTGCACTTTGGTTACTTTTGTTAGAGTTTTTTTATTATCATTTTTTAGTAACCCAGTTGAATGCCTATTTTATTGAATATTGCTTACTATGTAAATCCCTGATTTCAAGGTGGGAATGTTATTATATAAAAAAAACTAGAATATATGTTAAAATTTGCATGTGTTACAACTTCTTACTTCCTTTCAATAAATGTTTTATGCTTATAGACCTGAAAAGCTAAAGGTGCAGATTACAAACACATCACAGTAGTCACTCATTCTCCCTTCAGTTCTTATTCAGGGTTGCAATAGGATGCAGCTTGGTATAATAAACAGCTTACGCTAAATACTTATTTGTAATTTTAAAAATACATGAAAAGACTTGCGAAGGGAACTTAGAAGGAAGAGTGACGCCCCCCTCCTTCCTAAATTAGCACGATTTAAAAGGTCTGGGATTTATTGAAGTCGGGATTTGGCCGGGAAAGACACATAAAAAAACGCAACTGTCCTGGCCAAAACGGGAGAGTTGACAGGTATGACCAGGAGTCGATCGCCGAGCCCTTCCCCTTATTTCTTTTTTTGCTTATGTTTATTAACACAAGTCTAATTGTCTGCTGGACTATGAAGTATACTTGGGGCATATATAGTAGATTATTTGGGCTTGGCTCTTATAATGACATATTTAGGGTGTTTGTTATTAACTCACAAATTCCACCCACTAAATGCTGGGATTTTTTGTAGTAGAGCATTAGCTGATTTTCATAGTTTTCAGTTATATCTAAGTATATGCTGTATGTTTAATGCAGATACATTTTCTCTGTGGAAAACAGAATAATCTCTAAGGATCTCTAGTGGTTATTTATTACAGGCACTTACTCATCACTTCTTATTTTGACTGAAGAATTCCAGGCTTTCCTTCATGGTCAATATATTTATATATTTATACTGTACATTAATTGTTTATTTTGTGTTGTTTTAGGATCAGTCCTGAGATTAGACATCTGGGATGGCTGGAAGGAACTTCTGTCAGCCTGCGTCCTGGGCCATGAACAAAATATCCAGCGCTACTTATCACACAATGAAGCCATTCTCAGGTAGGTATGGTTATACAGATTAGATCTGTATTACATGGAACATGTTGGTAAAATGTCTTTCAGATCGGAAGATTTCAAGATTTTAGCTTCTTACAGGTACTTACAGTGACAATGGTCTTTATATATCCATATAGTCATTAAACCAGATATCTAAAAGAAGCTGTGGCATGGGAGCCAAGCTGTTAAGTTTAAAGAAGTAGACTTATTTTATATTAGGACCTACCTTAAAACACTGGAATGTTTTTTGTGTGATTTAAATTCCTGTTTAAACTAGATATGTAGAACATAGAGCATAGAGCCCAGGTGCCCAACCTGCAGCCCGAAATCTAACTGTTATTGCATATGGCATAGGAACTCACCTGTCTGCTGATCCCCTGCTGGTTCTCGTTTGGGAACTTCTTAGAGTGGGAAGAGGGGAGAGGCGATAAGCTTACGTGATAGGTGTGCGTAAAAGCCAATCAGAGACCCAGATGGCACCTGAGCAAGTCCCTCACCTCTCCTAGTGTTGGCAGGGGATCAGCAGACTGGTGAGTGCTCTTACTATCCCACCAATGAACTGGGGGTGATTGTATCATATATATTGTGGCACATAACTTCAGAATAGGGGCACATAACCTTTCAATCAAAAGTTATGTGCCCCATAGATATAATCAGTGGCTTTAACTATATCTATCATGTTACCTAATGCTTGAAGTATAATTTAGGTTTTGTTATTAAAAAATATCTGCTAACTATGCCTGCTGTTATTTAAAAATAATTTTACAAGTCAGTATAGGTTGAAAATGTTATGTGCGGCCCTTTGTTGATGCTGAGGGCCGCACTTGTGGCCCTCAATATCAACTCAGTTGCCCACCAATGGCATAGAGTATTGCCCCTCCTTGAAACTACAGCTATGCAATAACTGAATATAACTGGACAGTGACAATACTTTCCTTATGTATCCTGGGAACTCCAGAAGCGAGATTTTTCTTGTTTCTGTTCACACCAACCTGGTACTTTTGCCACTCTTGGCCATTTCAGGTGTTCCCACTTCTGTGTTTGTATTTTCCAGCTTGCGCCGTTCAGATATGCATAGGAAGGTAGGGCATGTCAGGGACAGAGGGTGCCAGATATGCATGCAATGGAGTCCCCCAGGGACCACCATCACCATCTACACTTAAAGGTTTTGCCTTCAGATTTATACTTAGTTGTAGTTTTTGGCTGACTATCTCTTTAAAATGTAGTTACATTTGCTTTGCACACAGATATCAGCAGAGAGTGGCCCTTTACATAGCTGCACATTTTGGCCACCTGAAAATGGCAGAATGGCTTCAGAAGAAGGGTGTACGAGCAGATCAAGCCATTGGTGTACATCCTTATAGAGAATGGTGCTGTGAGACTGATCACCCAGACATAGGCAAATGTGCCATTCACGCAGCTGCTGAAGCAGGACAAATCCTTTTAGTCAAAGATTTTGTTGCGCGTAATGTTTTCTGTTTGGATTGTCAAACTCGTTTTGGTCAAACGCCTCTCAGGATATGTATCCACCAGGGCCACAAAGACTGCGTATTGTATTTAATCATGAAGATGTGGTCAGTTGTCTCTTTTCCCAAAATGTCTCTCCCTATGCATATCTACATCAAAGTTAAATGGTGGCTTTTCTTGGCTCAAAAAAAAGTTTGTAAAGTAAAGAAGTGGGCTCCACAGTTTAAAACACGTGTTGGGGACCCATTTGTTGTTGATGGCTTCACAGAGCCCAAGATGACTAGTAAAGGTCTACATAATCTTCATCAACACAAATGGATAAAGGGTCTCAGGAGCTATACCAAGTCTCGGGCTCAGAGCAGTGATGCCTTTGTCAATGCGGTCTTAGAACTTCGGCCTGTGACCAAAAAGCAAAAGACACCAACACCATCCAGGTTTCCTCCAGTTATGAAAACAGCAGAAAATGTACTCAAGAATAGACTTGAAGGTGACCAGGACTCTATAGACATTTTTCATAACAACACATGGAAGGCGCAGATTCCTCTTCCACCGATCACCAATATTACCAGTAACCGCCCACGCAATTTAACAATGCCTCATGCTACTCTACTTCTGAATTCCTCTCTGGAGTCTTTCTCAAAGCAGCACGGTCGGACACCAAGGCAAGATGCTATTTATTTTCTAAGTCTAGCCAGGTAAATATAGTGGTTTTCTACCTTTCAAAGTTTAAATACTTTAATTGCCTGCTTGAGTTTATTGTTCTCACTGTCTGGCAGCAAAGTAAATAAAAACTCTAGACAATAAAACAATAATTCTGAAAAGAGAAGTAATGGCTAAAGCTAGGCATACACTTTGTGATTCCCTTGTGATCATTGTGTGATCGATTGCATGACTTTTGGTTTAAATTTGGTCAATCACTCCAGGTGGACTGCGTTCGATTTTTGAAAGATCAATTGCTGCGAATGCGCATGATGATAGTTTGTGAATTTAACGATCAATTTGTGTATGGCCGACCTTAGGATTACAGCATGTTTTTTCAATCGTAAGCATTCTAATACAATGTGGTGTACCACTAGAGGAGATGATTAATCCCCCTGCCATTCCTGACGGCACCATCTCGTCCAGCACTGTCCTGTCAGTACTGCACTGGACGAGATGGGACAATCTGGCGGAGATCGGAGCCCCGGCAGCGTACCAGGTCCATTACACCAGGGGAGAAAGAGTGCCAAAGGGAATTGTACTGGATACAGTCATAACTGTATCCAATACAATTAAAAGTAAAAAAAAAACATGAAACACATTTCCAATTAAATAAATATTTTTATTATAAACAAAAAACAAATATAGATACATACTGTTTTGAAAGCTAGAGATTTTATCGTTCAAATGATACCTTTTATTTATTTTTTATGTTTTTATTTTTTAACATTATTGTGTGTTTCAAACATTATTATAGTCAGGATGTCTACTAGACCCTCGTACATGGATATTTCTATGGTGCGCTTTTGGTACAGAAATCTGGACCTCACAAGAGCACTAGGGAGGTTAATGAGATTCGGCACCATAACATGCTGCTGTGCTTCATTGACCTGAGCATCTTCATGCAATTTCCTTGCTTTGTGTATATCAACAAGCACCTCTAACCACTAGTGGCTACCTCTGAGATGGGTATTTTTCTTTGTGCAATTATCAGCTTCATCACTTGCAGTGTAGTGTGTAATTATAGTTGGAGACCAAAAGCTATTAATAGACCATAAGCTATTTTTTTTTTTGTAATTTTAAAACATATACTACACAGAATCGTTGCACACATTTATAAATTTTAAATGTTTATTTATTTCCATTTTGCTGGTTATGACCTACAGGTAAAAAAAAATCCCTGAAAAATGTTATCTTACATACAGTAATAAACCAATAAAAATTATTTAATACAGAAATGGTGGGCTACTGAATAGTATTTTTCTAAGTACACACTCATTACCTGACCTGGGCTCATCAATGCTGCATGACATGAAGGTGGTAAGCCAGCGGTACTTGTGAGTTGTTATGGGATCTCAAGATGCTTTAATAGCAACCTTTAGCTCGTCTGCGTATTTGGGTCTTGTGTATCTCACATTATGCCCTCTAATCTCTATGGGGCATAAGTTAGGCAAGTTTGCTGGCCAATCAAACACAGTGATACCAAAGTAACTAAATCTAGGTATTGGTACTTTTGGCAGTGTGGGTGCCAAGTCCTGTCGGTTTTCTCCTTTGCCTAGGTAAGACACTTCTGACTTTGTCTCTAGTTCAGAAGTGGGTTAGCACAAATTCTTAAATAGGATGTGGTTCACTATGTTCCTTGTGCAATGCTTTCCATGTTGCTTGTGCACCCTTTTCTGGAATTTGTCCCTATGTTCAACTTTTCATTGATATAATTGATTACAGCAGTTTATGAACAGCCAGATACTTTTGTTGCTTTTAGGCTATGTCTCCACAGCAGCGGGGGTCCTGATGGATCACATACACATTACCTGCCCGATGCAGGGGTTAACATACTGCACTGCGCTAACCCCTGCATCAGCCTATTGGCTCTGCGCCGTGAGAACAGAGCATCCGCCGGGCAGGTAAAGTGTATGTGATCTGTCGGAAACCCGCCAAGCACTGCGCTTAGCGTAGAGGTTCAAACGGATCTGACAACGCTGTGGAAATATGCCTTTTGTCTTGTGTTGTCTCACCTTTGATTTTATGGCCTACTAAACCAGACAGAGATACCAATTCAAGGCTAAGGACACCTTTTCAGGTTTTTGTGGTCTGGGTCCAATGAGACAGAATGAGTCTACCATATATTTTTTTTACAATATTAAAATTTTCTTTGAATTTTTTTTTACCTGGCAGTCATAATTCGAAGAATGAACAGAATTTCACTTAAAAGATATTCTGATTTATTGAGACATACATTACCTGTAACAATGAAGGCACATTTATAAGGCCTGTATTATGTGTCAAGCATTGCATTTCAGTTTGTTTACACTGGTTGTCGTGTATTAGTACAATGTTATTTGCCTGAGTAGTAGATTCCACTCATATTTAATGTGAATCACAAGCTAGGGTTACAGAATGCAGTTTGCTTTCTAGAAGCAACATATCATATATTTGACCAATGAGGAAGAGAAGGCGTCATCTAGTGGTGGAAAATCAAACTCAACTAGACACGTGATAGTCATAGCACAGTGACTTTTGATTTGTATATATACATAACTCAGCCTTTTACTACCCCAAGTACAAAGCCTGAAGTGACCATAAATGTCCCTAGGGGCCATTTCACACTAGTGCGGCTTGCATTAACGCAAGGTACGCAGGTGTCCATAGGAAACCTGTTTTACCTATCACACTAACCCCAGTTTGCAGTAATGCACAACTCAGCCTGTTACCACAAATGCCCTGCAGCACACATTTTTGGTGCCGCAGTGCAAGCCACTTTCATACACTTATATGGGAGACAAAAGCACAGCACAATGTGGAAACACAGGGGTTTATTACTGCTAACACATATGGTAGTGTTGCCAATAACACATCCATTATCAGTTATAAAATTGTACTGCAGCTGCAGAGCGGCTAGTGTAAAATGTCTCCACTCTGTCGTGAACCCCTGTGTTAAGTGCTGGGGTCCCGACGGAGCACATACACATTACCTGCCCAGCGGATCCTCTGTTCACATGGCATTGAGCCAATCCATGGATGCAGGGGTTAATATAGTGCATGTGTGAACAGAGGATCCACCAGGCAGGTAATGTGCTCTGTGCTCGCACCAAGCACCGCGCTTAACGTAGGGGGTCCTGACGGATCACTCAACGCAGTGGAGACATAGCCTTACAGTGATAAAGCTATTATATTACATGCACAGAAAAAAAAACAGTTTCAAATTAGATTGGCTCGAGGTAATTGGTCACATTATTTTCCATTTGTACAGCATTGTGGTTTGGGGTGTTTTGTAGAAAAAGCAGCAAAAAGACTCCAACATCACAGGTCCAACAAGTCCAGCTCAGCACTGACCAATAATGTAATGTTTCTCATACCAAATTAATATGAACATAGAAGGAACAACACTGAATTCTTAAGACTGTAGATCATATTAAAGCTTGAGAATAATGAATCAGAATGAATAGTTACATTTTGGTATATAATGGTAATTAGTTCTACTTTTTAAACCCATGCTCATCATTAACATATTGACTCTTTCTAGTGAGTTTAAAGACAAACCCTGGCTTCAGCGGCTAGACATGGCAAGGATGTTGGCCAAGAAGACGGTCTACCAGCTATAGCAGAACAGGATCCTTCTTTATACACAGCCATCCTGAGACAACCTATATAAAACACAACTGGCTGTTATTACCTGCAGCTCTGGATATTGGATCTATTTTGTATTGTAATCAAATGTCAAAAGACTGTAAGACTAAATCTTAATAGAAATTAAGAAAAATAAATTGAATATATTCATTTTGAAACAATATCTCTATTAATCAGTTATGTGTGAATAACACAGGTGATATAATTCTGTTCTACAACTACCTCACTTTTGCTCTCATATTCTTCCATTCTGCATCCAAAGTAATGAAAAAGGCAAATATATATTAAGGTTTGATGAGAAATTAAATATTTTATTTTACTTATTGAGAAGTAGAAGTGTTTTGTTTTTTAATCTTTCATTGGTATGAGCACAAACTAATCTTTTCCTACCCCATTTATTTTAATAGTGTAGTAAGGAAATGGTTGGCAACTGAGTTGATATGGAGGGCCACAAGTGCGGCCCTCAGCATCACTAAAGGGCCGACATTTTCAATCTATACTGACTTGTATAAGCATTTTTTTTATGAAACACTGACAGCAGGCAGAGCTAGAAGACATACATTTTAAATAACAAAGCTTTTTAGTAATATATATATATATATATATCTATCATCAAAGCCTTTGAAGATACCTATGGGGCACATAACCTTTGATCCTGGGCGAGGACATGTCAGCAGGGGATTGGTGGACAGGTGGAGAAATGAGAGGGGTCATTGAACAATGCCCGAAGGGCCGCAGGTTGGGCACCTGGCTAGTAAGATATACATTGATGTCATATTTTCATGTATTTGTATCTTTTATAGTGTTCATATTAAAAGAAGTCAACTCTGAGCTAAGGAAACATAAAGGTTTAAACCTTGAACCAGTGGAAAGAGGAATTTTCTTTGGTGGAGTATAAGCAGTAGTGATGAGCGAGAATATTCAAAATTCAAATATATTCGACGAATAGCCGACATTCAAGAATTTGCAATATTTCGTGAATGTGCGCTCGGATATTCACAAAGACGGATGTTGATCATATTATGCTTCAACATTGTTTACCTGCATACATTGCACATATTTGTGCGCATTGCGAATGGATACGCGGAATACGCACAGTGATCGTAATGGCTAAGATCACCGAATGAAGAAGAGAAGCTGTAAACCTGGTTCGCGAATCTTTGCGAATAGCAAAATTGCACGAATTTAAATATACCATATGCCGCTCAACACTGATAAGCAGTATGAGTTATGCAAAATCCAACAAACCCGGTGCAATAAAGTCAATAAACCTGCTCCTGGGAAGGTCATTAGAAGTGTGATTTTGAAATAAACCAAAGATACTTACTGGTTGATAGAAGGAAAAGTTACACGCAGCATTCTTATAATACATGTGATGTTGTAGACTCAACAATGGTTTATAAACTTCTGAGATTCCAAATCCGCTTGGGAATAGATCGGTTAAAATGTAATTTTTTTTCTATTTGTATTAGAAGCAGAAATGAATTTTGAGTGAATTTTAACTTCTCTTTGCTTTATTCATTAAGGAACGTAAACATTCACATTCGAAGAGAATTTCTGCATTAGGTTATCCCCAACGAATTCCTAGGGAAATTAGAGTTACCTGCATTGTATAGGAAGGCCTCTGGGTGGCGTTATTTGAACGTGTAAAACTATAATGTCCTTTCAATATGCAGTTTACATACATACATTGTATCTCATTTGCAGCTTAAATGCTCTGAAATCGATAATTGCTATAAAATCATAAGATCATGTTTATTTTTCAAAGTTTAAAGTATTTTTTGTATTTTTATGTATACAGTGTATATAAACAGATTACAAATGTCCTGACTACTCTCCTTTCTGTATATTACTGGTGTCACTGAGGGCAGAATGTAGTGACCCATGATACCCATGCCGGTACTACAATACTGCCATATAGTGAAGGCAACTTTAACTTCCCTGCATCATCACTGAGGTCAGAGAGGTGTAACCCATAAGAAGAGCTGAGCATGACGATGCTGGAGGACGGCACAGGCTCGTCTGGAGTTACAACCAATTTGAGGTACAACCAAAAGTTTTGTTTCAACTTACAACCAAAGATTTAATTTACAATCAGAGTCAGGGCCAAAACATGTTTCTGCTTGTGTGGTGGCATTCATATGACCTGATGTGACTTATACGTACAGCACATCAGAATGGAGCATTTCACCAATCTACAAAAGGCTACAAGGCCAGATTCCTGATGTTCTATTGGAAGGGGACTCTCCTGTCATACAACAACCACCTTTCATCTCATCCTCTTTTACTGTAAAGCAAAGATGTTAACTTAAATGTTGATTGACAAATAAATTGATCTGGTAAGCTCTGCACATTATAACTTTTGGTGAGAACACCAGGAAAATTATTGTTGTTTTTGGTAAATTACACATATTATTTAACACTTTTTTTTATTATGAAAAGTATAGGTTAGCGGTGCTTTTGGAGGTTCAGAACAATTATGGGCATTTTTACTATTCTTGTGGGAAACATAGTCTTGAATTACAATCAACTTGACTTACGACCAACCCTTGGGAACCAATTAAATATTTTTTTATTGGCCTTACTGTATGTAATTTTACATTTTCAGGGAAAACTAGCAACATGGAAATAAATAAACATTTGAAATGTGTACAATGATTCTATATAGCAGTGATGGTGAACCTATGGCACGTGTGCCAGAGGTGGTACTTGGAGCCCTCTCTGTGGGCACCCGAGCTGTCAGGCAGTAGTGATGGCCCGAACTGTTCGCCGGAGAACTATTCGTGGCGAACATCGCATGTTC
>CM070035.1:45342709-45356307 GCA_036250615.1 Ptychadena robeensis | reverse complement strand
CGGAATCGATCGTCCCGGAATCCGATGGGAAACGGACCCGTGTATGGGGGCCTTTACAGTATCAGTTGACAGCAGGTCTATTATGTTCAAAGCACAACTCGATTTTTGAATGGATTTGAGCACAATGGATTGCCGTGCGCGTTGCTAGAATCGATTGTTGCCACTCTTTCTTCGAATGGGATCAATTGATCCTTGAAAAGAAACCTTGATTGAACAGGGAACCAACATGTTGGTAAACCCCTGTTCGATTGCCAATGATTGCCATTACTTTGGATGGGGACCAAGGGTCCTCATCTAAAGTTTAGAATGGGATAGATTGCGCAGAAGCCGATTGCAATGGTATCGACCCTTGTATGGCCAGCCTTAAGGCCCCCACACATGTACCGAATTTGGCCCGACAGATCAGCGATGGAGTGCAGCGTGATGATTTCATCACACTGCACTCCGTCGCTCACAGCATCGACGGGCACCCTTTGTGTGCCGGCTGTAAGTTTCAATGGGGACGCTGGTCTCCATTGAAACTAACGGCATGGGCCAGAGATAATCGGACATGTCCGTTCTCTGGCCGACCAAGCTTTGTGGCGACAAGGATCTGTCGCCCCATGTGGGAACCCGTGTCCGGCAAGCGCACACGCACATCGGTCGGTGACAAAATTGGCTGCCGCTCAGTGTGTAGCAGCCTTAACAGTAGCAACCAATCGAAAAATCTTCTCACTTAGCTGAAAATCTGTTTAATAGTTGGTGATTACTGATCATTGTAATTATTCATTGCTCTGTCTTCCTGAATAAGCCTGATGATGAGAATATTACATCCTGAAAAAGCTCCGAAATCCATAATCCCTCTCTGTAAGATATAGATCTAATATGTGCTCGTAATTGAAGTCTGATTATTGTAACTTGAAGGCCAAAGCTAACATAAATAGATGGTTCTATCAGCTGACAGATAAAATGTTTACAGCATACTCAAAGGCAAATCAAGCTATGATAGCAAGGTAACCAAAGTGTCATAGAAAGTATGTATCTCATCTGTACCAGAGGTCTCACACAGTGAAAGGAAGTATCACAAAGACTGAGACCACCCACAAAGCATAGATGAATTACCCGATTACTGTTGAACTTGGGAATAGTTCGAATTTTGGCAGTTGTCTGCAGAGGAAAATAATAACAGCCCCGAATAAAGAGTTAAATTGTTGGTCATTAGGAAGGACTGAGTCTTGCAAGTGCAATTATCTCTCATCTATAAAGATTATCTCATGCGTGAACAACTGTTTGGTTTACAGATTAGTGTTAGATGGAACCCAATCAACACATCCTGCTCCGACTCCTTTGAAAGTTAAACAAAGAGACTTCATTCTCATTAATTATAAGCAATAACAACAATGGTTCATAACCGGGTCAGGCAATTCATCTATGTTAGAGCACTGTACATAGCTGGCTTCAAAGAGATGAATGATACAAGCGCCTCTATTATTATCTAAACAAAAGTGTCAATAAATCCCAGCAAAACAAGGACTGAATAACTGTGGGAGTAGAGAGATCGGTATTGTAGAGAGGAATTCTGCTGTGTGTACAAGACTGGTAGAGGCACTTGATCAGGAGCGCACTCATCCACACTCGCATTACACCGGGGTCTATTGAAGGGATGACTGGGGTCAGAGGATTGTTACTGATTCTTACATTACCATAGAATGAGATCATTAAGAGAACTGTATAGTTTTAAGGAGACCATTACCCTGATAGAGATGTAAATACTCAAGCTGGTATATACATATGTACAATATTATAAGGATCAGAACCATTTCTGGGGGGAACATTTTTTATTACAAGATCCATCCAGTGGTGGGCTTTTACCAAAATAACAATAGTAGAGTGTTGTACCGTGTTAGCCATCGATAAATACAGCAAGTTGGCGTGACAAGTGATACCGTTTATTGGGCTAACTGAAGTCATTAGAGAAGGCAGCTTTCGGGAATGCAGATCCTTCAGGCTAATACAATCCTGGGTTGAAACTTACATGTATACACAAAATAACTGGTCAATGATTGAAGAAAGAACGTTTTGTTTGACACACTGACTGATGGAGGTGAGAGTGAGGGTTGTGTAATGGAGGATAGTGGATCAGGTTGGAGGTGTATTGGGGGTGGATATAGGCTGAGCTGTGATAATACCCCCAAATCGTCCTAACTCTGATCCTATCGCCATACTCAGCCTCATCTCACCTCCATAGGTCATGTGTGTCAAGACAAAAGCTGGGTACTTTTGTTCAATATTTGTGACCATGTTATTTGTGGTAGGGAGTTTCAAAAACGCGGATGTTTAGCTGAAGAAGGGTTGTCATTAGGCACGATCTCTAATGACTTCAGTTAGCCAATAAACGGTATCACTTGAACTCCAAACTTACCAAAATAACAAGGAATTTGGTCAAGTGGCCTCTACTGAAGGGAAGAGTCAAAGTTTCGTCTTTGCCTCTCTTCTGCATGATTCTGCACCCCTACTTCTGCTACTCCACAAGTCAATTCCGGCATTCTCCATTTAGAAGTAAGAGGTGCCCCCAACCTTCCAACCGGAATGAGATTTCGAAATGAAGTTGGCAGCAAGGGCCGTTTGGATAAATGTAATGGTATAACAATAACACCCTTTGTGTGCCGGCCATTACTTCGGCTGGGGACTACTGTCCCCATCCGAACTAATGGGATCGGATCTGAATTTACCGTCATGCAGCAGATTTTTGGCCAACCCGATCGCGCAACCCTTGGCAGCTTTATTAACAGTCATATGTCACAGTATAAAGCTGGGCATAGATGTCTTTTCCATACAATTCCTGTGAGACCGATCACTGCCACGATCGATCACAAATTGATGCATGCACAAAGTGGTCAGTCGATTGATTTGACCATAAATCGCACGTAAAATCAGTCAGGCAGGAATGTGACCTGTCGCTTTGGAATCGCGGAACGTTAATGGAGACATGGGATCGTTTCTATCGATCGACCTATTGGCGTCCAACCCACATTACATCATTAACGATTACAATAGTTGCGAGCTGGACATTGCACGATTCATGATTGATCGATCATGATAAGGAATCGACCAGGACTCTAAAGGTAGCCATACACAGGTCGATTTGTCATCGATAGATTTCCGATCCGATCATTCCCGGCGATCGTGGAATCAATGAATGACTGGATCAGGAAACGATGGAACACCACCTTGGGAATCTGATTTGTGGTCGATTTGGACATGAGCCGATCTCCAAAATGGCCAATTCCACAAAATCTATAGATTGGAAAGGCTGCTGCATAGGGAACTATGGGTCTACCAACGTACTCCAATTGCCAAATGATCAACCCCAAAAAACCAACATGTCGGTTCAAGGTCCGATCCGATTTTTAGTCGATGCCGATTTTGTTTGGTCGATCGTTTAGGGTGGGCAGAACTCAATTGATCACCGTGGATGCACGGTGATCGATCGGTCAAAATCGAGTGAAAAATCTACCCAAGTATTGGAGCCTTAAGACGTCATGTGGTGCAGTGTGAGATCGATTCTGTAAATGTAATCAATTCCGGAATCGCATGCACGATCCTTTAAAAGATCTATCGCTGGGAAATCTAAATGTCTATGTCCAGCTTTAGTCATGTGTAACTAATATAGGAGATACTTTTTGGGGGAAGCAAATTAAATTATCACCACATCTTTGGAGTGTGGGAGTACCTGAATATCTGGAGAAAACCCACGCAGACACAGGCAGAACCTTAAAGCTTCTTGCAGATAATGCCCAGGCTGAGATTCAAACCTAGGACACTAGTGCTACATGGAGTGCTAACCCCCTGAGCCACCACCCCTACTTAAACTCTTTGCTCACTTTGGGGTGGGTGCACTCGTTTTGCGGACGATCGATTGCCGCGAACATGCAAGGCGATCGATCGTCCACAAAGTCACGGCAGAATTATAAATAACAGCTTTAAAATGTTTTTGGTCTTCCACATGTTTAGGGAAATTAGTAATAATGAGAAAATGAAATAATTTTAATAATTTCTCTAAAGACTTATAGAAAATGTGCGGTCAGTTTCGTTTCCATTTCCCCAAAAACAAGACATGCTCCGAAAATAAGTCACCCCTGAAGATACAGTACTGTAACTCTGGACAGGGGGGATCAGAGGGAGCAATAAAAATGACACAGGAGGATCAGAAGGGGTTACTGAAATGGAAATCCCCCTTCTGAGTCTCCTGTGCCATTTTGATTCCCCCCTCTGATCCCCCTGTGGCATTTTAAGTGATCCCCCCCACCCTTATACCCCAGTGCCGTATTCTTCTTCATGGAAAAATAAGACATCCCCAAAAATAAGACATAGGGCATCTTTGGGAGCAAAAATGTATAATATAATATTTAATATAAGACATTGTCTTATTTTCCGGGAAACACAGGATATATATATATATATATATATATATATATATATATATATGACTTTTGAGAAAAACACAGATAAAGAGATATGTTCTCAATCATTTGGCTGATCATTGTTTGATCTGTTGGCAAAAATTTCTTTGAAGTATTCAGTATAATGTATGCCACTGGAAATCATTCTTCTCCTGCCGAGCATGTCTGGGTTCTGCTCGCAGATCAACTATTTTGATATTTTCTTCCTTCTGGTGAGTGAAAGTGCCTTGGCAAGTGCAAATGTTCAAAAGCAGGATTTTAGTGGCATCTATTGAAAATCTACATGGGACCTCTCCAACCCATACATTACTTTTTTTCAACAGTCCAGCTGTGAACGAGAGTCTAATCCTTGGTGCATACAGAGGATCTGAAAGCCTCAATGGGACCTGTCAATACACTGCTGCACCATATGAAAAGTTTTCTTTTTCAAGTGCTGCCAAAAGGTGCCGGGGTGGTACCACAAATGATTTAAGGGCACATTTTGACAGGGAGAGAAAGAAAGTATCCTCAAATGACTGGCATTGACTCTAAATACTGGGGAGCATGAACCAATTAACAAGTGAGGGCAGTCCTTTCAGTATCCATTTTCTATAGTCTGTGGCCTGAAGCACGTAATTAAATGCATGCCTCTTTCTTCACACTGTACGAACATACAGAGTGGGGTCCGCAGGTCCACTGCATTATCTCATCCTGCATTCATTCACTGGCTCACAAAGCCACCATCTGCGCTAGGCAACCTACATCATCGTTCATAAAGCATGGTTACCTCAGATGACACTGTGGCCAATGTTTAACATATAAAAGTACATTTATGTATGCAGAATAATCTATATAGAACAAAAAACAAGAGACAGAAATATCTGGGAACTTTTTGAGTCATACATACTGAAATTCTTTTTTCAATAGTTTTTATACTGGTCTGCTTGTTAAACCCATGGAAGGGACAGACCATGCAGTCCATCTTCTGCTACCCAGCTATATGTACTAAAAAGAAAAAATGAGAAAAAAAAATCTTCTGAAAATGGTAGTTGCTTAGCCTACTCTTGCTATGCTACTTTAGCTAACCCACCCAACATCCACACACATACACTGATACCTACCTTTCTTGTCCTTCTCCACTGCTCCATGCCTCAATTGAAACCAAGAGTCCAAATACTGGCACAGAGCTTACAAAGGGTTCTTGTTCTCCTCCCCTTAATCACATGACAGCGTTTTATCTTGGTGACTGACCAATCAAGTTTCAGCACATCCTTTCCCATACCCAAAAGGACCGGATATCTTCTGTGGACTTCCACAAAACAAAAGAAGGAGGATCGATTATCTGTTATTTTTGGAAGACCTTGGAAGATCAGAAGCCATGGACCCGACACAGACTTGCAGTATTGAAAAGAAGGGCTGGTCGACATGTGTATTACACTATTGTGTAAGTACAAACAAAACAATACACATGAAAAAATGCATTTATTAAAAAGTGATTGGTATAACCAACACTACTGCTTAAAAACATTGAAACTACGGAATCATTGGGACAAAGATCACGTTAATTTTACTCCATAGAAATCCAGCTTAACAACGGTATTGAGCATTAAGCAAAATTTTTCCTCATGTTTCTGTACAAAAAGACATTCTTTATAAAAGCTCAAATATCCACACATATGGCAGCAAAAATAAAAAGGCAAATTTCATTAGAAAAATTATGAATAACTTCTGGCACAATGCAGAACCACCACAGCAGTTGAATGAACCGAGGCAGAAAAGACGGCACTCCTCCAAATTCCAATGAAGATCTCTTGCAGCCTCCAAATGAAATGAATGGACTTTGTTTCACTGTCTGCATTTACTTATTATAAAAGGTTTGGATGATCAAAGACAAACCATTTCTTCATTGACATTGATGGGTGGCACAGATCTACTTGACATGATATGCCAACAAAGCTTGCCATGGCATTCTCCTTGACTTGGCTGACATTGGCACAGAACACACACGAAGAAAGACTTGTTCATGGTGTTTCCTAGGGAAAGACGTTATAGACATATGGCTGTGCTGAGGTTTTTCAGTATCATGCAGTTTCTGTGTATGGTGATGCAGCGCTGGCTACCATGTACTTATAGCCACTTGATGTCATTTAGAACAATTTTGTATTAGGAAAGGTGAATACAACAGACAGGCTCAGCTTTCTCATAGGCTGTTTTATAGCTAGCTGTCACAATTCAGTTCGATAGAAATCACAATGCCTATACAAACCCATGTATTGCAAGTTTAATATTTAGATAAACTTCACATAAAAGTAGACATTGCAGTATAGTGAGACTAGTTGTGACTGAACATCTGATGCATACAAAATCATGTGTAACAGGCATTTTAATACATTACTTCACTATACTATATGTGCCATTAAAGTCTACCACAACCCAATTTTTGTTTCCAAGAATAGAAGGTATTGGACTGTACTTTAAATGCATTAAACTGTATAAATTAGCATAAAAAGGCTAGAACATCTTAAAGCAAGCAGTCGTTTTTCACTCAACTGGACTTATGCAATGTTGAAGACATTTCCCCAATGACAGACATAGCCTCCAGACACATAATCTAGTTGGTTAGGTAGTGAAATGTGTTCAACATTACAGATCAGACTTGGATAAACAAAAAACTTTGCAGAAAATCTTAGCAAAGTGTATAAAGTAAATATGAAGATTAAAAAACAAAAAGAAATTTTTTTACAGGGTGCTCAAGTTCAGTTATCAGAAAAGCTGTGCTAGCGATTCCCTGAGCCATAAAGAGTTTTCTTGACAATCATTGGCATGGCAAGTACTGCATACAAGGCAATGAAAAATAACGAATACCCTAAACATTCCAAAAACTGGGTATATCCAAGAACAGTGGCTTCAAGTAGTGTTCTTTAGGATACAATATGGCCATTTCCTAAAACCTGTTCAATCTTCGTCTTCTGAGCTCCTCCAAAGTTGGTTGCTGTGCATCATAACTGGAAGTCTGTTGATGTCCTACAAAGACAGTACAAATAGTCTCATTATCTGTTGGAAGTATTTGAACAATCAAAGATTGGATAAAAATTGTGTCAGCCTCAATCCCTTAGCAAAATCAAAAGTCTGTATAAGTACAAAGTACATGTATTGTCCAGGTTAAAGTGAACTCTTTTAAGCTGAATAGCTGAATCAATTTCCTTGACATAGCCTGTACAAATAATACAATTACAAAATGCATATTTAAATTGTGTGGTCTTGTGCTCCAAAAAGAGATCTGCTCTGACCTTTAATGGTATGGTAAACACCAATGGCAAAGACAGAGGCTATCAGACCAAGGACATTTGGGGCAAATTCTGACCCCCTTTTTAATTAATAGATAATGAAATTGAACTTATTTGTGACTAGGGTGCCATGCCAACATGGCTGACGTGTAACTTATAGATCATTTTTTAAACATGTAACACATTTTGCAGAATGTTTGCTCTTGCAAAGCTGTCCTTAAACATTTTAAACAAAGATTCATTCAACTTTTTTTATGACTATAGCAGAAATAGTAAAATAAAATATATATATGTGGACCTAGATATACAATTAGTATGTTATTATATATATATATATATATATTTTTTTTTTTTTTTTTTTAAATGGGTTTCAAGTAAAAAATTTATTAGGTAAAAATACAACTATAATATTCCTCAGATAGCAGGTACAGGCCCAGGTATGATAACTTCTAACAAGTGTAAAAACCACCATTGATAACATCTAGCAAAGTTCCCAGCAAGACTTAAGGCTGCCATACACGGGTCGGATTCGCACCGGATTCCGGCACGATCGATTCCGGGCGCGTGCACGCGAAACGATCGGGCCGGAATCCCGTGCAGCCCACCTTGTCCGTCCGATCGGGTCCGACTGATCGGGGGCTCAGAATCGGATCCGCCAGAGAACCAACATGTTGGTCTTTCGGGTCCGATTCTGCCCAGATCAGCGGGAGTTGCATTCCGGGAGGTGATCAATCGGACACGGATCCGGCAGGACAAGGTGGTATGCAGCGATCGGATTCCTTAATTGGCCAATCGATCACACCTGAGGATCCCGGCGGAATCGCCGGAATCGATCGGATGGTGAATCGATCAGCCAGGGAATCCGTGCCGTGTATGGCTAGCTTTAGGGGAATACACGGGTCGATTTTTCCAGAATCTACCTGAGTTTGCCATTTTTCGAGCGAGATAAATCTTGTTCGATATCCTATACTTTGAATAGGGACCCGCGGTTCCCCATTCAAAGCATAGGACAGGCTGACAGCTAGCTCCCAATATTGGGGAAGCCAGGCAGTATTTTCCCATTCAAAGTATAGGACAGGCTGACAGGGCAGTAGCGCAATGATGTCATCTCGCTACTGGCGAGATCTCTCTTTCGGCTCAAATATCGAGCTGTGTATTCCAGCCTTTAGGCTAGATATACACGGTTGCTTCTTGTCAGTCCACAGCAGGCCGGGAAACTTGTGGCACTCGCTGGTCGTTTTGATGATGAACCTTTGACAGGTCTATTGGGCGAAAGCCCGGAAACAGACCGCCGGGCGCCTAATGTTGCATCCACTGCAAGCAAGAAAAATTTGATAAAATAAAAAAAACCTCGGTAATATTCCCCAGAAACCTGGCTTCCCCTATTTTTTTTATTACTTTTATCCCTGATTAGTAAAGCAATTGACTGTATCTATGTTCAATTGGAGCACAGAAACCCCTGTGTCTCACACCATAATAACTCTGCTTTTTTCACCTGCTGTGCATTACAGGGATTCCATGCTTTCTCAGAGGGTTGTCTTCCAATCCAGGTCCTTGCTTGTCTCTAAAGGTAGCGGATACACAGGTTGACATTTGCATGATCATTCATCATTCCAATCATCTGAACATCGATCGATTGTACCACCACAATCGATTCACAACTAATTGATACATATTCTGAGTTCTGTACACATGCTCTATTGTACCATTCCAAAGACCTAGACAACCCGTCAGATACTTGAACGATTGACTGAAAATGTCCGATCACTTTTCTGTTTGATCACTCTAGGTTGATTGTACCAGGTGGGCAGGAATCAATTCCCATTCGATTGATGGCAATGGATTGATTTTGCAGTTGATTGAATGGAAATATCGAACTGTGTATGGCTTCCTTAATAAATCAGAAATTGAAGGGCTGCTAAGCAAGGCTCTGCAAACTAGACTGAGCTTGCATGCCTTTATTTAGGAATTCCTGTTCTAGCCTTGACACAAGCATACACATACGTGGGTAACCGAGCATTTGCTATCTTACCTATATTACCCAAACATATAGTGACCTCTGAGATAATGTTTTGCATTTCTTCAGTCCAATTGGGTCTAGTCTAAAGCCCCCCATACATGTATAGATTTTCTGTTCAATCAACTTAAAAAGATTAATTTTTTGAGGCCAGGGAAATTGGTGATTGATTGTATGTTTGCCAACTGTAGTAACAGATATTTGATTGAAAATTTTATTAAAAATGTATTGAATTAAGTTGATTGAATGAAAAATCTAGATGTGTATGGGGGCCTTAAAGTGGGTCCCTAAATTGATTCATATTAGTAAACTATTTGGTTTTAACTGACAGTTGACCTTAACCTAACTTGTCAAGTCTTTTTATGCCCATATAGAGAACCTCAAGTACCCTCTGCATCAAGTCTGCTGATGAGCAGCGTGTGGACATCAACAAGATCATTCTTCTGAGTCAGCACTTTTAAGGCTGTTTATCTAGAAACAAGAGTTAAGTATTTGAATTTGGCTTAATGCTGGTCAGCCAGAGGAAGCACTTTATTAATGAGCCACTTAAGCTAAAGCAGCAGAACAGCCTTAAGTAAACTGTAATTAGTTTGCATTACAGGTCATCTTCCAGAAGATGGCAGCCGTGCTGTACATAGGACTCTGCCAGCAAATTAGGACAAATGCCAGTCAGCAAAGCTTTTCACATAGTAAGCAGAATTAGGCTTATTTTGAAACAGATGGGCACTACAGAAGCTGCTGTACTGAATGTTATGGAGTTGTTTATTGTCTGGCTGGTTTCAAAATCAGGGATTACTGTGCAGCATCTAGCAGTTTCTGTGTCACATCAGACTGCAACCACAGTGAGTGAAAGCCCTCGGGATCCCCATGTACCATCTTTTTTTTTTTCTTTCCCTAGTAATCTGGTCTCACAACCAAAACTCGTTTGTCTATACCTTATGATGATTCAGTCAGCACTTCACAACGTGAGATAATTAAACACATTTATCCCTAAATTGTATAAAGCATAATATTAAAGTAATTGTCATTCTATAGACAATGAAGCTGAATTTTTATCTTTTATTTATGAAGAGCCAAAATATTCCGCAGCGCTGTATCTACATATATGGCTGACTTCCTGTCACTTTCTTTCTCATACGATTGTTTCCTGTGGTGTAAATATGACTCTGCTTAAAGGCAATACAAACAACGCCTAAAGCCGGTCATAGACGTTACGATTTGGTGGGCGATTTTCACACGATCCATTGCCGTGTGTGTTCGCGGCGATCAATTCTGTGGGAACCGAAGCTGCCCACATGAAGTGATGAACCCGGATCTTTAAAAAAAATAAGCAATTGAACAGTGAATGGACATGTCCTCTTTCCGATAGATGGCAATTACTTTGGATGGGGACCCATCTATAGTATTGAAAGGGAATTGATGTGCACATTGGTGCATATTGATTCACAGTTTGATAGACGGGCGATCATGTCCTGCTCAAGCGTCCATTAATCTCAAGCGAATCTACACGTCTATCGCCGGCTTTACACATGAGTATTATAATGTACCATTTTGAAGGCCTGTTATCAACTGCTTTTCTAGATGATAGGATTGCCCCCTGGCCAATGTTATTAATAGGGGGAAAAAGCTTTTTCCCACAATAAGCGACAACCCAACTAGCAGTTGGACAGGTGATGCAGCATTTGGAAGGAAGGGTGCTCCTGAAAAACATCTTTAGGGTGCGTGGAGCATTGGTGGGCAGTTGAAACCCTATATAGAACTCAATCAGAACTTGCAGCAATAAGGATTTGCCCAGGACAAATAAAGATGAGGGAATCAGTTTAAACGTGTCAAGCCCTGCTGTGCATAGCAGTTCTGCATTGCTATTGTGCCTCTTGTGACACAGGGTTACATGATAGTATATATACAGTACAGTGATATGGGTTAAAGACACAAGGGCAAGGCATCCTATTCAATTTAATTAAATATATCTCAATCACAACCGGAAAATGCATTTATCTGGAATCTTCTAATCCCTGTGGGTGCCGGATGACCGGGAGTCTTCTGTATCAGAAGTTTCACAGACAGATTTATTTTACAGCTATCCATTTTTTTTTTCTTACTGCACTCTTCTATTCTTATCACTGGAAACCAGTAATATCCTCATACTGGTCTCATCTGCCAGATTAATGTTGTAATTAACAGCAACTGAAGCTCATCTAAATGTGTCTGCTCAATTAAGAGCTGCCTGCCAGACGCTTTTCTTGGACAGGCAGATAGAGCATATTACATCTTCAATGCAACATCCCTCTTTCCTAATAAAATGGAACTAGTCTGACATAAAACATTTTTAGGCACTGAAATTCTCAGTCATGAAATAAGGAAGAGATAGTTCATGCAATCTGTGTCAGCACTTGGCTTCTACCTATTCCACCTAGCTGTAGGTTTTGCAGATTTGTAGAGAAACATTTTCCACTTTCTGTTAAATATACACATCAGAGGCCACAAGCAGAGTGATAATAGTATCCTATACTGGTAACATGCCCTCGTGTCCTCTTTAGAGCATGCCTGAACATACACAAGGAATGTAGGAAATAACGGTGAGCTGAGTTTATTGTACAGGACTGTGCTCTATCAATAAAAGCTATTAATGAAAATAACAAAATTTTATATAAAATAAATAGTTTTGCTTTTCTCCTGTGGCAAACTATTTTGGGGGCATCTCTATGGCATCTTCAAGCTACATATCCTAAGAGCACTTGTGTAAGTAGGTATCCCCTGTAGGTATACCTGCTCGATCGATGAATGTCACCACACTGTGCACCAGCCTTCGTCGATTGGTCCCCATTTAACGTATGACAATGGAACAGGGATTTATCAACATGTTGCTTTCCTGTTCGACTGAGCATCAATTGATCCCGCTCAAAGAAAGGCTGGACACAATCCATCGCTTATGCGCACAGTGGTACATTTCTTGAAAATCGAAAAATCGCCCAGTGTATGGGGACCCTTAGGCTATGTTCCCACATAGGCGATTAGTCACCTTGCGCTCACCCCCATTATATAAAAAAAATTGAAAAATCGCAACCATTCATTCTCTATGGACTAGCTGTGTAAGCACCTGCAAAACAAAGATTGGGACAGCGGTGGCTACATAAGAGGCTGCATAGGTGGCATAGCTAAAGTAGCCTTGTACATATATTAAAGCAGACCTATCACCAAAACAATTCAGGATGGCACACATCCTTGTGTCCACATACCCCACTTTATGTGATTGAAGAAATCCTGTGATGCTAAGCCCCTGTGACGTAGCTCTGTGGCGGGTTGCTGAGAGCAAGGAGACTTGGGAAGGAAAACATCACTGTAAAATCCAGCTTACCAACTCCCCTTGCGCCGGACAGCCCACCAGTTTCAGTGAAGGGACCAAGCGTCATAGGACTTTCAGATAGACACTAGAAGAGCCTGTGACGGCCATCTTAGTATCAGGATTGGCCAAAAGGATGGTCGCAATGTGGATTTTTACGTTGAGTAGCGGTATGGCCAGATCAAGACAACTCGCAGATAACTTTAATGCATATGTTATATTTACATTTTTACAGCCAGGAACGGAAGGGGGGGTTAAACAAATATGAGTGCAGTTAGTGTAAAGAAGCACATGAAAGCAATACAAGTGTATGCACATATATATTAGCATGAGGGTATAATAACTGTATAAAGTAAGGGGAATATTTATAAAGAACTCTGTTGGACTTTTACTCAATATTTACAGGTCAAACAGGTGAAATATATGTACCTGGAAGATGATAAAGACATGTTTAGTGAATATCAAAGGAGAAAAGAAAATGTTTTCCCTCACCGTTTAAATCCGGATGAGGGACTTGGGGACTTTAAAGG
>CM070035.1:45310817-45340337 GCA_036250615.1 Ptychadena robeensis | reverse complement strand
TCCCTGTCAAACTACACAGGTTCAGAATGAGGGCCAGGGTTTTTGTTAAACAGCGCGACTAGTGTGAAGTGGCCCTTAAACTTTATTTGAAATTCAACTCTCTTTTACACACACCAATCATGTAAAGACATGTCTCATAATTACACACACCAAATAATAACCATATAAAAAAAATTATCATTCACATAGAAACAAACACACACACACAGACATTACATGCACTCTACCTACTGTATGCAGCTAGTTACTGTTTGTTCATCACTCAGGCTTGTCTGATTGGCTGGCAGTGGTAGGAGAGGGTGGGTGGACTATGTGCAATCCCCAGAGGCAGAAGAGAACTAACAGCAGGAAGAGCCAATAGGCAGCTGAGTTCTACAGATACCTCTCCACTCTCTTTGGCTGACAGCACGATTCTGACATAAAGGGCACCAAGTACCACCTTAGCTGCCCCCCACTAACTCTGCCCTCCCCCAGAATACCTCCGTGTCCCCCAGTTTGGGAATCACTGGCTTAAAGGAGATCTGCAGTCTGTGTTACTTTAGACTGGCACTTGGTGCACAGATTCACATTGCAATTGCAATTCAATTAATAAGCAGATAAAAAAAAAACTAATTCATCAAGAAATTTAAAACGTCCCATGACTCTCCACACCACAGAGCCCCCATACATCTTACAATCTTACCATACAATTTCTGTACAATCAAGGACAAGCGTCTTCCCAGCCAAATGTTATAATATTTATTTATGGACACACCTCAAGCTGCATGATGACCCAATTCCATGGGTGACATTCTAGGCTACCAACAACAATTGCAAAAGAGAAGGCTGTTGTTTCACCAGAAACAGACTAGTGATGCTGAACTGGAGGGAGAGAGGATACAGCACTGGAGCATGAAAATTGTTTAAGCAAAATTTAAAAAAAAACATTCCTTAAGGCCCCCATACACCTTAAAATCTTACCAATCTACAACGTACAATCAACTTTTGTTCTACCAAAACCATGTAATATGAGGACCTTTCTGAACCTTTCAATCACTATGTATTCTATCAGGGAGGACCCAGCACTACATCGTTGTTGGTAGATCTAAAGGAAATTGTATGGAGTGATCTAAAGGTGTATGGGGGGCTTAACTGATTGCACAGGCCTAATCATACAGTCTGAATTTTGCCATTGCAGGATGAATTGACCTATATGCAAGTGAGGGAAAAAGAAAAGTGTAAAGTAAAAAGACTATAATCCTTATAAAACTGTTCTGTGTAGCATATAAAATAAAACATTAGCAGGTAATGTGCCAGTACAGTATTTCATCATGTAGGCTCTCAGTTCCCTCCTTTCTGCCTATTTTGCCGAAATCTGGCTATGATGTCTAGATTAGAATGCCAGAAGCTCTATGGCTTTAGGAAACAAAATAGTTATTCGGTCTTATTAAGTAAAGTACGTGTTATTGCTATACAAATCTCTTGCTTTATACTGGAGGTCTCCCTTAAGAAAGAAATTCAATAGTGCACAGTTTTATGTCAGAGTGAGAGGTCTGCATCAGTGTGAAATCAAACATTTTGTTAAGAATCAACTCTCTATTCACTGAAATGGCTTCACAACCACTGCAGCAGCTTCACCAATGCTCCCAATAAAAAGCAGATTCATATTTAATACAACAAAATCCATTAAGTGGCAGACTGGACCTCAATGAAAATAAGGTAAGGACAGCAACATACTTATGTAAACATCAAGCAAATAAATGGCATGTTTGATATTTCCAGGAATTAAAATATTTCTCCTGGGTGTTAATGAAGGTAGAAAGAGGTTCATTTAATATTGCCTCCAAACATTTCACGACTTGGATGTGGAAAAATGTTGTTATTGGAATTAAGACAAAACATGCTTTCATAGAAATAGGTTTTATTTTCTTAAGTTACGAGAGTTGCCAGAAGTCGATGCGAGTATGAGCCAGTGTGGCATGGTCCAAGGCTGTGAAATGCATTCTATCATTTTGGAGAGCATTAAATCATGATGGAACTGGAGCCAATAAAAGCACTGCTCGAGCACAGTGTGATTCTGATATTGTCTTAATGTGATTAAGTAAGAGCTTACGTTATTTCAATTGCTGTGAAAAAATTATGTGATAATTACCAATGCCTATACCACTGGAGGGCTATTTGTGTAGCCGGAGTTGTTATGGGACCTCACACTATTCTACACAAGGTCATCTTTAGGCCAAGACGTGTCTAGCCTCCATGTGAATCAAATAATTATATTCTTAATTGTAGGGCATTTACTTAAACAAAATAAAGTTCCCACTTTAAGAGGATTTCCGGCACACCTACAATTATTTCACAAAATTACATTTGACGTGATTAAACTGTTTATATTAGATGTAATATACAAGATATTTGTAGTATATAATGTAGTATATATTTGATGTGCTCAACTTTTACCTAATCCAAATACAAAAGGTTCATATACTGCACCGTACCAGGAGTACAAGCTGTGTTAAGCTAGCCATACACGTGTCGGATTCCATGGCCGATTGATCACTGATCCGATCGATTCCGGCGATCTCAGCCGGAATCGGAGCTCCGATCAATCGGCCAATTAAGAGAATCCGATCGCTGCATACCACCTTGTCCAACGGATTCCGGGACAATTCCGTGTCCGATTGTCCACCTCACAAATGGCAACTCCCCCTGATGTGTGCAGAATTGGATCAAAAAGACCAACATGTTGGTTCTCTGTCGGATCCGATTCTGGGCCCCCGAACGATCGGACCTGATCGATCGGACAAGGTGGGCTGCACGCGATTCCGGCACGATCATTTCGCGTGCACGCGCCCGGAATCGATCGTGCCGGAATCCGGTGGGAATCCGACCCGTGTATGGGGGCCTTTAGTTTTCTTTTTCATCTAATGCTAAAATCTTTCTTTAGTGTTCGGTATAATAACCTATTGCTAACTAACACAAGCCCATGAAAACATCCTCTCTGCTCAGTTACACTGGAGAGGGGAAGGGTGGACATTGAAAACTTAATGTTTTTTATATTAAAGCGTACCTGTCAACTATCCTGTTTTGGCCAGGAAAGTCATGTTTATAGGTGGCTTTACCGACCAAATCCCGCTTTCAATAGATCCCAGATTTTTTTTTATTTGGGGTAATTTAGGAGAAATGGGGTGTTATTCTGTCTCCTAAGTTTGCACCCCGCAAATTATCAGCACAAGCGGGGTGGGAACTTAGGAGGGCATTAGCAGAGAGAGTAATGCCCTCTCCTACCTAAATCAGCCGCCAACTAAATCAGATACTGAAAGTGATGTCAGGAATGTCACTTCCTTTATTTTTCCCTTATTCGTGCCCATAAAAGTTGACAGGTATGTATTAAAGTATTACAAAAGGTAAGACTTTTATTTTACAGTAAAATTGACAAGTAGCACAGAATTACAACAGAATTTTAATGCTGTCTTTGTTTGTGTTGGGACAATTTACCTACCCATCCATCTATCCTAGGGGTGGGCAACTTTCAAATCAAAAGAGCCATTATATGCCCCTTTCGCAACAGAAAAAATAGTCTGGAGTGCAAGACATAACACACTCACAATGCACTCACCGTGGTAGCGCATAACACACTGCTGCACACATTTTCTACACGCAACATAAGCAACCTATGCACTTGTATGGGAAACGCTAATGCAGTGCGAACTCGAGTGGTGTGTACTGTAAAATTCGCTCACTGCTGGAACACCATGCAGTGCATATAGTGTCAAAAAGCCTAAAGACAGGGACTTGTCTCCTGCTCCCTGACATACACATCCTCTGTTTATTTTATTACATGTTCCATGGAAGTTGCTGCATAATTAGGGATCCCTCTCCTGTAGGGAGACCAACAAGGAGCTAAATATGCTTCTGCAGCCAGTGCTCTTGACTGCTGGCACACTTTCTCTTCTTTCCAGCGTGTATGAGCTAGTGAGAGGGGGGACTTGCAAGCAGCAAGGGAGCCACAACAAGGAGGCTGAAGAGCAGCATGCAGCTCCAAACCCAAGGGTTGCAGGCCCCTGATCTATACGGATTACCAGAAGAAAATTATATTAGGAGATATATGTTCTATATATTAGTTGTTGAAGTATTCTTACCTCTTTGATTAAGACTATCTCGTAAGGCTCGTTGCATCTGTTCATCTTCACTGAGGCCTCCTGTGTACATATCATAGGGCCTCTCCGTTCTGTTTTCTTGGTATTCGTACTGTGGATACCTAGGATAGCCTATTAAGAAATACACAAGTTCACTTTTAATAGTTAATTAACACACCTGCTTAAAATCTTTTTGGTAGACCATTACTTTATTGGAAAGCCAATTTTATTCATTGTTATTAATATATCATTGTCAGGACCCCGCTCGGCAGCGTTCCCTGTCACCCCCTCACTCAAGGAGGTCCTCACCTGATCGGCGTCCCTTACAGGGGGACACCGCACGGGGATCCAGGTTGTCGTCAGGACCCTCTGGCCGGCTATCCCGCCCCGCTCCCGTGCGTGCGCGGCGGCGCGCGCATGCGTGAGCGTGAGCGCGAGCCATCTCCAGAATATTAGTGGACTGACAGGAGGTGTGTCCCCGGGGGTGCGCCCCTCCCAGAGGGGTGGTGCTGGGGATGCACTTCCTATATAAACCTGGTCAGTCCAAACAGTCATCGCTGGATGATTGCAGCTAGTGTGATATATATGCTTGAGCTTGCTCTACTTGGACCTGACCACCCGTTAACCGACCCTGCTTTGTCTTTGACCACGTCTGATCTCTGGAACCCCGACCTCTGCTTGTTTTGTGACCATTCTACTCGTCTGCCGCCTGCCCTGACCTACGCCCGTCTAAAGACTACGCACGAACTCTGCCTGCCTCGACCATTGATTGTGACCCGACTATTCTCTCGTCTTCCTCCTTAAAGGGACTACGCCTAGGACCTATTACCACACCTACCTGGGGGGGCAAGTCAGGGAGGCAGGACCTTGCCAACCGGGTGCGGGAAAAGACCACAGGGTCCCCTCAAGGGATCCCTGCCTATCTCCCGCTAGGGGGGCTCTGGGAGAAGACCCTCGGTTGGCATAGACTCCCTGCTCCTGACACCCCTGCGCCAATCCAGGTTGTGTGGCGCGTTATAACAATCATGCATTGTTGTCAATACTTGAGGTATGCTGGAAACCTGTGTACCATATGTGCACCATGTATAATGTGAAACAGCACTAAGGGGGACAGAGGTTTTGAGACTACCTTGAAGACAGGCTGCACAAGTTAAATTTGAGGTAACAGTCTTAAAGCAGACCTACCACGTTGTAGGTCAGTTTGCACTATCGGCATCAGGCTGCCAATAGATAGGGCAATCACAGTCCAAAAAGAAAAATAAATAAATCTTAAAGCAGGAAAGACGAGTTTTTCCGAGGTAGCACCTCCCATGCTGTGACGTTGCGCCGCGGTCGCTTGTCAAAGCTGAAAGGGCTGCCGGGAAAACATCAGCTGTGTGTGGAGCCCCATAATCCTCTGCCTCTTCTCTGTGACGTCACTATCACAGCGATTCACTGTGCAGCCCTGTGTCCTGTGTGCTCTCTCCTCTGTCAGCAGAAAATGCCCCCTCCCTCCCCTTCTCTGTCTCGGAGTTCCATTCATGATCTGGATCAATAAGAACCTTCCCTGGCATGAAAGTGTCATTTGTAAGGTGATTGTGGAGGAAGTGTAGAGCAGACATTGCTGTGACTGGCAGCAGAGGAGGAAATAAGATATTATTTTATATTACACCCAGTAACCCAGTCATTGTCCTCTCCTCATATAAATGATCTGGATGCAATTAGAACCTTCCCAGACATGGAAGTGTCATTGTAAGGTGATTGTGGAGGAAGGTAGAGGAGACATTGCTGGGACTGGCAGCAGTGAGGTAAATAAGATATTTTATAACCTCAACCTAACCTCATCCTGAGCCTAACTGTGTGCCCCCCAAATCCATGCCACCCCCATATCACCTGCACACTGAACCCCTCACCACCACTTCAGTCTTAATCTCTCCTGTCTCTACATGGTCCTCCTTCAGCTTTACTCCTGTCTCCTATGTAAACTGCAGCATAGATCGTCTGGAAGGACCAGAACGTCCTCCCATCCAAACCCTTTGGATTGGTAAATATGTCTGCAGGAGAGGGGCACCTTAGTAATGTCCAACAGATGGGCGGAAGTAGCTCAGGCTCAGTACTTAATATGGTTGCCTTAGGGAATGAGGAAGTGCAGATTGTAAGTACCTTTTTTTTTTCTCTGTGTAGCAGTTTTCACAGATGTATACTGCTGACAGTTGTGTAACATCTGTCCATGTAATGTATGTGGGGGATTTTTTTTTTGAGTTTACAACCGCTTTAACTAACTATAAAGCACTCAGGGGCATTACTAATAGCCAGTCAGAGAAATAACTAACAGGAAGTGCATGTAAGGTGGTAGTCATTTTACTCCATCACAAGCCCCAGGGATGTCTCCTTGACCAATGTGTGAAGATCTGGCTCTGCCATATGACAGATTTATAAAGATAAGCTGAATTGAATTACAAATGGCAGGTACAACAATGAATATAATTAATACCAACATATATATACCAGAATTGTTGAATCTGTGGTGTCTTGGCTGAGGGTCTTCATTGAAAAGGGATCCTACAACAAAGTAATTATATATGAATTAACCATTTTTTACACACAATGAAATACTGGTTTTTTTTCGCATGAAAACTTACTTATGTAACTCCTATATCAATATATAATGCATGGAAAAGAGGATTTGGGCTTAACTACAAATGCAGAAGCATAACACGAAAGAGCCCTAAAAAGGAACTAAATATGGTGTAATTATTATTATTTTCTTTTATTTATATAGCGCCAGCATATAAAGGTAGCACTGTACAATAATCAGAGTTGATAGGTTGACAGATTATGGCACAGCAGGAGTAGAGGACCCTTCCCGAACGGGCTTTAAATTTAATAGGTTAGGGGACAGAGTATACAACAGGTGGGGGGGATTTAACAATTAATCACAATAATTTATCAATGGTCAATACCTCCATAGACCTCAAATATTGGTCAATGGCCAATATTACTTAAGACAAACACATAACTGTAGGCTAAAAGAATTACATGGAAATTATTAAATAATGTTTGAGATTGTATTAAATGAAAGGGGAATTCAGGACATCCGCATTCTTTTTTCTTCCTCAGCACCATATTACTGCACCATACTGACCCTCCCTTCATTGAATTCTCTGTACAGTTTGTGTAATATCGGCAGAGAGAGAATGATAAAGCATTGTGAGCCATATGTCTCTCATCACAGTCTGAATGAAGGAAATTTCCAGTGCCGCTCACTTTGCCTGCAGACACAGTGATTTATCTCCACTTAAAATCATTATGCTCTCTAAGCCCTGTTCAGTTTTATTGTCCTTTTTATTATTGCCGTATCATGCCAATCACTGCGTATGCCATAAAATACCCTCTATGCTCACCATTTCAGAAGTAAAATATTAATATCACTTAGAGAGGGCTTGTAATGAATGACAAATACATCATTAAACTCTCCTAAGTATGTTGTTAAACCCACAGGTGTGGCTTATAATAGAACAGATTAATACTTTACAATTACAGATCTTACAGAAAAGAGGAACAACTCTGTGCAGCTAGGACATGGGGTTATTACCTGCGCTCTTCAGAATCCACCCCAGGGGTCCGTATGTGTACAACAAGCCAACCAATATACCAGCAAGATGGCCAACAAAGGATGTGCTAGAAAACAAACACAATGTGTTATTTCTATTTAGAGAAAAGCTATGAACTTTGTCAAGATTGTAAAATTTTACAAGGCTATCACAAGGCTTCTATGTGTGGTGAAATGCTACAGTAAAACACTTTTTCAGGTTGCAATTTTTTATGGTGAATGATGAGCCAATCTACATACATGCAATCTGGAAAGCAAATTTACCACAGGTACGGCTAAGAATATTGTGGTGCAGCTGGCATTGACAAACAGAGTTATTCATATAATAGACTAAAGGTCCCCAACCATGTCCCGACTGGCACTGTGCTTGGGTGTCCCCCAATTGGATAGGAATCAAGGCGCAGCACTTTAGGTGCCCAATTCCCGGTCAATTCAATGACTTTCGAGTAGGATTTACGGACATGTCCGTTACCTGCTGGACAGAAAGGCATCCACAGCTCGATTTGTTATAGATTATAGCACAATCGAACGTGGTGAATGTGCACTTTGCTCGATTGTGCTCTAATTTATTAAAAATCGAGCCGTGGATGGACACCTTAAAAGGTCCCCATCCACCTCAAGACCGGCGTTGACAGACTATAGGTGCCCGATTCCTGCCCAATTCTTTGGATGAGGACTCGAGCAGGATTTATGGACATGTCCGTTACCTGCTCCACACACTGGTCTTCGGGCAGCATTAAAAATTGAGCAGTGGATGGACACCTTTATTCTTATATTAAGAATATATTATATACTAAATATATATTATATACAAAATTTGTATTAAGTCTGCTTTAAGTAGTTTTATGTGTATCTGTCAATGCCAGCTGCACCAAAATAATCCCAGCCGTGTCTGTGTTAAATTGTCATGCCAGGTTTTCCTAATGAATCTACTTTTTAATAAATATTCATACTGATATCTGCTTCTGTCTGGCAGTTTCTTAGATGTGGTCACAACTGTCAGACTGCATAACGCTTTGTATTTTACTGATGTGTGAAACTGCTTTTAAACTTGACCTTAACAAGCAGATGTTTACAAAGAGTGAACAATAAGCCATTCATCCGCGTTAGAAGGAATAAAAGATAACTGTTCCCTGTACCATCAAAGGTTAAATTAAACTCTGTTTCACATCCAGGTACCATGTTTAAATTTAACTTGGGATGGGAATTCCTCATTCAGTTAATGCTTATCTTGTGGTGCTCATATCAATTGACAGAGCCTAGTTAGATTCCGAAGCAACCTTGGTAACTAGAACATCTTACGAGGAGTACATATTGATGTTAAACAGTTTTCAAATAATCTTTGCCAAAAGCAAAAAGTCATGCATGCGGTATTTGGGGTAGAGGATTTTAAAGAAAACATTAAAAAAACTCAATAAGATTACTAAACGTGTAAATTTAAAAACTATTCATATAAACATTCCAGCATTACAAATTTGAAATTAAAATGATGAAATCATTCACACCATACTTTAAACTCTATGAACATTAGAAGTTAACCCCACAGCGAATTGATAAAAAGAAACAGTGAATTTGGAAAGAATGGGGTCTGTTTCGGGATTTACTTTACTTGTCCTAAGTGTTGTGTTGCTGTTGGTGCATGGCACTATGCATTGGCACGTGGTATAAAACATTTACATAGGAGTGCATAGTGCACACTTGCATGCATTTGACATGTTAGTAGGTAAGTAGTTACCAATACCCTTCTATATGAAGGGCCTATCCTATAAATAGGATGGTGTTGGTAATAACTGTGTTCCCAGGTACATTACAGTCCTTACACTGTGACAAAGTAAGGGTTAAAAGGCAGCGTTGTGTTAGTTCAATGATCGCATGGAAATCAACCCATATATGGCCAACTTAAAAGACTGGAGACTGAGAGGTGACACACCAAGGAGTGTGCAAGACAGTCTACAAAACTTTGTGTCTGAGGTCGAGAGGAACCCTGGAGAAAATCTCCCTTGTAGACTATATGTATTTAAAGTCCATAGAGCCCTGGTTGGGGAAGGCTGCCATTTTGGTCTTTTTGCTTTGTTTTTGAGAGATACTGATCAGGGAAATAATAACTTGGCACCAAAACATTCTACAGAAGACAATTGGTCCTTAACATACAAGTTAACAGAACAAGTCATACAAAAGTTTTTTTTAGCAAAATATGAAGAATCCAGAAATGGGCCTGCCTGCAGTAACATGTAGAGACACACAAAATTAGGACCACATAAATCCATCTAATCCATAGAACAACTTACCTGCACTGCAATTATACCTAAAAGAAATGAGGCAGCTGTAAATGCTAAAATACTAGGATAAAAGTACTGGTTGGATTTGTTTTTTGGCTGATAAAGCATCTTTTGGGTTCTTATTTGATAGATTCAAACTATTACTTGTATTTTTAAAGACTTCTCACCACATGGCATTTTTCAGTCGACCACTTTTGTACAGCGCTGTAAACAAAACACCTTTATATTCCCCTTTCGTCTCTCCCTTTTTAATTTCATTGAGTCCATTCACTGGCACAGCTGCTTGAGAACAGCATTACATACCCCTATACTCCAGATGTTAATTCATTTAATAGAGGGCTAAACACCTAGTAGATAGGCCTCAACAATGTCTAATTACAAATTCACTCTTTGTTATCCAGTTGCAAGAACCATTTGTTTTCAATCATTAATCAGCCTTTGAAAAGTTTAATAATATGCTGCTTCTCATGGGAAATTCAGTATATGCCATGTAATTTGTTTTGCCATTAATTAAAATAAATGTGCTCCAGGTTTTAACCTTAAAGTAATTGAGCACTTAAAGTAACTAGCAATAAACACAGAGACAACGGCTTATGCCATAAGCAAATTAATTGTGCGTCACAAAAGCTTGAACGCTGTAATGAAATGTATCACGCTTACAGTACTGTTTGGGGATAACTGCAAGGGGTGCACAGTGTGCAACTGGGACAAGGCCCATGAGGTCATTAGGCCCAAAGCAAGTTGATACTCCTCTTTAATTACCAATTTAGTATCCACACTGCTTACTGTACAGAATAAAGAAACATTTATATTGCTTCATATCCTTTTACCATGTTGAGTGCAGATGAGGTCTCTAGCAGCCTTGTGCTGGGAGTGGGGCTTAAAAAGCGTAGTTGATGTTTCTTTTTTCACGCATGCAGACAAGTTTATGTCCATTTACATTACAGGATTATATTCCAATTTACATTACAGGATTATATGTAATACATATAATCCTGTATGAGCCTAATGGCTTTCTTTAAAATAAAGCATAGATGGATAAAATGCAAAAGGTTTTTTTTATTGATGCCTGTATCCATTCATATAGGAGGAAGGAAAATTGTTTACTGCTTTCACCCAGCAACTGCAACCCATATAAATAACATTAGATCCAATTGTCATTGATTGACAACCACCCTGAGACCCTTCACACAATGTGTGCAGTAGCTGGATATAGTGGCACAGTTGCAGGAAGGCCGTCAAGCAACCTGTAACCTATAGTATGGACAGGACCTAAAACTCTATGTACAGTATATTTAAAAGTATAAAGTCATACAATGTAATGTTGGTTTTAATTACACTTTACTAAAGGGAAAGGAAGAGTTAGATATATACGATTTTCCAATTCCAGATTTCGAGGGGCAGATCTGTAGACATTGTATCTCTAACAGCAGTAAAAAAATAAAATAACTTACAAAGTTATGAAAAAGGTAAATATAGTTGATGGACAGATGGGAAAAATTAGCTGGGGTCCTAACAAAAGAGCTTCCAGTGGAAACACGCCCCATTGTTTCTGATGAGCCCTCCAGCACCTGTTAGCAAGAAGTAATCTCATCCCTAACCAGGAGGTGACATAATTCTGGAAAGCACACTTCCCCGAGAGATCAATCCTTGCAAACCTCCTTTAATGTGAGTATTTTGTCTTTAGTTTTATTTTGCGTCATTTTATTTTACCATTTACAGTACCTTACTTTGTTGTACTAGGTTGTTCGCCTTGTGTCCTTCAGGGGTACACTCTTAAATTAGATATTAAGTCTCTGCTGAGCTGCTTTCACTTTAGAACTAGAGTCTAACTCAATGACTACATCTCCTTTCCAGTTTAACGGTCCTTGCTGGACATATTCACTAGGGAAGTGTTTTTCAACCTTTTTTGGGCAAAGGCACACTTGTTTCATGAAAAAAATCGGAGAGCACCGACGATACGCATAATCGCAGCGCACTTCCGGTCCCCGCCGGAAGTACGTCATCAGCAGGTGCCCGTGTTATACACGGACCGGCTCTGTGAGGATGCGGTTGATTAGCCCTCCTATCTAGCTGCCTCTTATAGTATAAGACTTATACTATAAGAGGCAGCTAGATAGGAGGGCCGAGGGCGGGGTCAAAAACCCACGGCACACCAGGCAACATCAGTGGTTAAAAAACACTGCACTAGGGTATGGATTAATAATTTGCAGACCAAAGGTAAAAAAAATAGAGGTAGTCAATCCTGCATTACAAAGTAATTAGTAAGTAACTAAATGAATATAAAATATATAGAAATCATTTACAATGCCCTGGCTGAGGGAAGGAGGTGCTCACCCAATATTTGACAGTACATGATCCTGTCCATCATATCTTCTATGTGGTGAAGGTGTCCTGTGCCATTAGCAGAAAAAACAACCCACAAGCATTATGTGTCCAACTCCATGTTTGATGGCAGGGATAGTGTTAACACTTCAAGTTAATTTCATGCCAAAACCACAATTGTGGTCTTGTCAATCCACAACACATTCACCCAGTCCTCCTCTTGGACATTCACATTTTCATTGGCAGACTGCAGATGGGTCTGTACATGTGCTGCCCTTAGCAGGAGAGATCTTAAAGGGTATAACGTATAGTGTTACCAATTGTTCTCTTGGTGACGATTGTCCCTTCTGCCCTAAGATCATTGCCAAAACCATCATATGTCGTTCATGCGCTGCTTTGTCATCATTTTCATGTTCATTGCAACTCCACAAGGTGAGGGATGAGGGATATTGACACCTAGTTTTTGTTTCTTCTATGTGCAAATTTATTTTTCAACAGTTGTCATCTTCTAAACCAAAGTGCTTGGCAATAGTCTTGAAGTCCAGTCCAGCCTTGTGTAGGTCTATAGTCAGACATCCTTGGACAGCTCTTGGTCTTGGCCATGGTATCTAGTTCTGTGAACAGGTGTCTTTTATAGAGGCACTGTAAGGAGGAAGGAATAATAACACACCTATCCCTTACAGAGGTTGCTCCTAATCTTAGCTCACTACCAGTATATAGTGAAGAGGGATGTCAAGAGGGGAAATGTACAAAATTAGCAGCAGACAAAATACGTATTTCTCTCACTGTGAAAGTCTCTATATGCTAGTTCACTACCAAGCAACATGAATACATTGAAGAGTACAACCAACACTTAGGGGTTAGTGCTACCTAACAACCACTAGCCAATGGAAGCATTCCTTATCTTTTACTGTAAAACTTAAGAGACCTGCATTGTTATAATATTCAACAGTGAGTGCTCTCATTGGATGGTGGCTGCCAGATATTGTTCTCGGCAACATTTCTAACAAACAATTGGCATTGTTGATTAATGTTTTATTGATATATACAAGCTGGATTCCAAAAAAGTTGGGACACTAAACAAATTTTGATTAAAAACTGAATCAAATGATGTGGAGATGGCAAATGTCAATATTTTATTTGTAATAGAACGTAGATGACAGATCAAACGTTTAATCCGAGTAAATGTATCATTTTAAAAGGAAAAATATGTTGATTTAAAATTTCACGGCGTCAACAAATCCCAAAAAAGTTGGGACAAGTAGCAATAAGAGGCTGGAAAAAGTACATTTGAGTATAATGAAGAGCTGGAAGACCAAATAACACTAATTAGGTCAATTGGCAACATGATATATGGTTATATAAAGAGCTTCTCAGAGTGTCAGTGTGTCTCAGAAGCCAAGATGGGTAGAGGATCACCAATTCCCACAATGTTGCGCATAGTGAGGTCAATATCAGAAAGATGTTACCCATCGAAAATGCAAAGACTTTGCATCTATCATCAGCACGTGCGCATAACATCATCTGAAGATTCAAGAATCTGGAACACATCTCTGTGGTAATGGGTCACGGCCGTAAAACCATACTGGATGCCCCCCGTATCTCCGCCCTTAAACCACACATGCACCACAAACAGAAATGCTACTGTAAAGTAAATTCATTCGATGTGGTCTCAGGAAATACTTCAGAAACCATTGTCAGTGAACAAAATCCACCGTGCCTTCTGCATTTGCCAGCTAAAACTGCTACAGTGCAAAGAAGAAGCCATTTCTAAGCAAATCCACACAGCTCAGGCGTTTTCACTGGGCCAGGGATCAATTTAAATGGAGTGTGGCAAAAATGGAACTGTTTCTGTGGTCAGACGAGTCACGATTCGAAGGTCTTTCTTTTTGAAATCTTGGGATTCGGGATGCCATGTCATCCGGACAGAGAGGACAAGGAAACCCAAGTTGTTATCAATGCGCAGTTCGAATCCTGTATCTCTGATTTATGGGGTTGCCATGCGTGTGTGTGGCATGGGCAGCTTGCAAGTCTGGAAAGGCACCATCAATGCAGAAAAATATATTCCAGTTCTAGAACACATATGCTCCATCCAGGACGTCATCTCTTTCAGGGAAGACCCCTGCATTTTTCAACAAGATAATGCCAGTCCACATTCTGCCATCAATCACACACATCATGGTTGCGTAAGAAAGGATCAGGGTACGAAATGGCAGTCTGCGTGCCAGATCTTTTACTCACCATAGAGAACACATTTGGCGGGCAATCATAAAGAGGAAGTGCGATCAAAGAAGGCCCAAGACATTGAACAGTTAGAGTCCATGTATTTAGACAAGAATGGGAGAGCATCCTATTTCTAACTTGAGAACTGTCTCCTCGGTCCCCAGACGTCTGTTGAGTGTTGTAAGAAGAAGGGGAGAAGCCACACAGTGGTGAAAAGGGCTTTGTCCCAACTTTTTGGGGATTTGTTGACACCATGAAATTCTGAATCAACATTTTCCCTTAAAATGGTACATTTTCTCCGTTTAAACTTTTGTTCTGTGATTTATGTTCTATTCTGAATAATAGATAATAATAAATAATAATAAATAAAATATTAGAAGTTGGCACCTCCACATCATTGCATTCAGTTTTTATTCACGATTTGTATAGTGTCCCAACTATTTTGGAATCTGGTTTGTAAATAAACTACGGATTTAAAATGTCCTAGTTTTTAAAAAATGTATTCAACTTTCATAGCTAATCATTTGATTATCTGAACTAGTTTATGGCTGTAAACTGGTTTTCTTGAATTGGAGATAGATATTTACAAGAAAAGTGCCTGTAAGCGTAAGTGTACACTAATGGATGTTCCTTCATATGGTCCTAACAAGCTTAACTGAGTAATATCTCCAGTGTCACTGGCTGTACATTACTCCATCTTATCAGACAAATATGTTCAATGGAAAAGTAAATGCCCTAGTGACGTCCACAGCAGACTGGAAACATTCCACAGATAAAAGAGCAAGCATAGACAAGCAGACAATGTAAGGAAATGAACATTATTCATCAATTACCAATCTGTCAGAAGTCTCCTTGATGATTTCTCTAAAACATATGTGCGTACATGTCCTACAAGTGGGAATATTCTTTCCTGTTTAGCTACCTACATGTTCTTAATTGACTTTGCTAGTTAAGAAATAAGGAAGCGGACACTATAATATAACATTAAATAGGGCTGTCACCATTATTCTCGTAGAGATCCTAACTGCAAACAAGCATGAGCTTATTACACTGGAACATTCTAAAATACTTGAGCAATGGACATCTATATACGCTGGTAACAATCTTTAGTTTGTGCATTATTTGTGACATGGCTATTTTATTCTGCAGTAAGTAGCCACTGGAAAACAGCAACAATATTATGAACACTGAGGTATTTAACGCCATGTTTCCAGCATGCCCTATTAATTTAGGCATACAAGGTCCATTGATCTCCAAACTGCATTTCCACATTGCAATTTTATAATATAACCCAAAAATTGCTATATCATCATGTATATCTTTATCGGGATATAAAGTGAGCTATATCGTGATAGGAAATTTTGGTCATATCACCCAACCCTACTGTATAATAATATTCAATATGAGTAAAACCTAAGCAAAACTAGATGCCAACATACTCCCTTTGCACTTGTACTTCCTTTACACTGGCAGCTCACCCTAGAACATACTCTTTGCATATTCACTCAAGAGGACGGGTTAGTTTCTGGGTGGCACAGCAGGTAATATATTTACTGCATTTGAAATTCTGTAATTGTGTAATGAGCTGCCCATTATAGATCTATGTCTGTGCGTGTGTTCTGCAGCAATTATTTGCAATAGCTGCCGTGTAACGTTTTAACAACAACATGTGATTGTATGGCAATCATTTTGCACTACTCATTAATCCAGAGGAAAGTTGCTACAACTGAACCTAGTGTTATGAAAAAAAATGTTGTAGGGGACATACTCATAGTGGAAAATATCAAAAGTGTGCCTACCATGTTTGCCCGATAAGAAGGCACTGAATCGCCAAAAAATGCCCTAGGTCTTATTTTCAGGGGGATGTCCTATTCAGATCACTCTGTGCCATTCATTTTCCCCTTTGATCACACTGTGCCATTCATTGTCCCCTTCTGATCACTCTGTGCCATTCATTGTCCCCTTCCCCTTCACTGACTCACTTTTCTTGGGTTCTACCGGTATGGCCAGGTAACAGACTCCGCTACGGAAGGGATCAGCGGCTTGCTTGTCCTTCCTGCACTTCAGCCAACCCTGACGGAGTCACACGTAGGCACACAGTACTTTGTCTCACCTGGAATGGAGATTCGCAGGAGGGGAGGTAGGTATTCAGTGGGTGCTTTTTGCGAGGGGGGGGGGGTGTCTTATTTTAAAGTTTGGGCTAAATCGGGGGGTGGATTATTTGATGGGGTGGCTTATCATAGGGGAAACAGGGTAGCACAAGTTTAGTTAGTTATATATTTACAGCTTCCATCTTCAGAGTTTGTAAATGCTTTGATACTAGCTACATTAACAATAGCATACTGTAGAGTATGTAGAAAACTATGTCTTCTTTAAAAAATACCCACTGCCCCAGGCTTTTAGTGCATCCTATATGTTTCACACTGTAGTTAAACATATAGTCTGTCATATCAAATGGACCAATACACTTATTAGTGTTGATAGGCCCACCAAGAAACTTGCCTTGGGACACCTACTGTTAATTTAAATTGAATACACATAACAAAAATGTACTAACTTACACAGACAATAACATGCGATAAGAAATATCTGGGGATCTGATTTGCGATAATAGGAAATATAATAACAGATATCAACAGTTATGTGGCAAGCAGCCGACCAACAAGGAAAATTATTGATTTTTAAGTTGTGGTTTGTAAAACAAACATGGGTCTTATTTGCATCTTGATTATTATTGTAGCACAGACCAAGTCAGTGTTTTCTATATAGAAGTATGATAGCCTTTGTTGGCTTACTTAAGGTATTATAGCAGAAAACCGTCAGGATGCATTGAATCCCTTCTTGAGCCCTTACACTCAAGAATTCCTAATATACTGTATACAGGTGCTTTGCAAAAAAATGAATATTGTTCAAAAGTTCCTGTATTTCAGTGATTCAACTTAAAAGCTGAAACTAATATATGAAATAGACTGATTGCATGCAAAGTGAGATATTTCAAGCCTTTATCTAATATATTTTTAATGATTATGGCTTACAGCTTATGAAAACCCCAAAATCTAAACTCCAGAAAATTACAATATTACTTGAAATCGATAAAACAACAATTTTAATTTGAAAAATATAACCTTTGAAAATATAATTATGCATATGTAGCTGTTTTTGGCTCCTTTTGCATCAATTACTGCCTCAATGTGGCGTGGCATGGATGCTATCAGCCTGTGGCACTGCTGAGGTGTTATGAAAGACCAGGATGCGGCCTTCAGCTCCTCTGCATGTCTCATCTGTCTCTTGGCAATGCCCTATAGATTTTCTATGGGGTTCAGGTCATGGGGGTTTGCTGGCCAATCAAGCACAGTGATCCCATGGTCATTGAACCAGGTTTTGGTACATTTGGTAGTGTGGGCAACCAAAAGTCAGCTGAAGGAAGCATCTCCATAAAGCTCATCTGCTGAAGGAAGCATGAAGTTCTCCAAAATATCCTGGTAGATGGCTGCATTGACTCTGGTGAAGCTCAGTGGACCAACACCAGCAGATGACTTGGCACCTCAAATCAACACAGATTGTGAAAACGTCACACTGGAGCTCATACATTTTGGATTGTGTGCCTCACCATTCTTCCTCCAGACTCTGAGTCCTTGGTTTCCCAATGAGATGCAAAATTTGCTCTGATAAGAAAAGTGGATTTTGGACCATTGAGCAACAAACCAGTTCTTTTTTCTTTAGCCTAAGTAAGACGCTTCTGACGTTATTTGTTGTTCAGGAGCGGCTAGAGAAGAAGAATAAGACATTTGAAGCTCATGTCCAGGATCTATCTGTGTGTGGTGGCTCTTGATGCACTAACTGCAGCCTCAGTCCACTCCTTGTGAAAGTCCACAACACTTTTGAATGGCCTTTTCCTGACAATCCTCTCCAGGCTGCGGTCATCCCTGCTGCTCATGCTTGTCTGGATTGGTGGAGGGAGCGAGACTGAAAGAGTCTTACCCTACCATCTTGAAGTCTGGAGGATTGGACACTCCAGGCGGAAGCGAGCAGGCAGGAAAGGTGAGTATTTATTTTTTCTTTTTAGGGGCCGCTGTCCATGGATGAAGACTGGATGTAGGTGAGTTATGTCTATATGTTTATGCGTTTTTTTTTATAGTTTACATACTTTTTAGGTATTGATATGAAATAGCATTTTAAAAGTAAAATAAGCAAGACCAGCTATATATTGTAATAGTCGGTTTTCTTTGATGTATTCCTCACATTCAAATCTATACATACAGTATGAATTCTGTCCAAAGCAATACGATCTTCCGCGAAAGCTCACCTCAATAAATGCAACCTATGTCAAGTGGTGGCGAGGTTTATGCTGAGGGACACAGTGTTGTGTGCTGGCACCTGTTGATTGTTATGACAGCACTCAGTCTTTTTGGGTATGAGTCTATCAGCATGGCACTTTTTGGGTATGAGTTATCAGCATGGCACTTTTTGGGGTATGAGTCTATCAGCAGTGGTTTAAAATTTTGACAGCCTTTCAGATCACCCAACAGATTTTTCTTTTTCAACCATATTCAGGTCTGGGTTTGGCTGAAGACCATTCCCAAAAACTTTAAATTCTTCTGGTGAAGCCATTTCCTTTGTTGATTTGGATGTAGGCTTTAGGCGTTGTCATACTGAAGATATCTCATGTTCAGCTTTCTAGCAGAAGCCTTTTGTGCCAACATTGACTGGTATTTGGAACTGTTCATAATTCCCTCTATCTTAACCATATAACTTAACTGGCCCCAGTTCCAGCTGAAGAAAAACAGCCCCAAAGCATGATACTGCCACCACCATGTTTCACCTTGGGTATGGTGTTCTTTTGGTATTATGTCCAAAAAGTTCAACCTTGGTTTCATCAGACCATAACACATTTTCCCACATGTTTTTAGGAGACTTCAGATGTGTTTTGTGCAAAATGCAGTCTGGCTTGGATGTTTTTTTAAGTAAGAAAAGGCTTTTGTCTTCGTAGCCAAGATATATGAAAAATATCGGAGATTGTTGTCACATATACCAGACCAGCCAGTACTTCCCAGATATTCCTGCAGCTCCTCTAATGTTGCTGTAGGCCTCTTGGTAGCCTCCCTGACCAGTTTTCTTCTCATCTTTTTATCAATTTTGGAGGGACGTCCTGTTCTTGGTAATGTTATTGTTGTACCATATTTTCTCCACTTGATGAGGACTGTCTTCACTGTGTTCTATGGTATATCTAATGCCTTGGAAATTATTTGCACGCTTCTCTTGACTGATATCTTTTAACAATGAGATCCCTCTGATGCTTTGGAAGCTCTCTGTGGACCATGGCTTTTGCTGTGGGATGCGACAAAAAAATTTCAGGCAAGGCCAACTAGAGAAGCTGAACTTTATTTGGGGTTAAAAAGAGGCACAGTAATGATGGCAGGTGTATGTTGACTTCTATTGAATGTCTTTTTCTTCCCTCCACCTAAAAGATTCCAGATTGTTTTTCATTTGAGTGGTACATTTTATAGGTCACACTAAAGGTGGCAAAAGTTCTGAAATGATTTATCTTTGTCTCATTTTTGTACAGCACAGGAACCTGACAGTTATATCCACGGTGCATCTAGCAGATTTAATATTTCAGATAGAGGTATGTTCACCTTTTATGTAACAATTTGAGTTATGGCAAGCTGACAGATATTTTCCTCTCATCTTCTGTACAGACAAATTATGACATTCCTGTAGAAAAATGTGCATTTTCAATGCTGCCGCCTGTGGTAATGTTTGTTCTTCTGCCTTTTACACTAAGTGAGATTGATGGTTTTAGTTTATTCACACATGTAACATGAATCACCAGGTTGCTCTGCAGTGTTAAAAAAACAAGGTAGACATTCTAGCAATGGGTGGGAAGTGAGAGCCTAAGGCCACATTCATTTACTAGTACCTAATCTTGACAGATACATATCTCCTATTTCCTCCTTGAATGATTCACCTTCTCTTACCAAAAACCCAACAGCATTTGTTCATAACCAGAAAACTGCCAGTGTCCTCATGTCCCACCGTGGTTTATGGTCATGTCTGATATTCCCGTTTTCAAGCAGAATTGATTAATCCCGCTCAAAAACAGGGATGGCCGCATTAGATATGGGCCAGGTAGATGGCTTTGAGCGCACACGCTCTTCAAAGCGGCCATCGATCTAGCCCATATCTATGCATGTATGGGCACCTTTAGTGACCCCAAGCATAAATGTAGCCAGAAAAGTCACTGTGATGTCAGAACTCCTGTCCTGAATGAGTTAAAGCAGACCTACATTTTCTATAAGTTTGTTTCATCAGTAGGACTTTCACAGAATGTAACAGCATTAATAAAGTAACATATTTTTCACACATAGCATTTTATGTACAGCTACGAACAATATGGTCATGGTCAAACAGCAGAGAAGAACATTAGGCACTTGTAATACAATTATGCAAAAATGCTAAAATGGATTGTTTTAGACAGATCTCTTAACAGATACATATACTTGTAATAAATATCTAGTACAAGCTGCACAAGCTGCGCAGAAGAGAGATAGCTGCGCAGAAAAGAGAAGAGCTACCCTATAACAATCACCAAATGTTTATGGTTTCAATGCTGAACATGGGTAAGATATTAAAGGCACTAATTAAAGCAGCTATGCAACCATTGTTAATTGTACATTTTAAAAGCTATCAGTGTAGGTATCTTAACATGCCTTGGTATCAGTATTTTGCCATCTACTCTACAGCAGAGCAAAAGAAAAAGTAGGTCAGAACAGTACTATGAGCCAAATAGTACAAATACAAGTGCATATGAGGAGAGAACAGCAACTGAACATAATCTTAGCAGTTTGCCACTTCTACTTTCAGTAATAGAATAGAGGAGGGCAGGAAACCATTAAGTGAAAATGTATAAGAATTGCACTCCTTGTGCTGCTAGGCAGGACATATATATACTGTATGACAGAGCAGAATGGTCAGAATATTTGCCACAAGTTCAGCTTTACTGTTCTGTTTTGACATTATCTAATCAGCAACTGTTTTTATAAGGTCAAAAAAAATTTTTTTCAAAGAAATATACATGAGGTCTATCATTTTAAATAGCATAGTGAAAGTTTAAAATGATATCTGTAGTGTTTAAATCAACTGGACTTGCTGTTTTTTGTTTCTTCAAGAAACTTCAAGTTGATTTGAATTAAACACTACAGATATACAATGACCTGGATGAACGAGAACCGTCACAGACAAGTCTAAAAATTTTTTTCAAAAGTCACTGTATGTATATTTTACATAAGGATGGGCAAGTTCACATCCATTTTGATCAGCTGGTTATTTAGTACCGCTCCAATTGGTTGAGATTGTTTATCTTACACAGGAAGAAAAAAGTCATAATCAAATGATCTTGATTAGTGAATCAGGAAATATCAACCTTGTGAATCAAGAAAGATAATATCAGCTGATGAAATTGGTCATGTGCAAGATTGAAACACAATGACAAAAGTAATAAAAACATGTAGTGATAAAACAAAGTCTTACCCTGGAGAAAGTAGGTGAATTGCCACTAGCTCAGCCCAGCATGCAAACCTGTTAGGAACATGGATCCCAAATACACCAGTTGAGCCTCCAGGGTAATAATGATTGTTCAGGACTTTTAAAGCAAAGAGTACTCCTAGATGCAAAGATTAAAAAAAGAAATGATTACTTCCAGCACACATAAGGAATGAAATGACAGATACAGAATGACATCAGAAGGAATACACCTGCTTAAAATGAAATACTAGTTTTCATCATTGTTTGCCAGAACCTTAACCCCTTCATGACAGTCTACTGAGCCAAAAAATCATGTGAGATGTCTACAAGTTTTATAAAACACCTTTAGACTGTAACTTTTGGGCAGTGATACAAAAGGGGTCTATTACAATTAGAAAATAGTGTATTATAAGAACAACCACCTGCAACCATAACAATTTTAAATTAATAGTCCCACTACAAGGGTCAAATAGGGGGCTGTATATACCGCTTCTTATTCCCCCCCGCAACCTCCGTGAGACAGGTTTTGGCAGTGTTCGCTAACCTGCACTGTGGGATCCAGTAGCAGGTAATGGTGTTATCTTCCACAGAAAAAGACCACTAGCCTTGCGCTGTGAGCAAGTGAGTCCATGGTCCATGCCATGGTGGTGGGAGTGGTTGGTTGGCGTATGGTTTGGGGCTGCAGAAGTGCCAGTGTTCTATTGAGATGTGCCTCCCTGTCGAGATACACACCCCTCCTGGTACTGCGCATGCGAGGTCGCAGTGATCTAGGCGGCAGAGTCATCAGTAGAGGGGGACAGGGGACATGTCAAGACTAGCCTCCCCTCCCAGTGTCACTGACATACATTGAGCTATGGGGATTATGTAGCACTGCTGCTATGGGATCTATTTTTAACATGTGTAATACTTGACAGAGGAACCCCGTCGAGATGAACCCCCCTCCAAGTTTTACTATCCATAGCAGAATGGCACGGGGGGGGGGGCTAATCTCGATGGGTGGTTACCATGATCCCCTCCCATTGGAAACTGGACCACAGGTGATTAACCTCGCTGGAGTTACTGCGGTTTTGATAGATAGATAGATAGATAGATAGATAGATAGATAGATAGATAGATAGATAGATAGATAGATAGATAGATAGATAGATAGATAGATAGATAGATAGATAGATAGATAGATAGATAGATAGATAGATAGATAGATAGATAGATAGATTTGAATACATACCAGAAAACCCCACAGCACATTGCATCTTATAGGAATGGTCATCCATAAAGTCAGCCAGAAGTAACTGAATAAGAACATAAACCACACCAATCAGCTGTGAGAAAACTGCAATTATTACAGCAAAGGACAAGCTCCCCAGTCGTCGCTCCAGCTTGCTTCCTTTCCATAAAAGTGACACCATATTAAAATATAGGTGCCAGTCATCAGCATGGTGGAAAGGTGAAAGAAGAAAGCGTTCCCAGTCTCTGTGGTGGTATCCTTCATGTACGCTGATACAAGCATAAAGCAACGGTTTCATTGGGTTCAAAAAGAGATAAATATTAAGTCCTAGTAAGACTAAAGTCACTGGAGGGATGTTATGAAGTCCAAATTGATAAATCTGGGCAAACAACAACAGAAGCCCAGTATTTGCTCCTCTTTGTCGCCTCTGCATCGTGGTATTTCCCTGGACTTACAGATACAGAACTGAAGGTAATGAACTCATATGAAGTTGGATCTAGAAAAAAAAACAGCATGCGTTTGTATGGACATTCTTAGAAATACAGTATATTTCAAATATTTATAAAAAAAATACCTCTCCTAGCTTTTCCAGAAACTGGGATACAGACCTGTCTTTCCCTTAGGGAAACATAAAAGAGTTACAAAATGTTCCTGCCCTATCCTTTCTGTATTATTTAAAATCTGGGCTTCATAACTGCTCTGGTGCTTTATCACAAATCTCACAGATCATCCATTCAAAGTTGTTTGCCAACGAGGGACATAAAGTACATTAGATACAATTAGGTACCCCTAAAATTTGACATATAGGTGTGGTGTGTGCTTCAAAATCAGATTGAATCGAAATCCATTAAAACACCTGTAAAACCCATTAGAGACACAGGTACACTTAAATGACATTTCCAACCTGACAACTCCATCATTTTATGCTCCATATCTATTACTTTTGAATGATCAATTTAATCAATAAAGGATCAACTTAAACAATACATTTTTTAAGACGATTGAACAGAAAGTCAACCCAAAATAAACCCATGTATGCGTTGTAAGATAAAAATGTTTCTTAGAATTTTAGGTATTGTTGGCTAAACTCAGTCAACAAGTAGAAAAGTATCTTTACAAAACAGCTTGACATGTAAACCATGATTATGTGCAGGGGTGCACATAAGTGGTACTCAAAAGGGGCCAAAAACTAGTTGTGCATACCTGCATTATTGTAACAAATCTCATATGCATACTAACAACTTGGAGGTGCCCCATGTCTGGGCGCCCAAAGCCGCCTGGTGACCTGTAGATGGAGACAGCTAATCGGAGGCTAAATAAGGAACAGGGAGGTCTATCTGCAGCAGAATCTAGCATGCAGGAAGCGACAGTGGGGGAGACAGTGAGGAAGACCACTCTATATATGGTGTGCGTACCAAACACCATCTCCTGGTACTCATCTGAGGAGCTCACTAAAAAAGTTATGTGCACCCCTGATTATGTGTTAACTTGTCTTTGTTAGAAGAGCTCAGATATAGTTACTTTCTGAATAAATTAAATAACACTCCTGAACATCTTTATTCCCCTGATGCAGTGCACCACTATGGAAGGTAATGACCTCCGTTGGGTTGCAAAGCTGGCAAGTATAAAAAGTGCTTACGATGCCACTTAAAATGATTGGAATCCCAAAGCATGTTACTACAGCAAGGTCTTGTAAATGGGGCCCTAAGCTATGTGTATCTTTTGAAAACAGTTTGACATGTAAACCCTGATTATGTGTGAACTTGTCTTTGTTAGAAGAGCTCAGATATAGTTACTCTGCAAAGTGTTCCTGACTTTAGGCTTCTTTTCAGAGTGTTTTTCTTTGTGTTAAGGCACCAGATCAGAATAACACACCTGAATTTCAGGCCAAAGAAGCTCTGGGATTCTTTTTAAAATAATCTATCATTGGTTAATACCATGACAATGTTTACAGCAGTGAGGTCAGCAGGGTGGATTTGATTTAAATCGAACTGGTTTAAAACACGATTTAAATGACTAGTCAGTAAGACTTGATTTAAATCCTAGTTTTCTACATAAAGACTAATTCTTGCTGGTATCACTGTAATATGCAAGTAGATGAAGATTTCTAGAATAACAACTTTTCATATTAGTTTTTTATTCCCAGTTTAGGTTAATCATTCATATTTGGACAACTTTTCTGTTGTACTTAGGAAGGAGAACAATAATCATTACCTTAATAATAACAATTTAAATAGATTTCCCCTCCCTCCTCACACTTAGTTTGGGCATGCTTCCACTTTGATGATCACCTGCGATTCTATTTCTTGCTAGCAAGTGATTCTTGCCAGTGATTGGGCGCAATCAGGCGTGATTTGGGCACGTTTTTCTGCAGGCGATTGGGGCAGACAGGATCGCTCCTATAGAGAATGAATGGGGACGGGTTTAAAAATCATGTCGCAATTCAGTGAGATTTTAAACCGCGCCCATTCATGTTTATGGGTGTAAGTGTCCTATCTGGCTCACCTGAGTAGGAGGACCCCAGGCTGGAAGGTGGAGGAGGTGTAGGAGTGAGATAACAGGCATAGGAGTACAAGCGGGCGGCAAGCAGAGTAGCGAGACAGTCCCGGTCGGCAGCGCTAGTTGTTTAGATAACGGAGAAGGCAGAAGAATGGTCGGTAGGCAGTTCAGAGTCGGCAGTGGGAGTTCAGAAGTAGTAGCAGAGAAGATGCAGTAGATGAAGCTAGATCACAGCTCAAAAGCACAATAATCAGCAAGGACCTGGTGCAGGAGGCTGGATATAAATAGAGGAAGTAGCAGGTGCAGGAGATCAGGGCAATTAGCAAGGCAAGGCTGGAGCAAGGGAGATGAATAAGATAGTACCAAGGAAAGTCTAGGAGGGCAGACTGCCTAGTGGGTTGTAAACTGCCTATCAGCTAGCGGGCCGCATCGCATCCTCGGCCATTCGCGGATGTGGAGGTGACCCCATTCAAATGAATGGGCGCGATTGACCACAACCGCTTACGTGGAAACAAGTCCTTCCACTTTCTTCTTGTGAATATCTTGAGATTCCACTCCAAACAATCAGAAAAATCTTGTTTCTATTCACTGAACTTCTTGAAACTTAGCACTTAAGGGGTTGGTTCTGTATTCATAGGTTTAAAGAACAATAGAATTAAGGTCTTTTTCTCAACTCTGTTCATGTTATTACATTTTTGCTGTGAAGTCTTGCATGTGATCTCTGCTGAAAAAGAACTGCAAAGGTAAACCAAGCATCTGTGATAATATCTTGTAGGCAGAGAAACTGCCGAATAATCTTACAAAAACCTCTGGAAGAGCCTGACATTGTGAATGGATTAATAGAATTTATTTACCACATGTTAACATATACAGCCTTATTCTACATAATTAACAACAAATCTTTATTTCATGATAACCTTTGGATGGTCAAAAATCTGATTTTTGGATGTATTTAGCATGTATGCCAATGGAACTGGTTCTCTTGTATTTATTGATGATGTGACTGCTGACAAAAGCAGCAGGATGAATTCTGAAGGGTTTCAGTATAAGGGATAAGTTACTGTAGAGCTCAGGAACACAGTAAATTACTAATTTATTTTACTCTGCAAGGATGCATTAACCTGCATCTTATCTGCATTTCTCCATGGCAAAAGGGCATACCAAAAGTAAAAAAAATCAAAAGAAACTGTTGATTATTCCATGGAGTCAGACTCTGGAGTGTTTATTTGTATGCATCTTCTACTTGGCTCTAGAGCAGTTCTCAGATCTGCGATTCCGGAAGTGACGTCACTCCCTGAATTTGGAACACAGAAGTGTGGGTGCAGATTGTCACTTCCATGTTCCAAAAACCAGAAGTCACACTCTGCAACATCACTTCCAGCATAATCAGTTATAATATTCTCCTATTTTCCCACACTGCTTGTGCAAATAATGTGCATGGTGGGATTTGAAGTTAGGAGGGAGTGTACCTACCCATCCCTCTGAAGTTAGAAGTAAGGGGGCATTAATCATACTCCTAACTTTCCACCCTGCTTTTGGGCATGAGCGCTGCTGCTTGTTAGGAGCAGCTGATGCTTCCAGAGAACTCTGGACCCCTGTGGAATGGTTGTTTAACCCACAGGTTGAGAACCACTGCTCTAGAGAGACACATGGAAGTTCTGAGGAGATTTGTGATCTGATCCTAATTCTTGATGGTGTTGGCAGAGTTCTCCTCTATGCTGTAAAAACATGATTGTTTTGTTCCAGCTAAACAAATTAGTTGCATTTAAGGGCTTATGTTTACTGCTGCTTTTTTGTGCGTCCGCAGCGAGAAAAGGACATTCTAATAATTGTGACAGTGTTCACTCTACGTATTCAGAGCGGCGCACTCACTCATTAAAGCTGCAGACAGCCATGTCTTCGAAGCAGCACCACAGGCCGGAGACACCTCCATTGAAGATCAATGGAGATGTTTCCAAGACGAACAGGTTCGGGTGCTGTTTTTTCTGCATGTTTCCTCTGCTGCATCAATAGATCCCAATGCAGAGGGAGTGCGCCCTAAGCAGCGGGCAAACTGCCTGCAAGCCCCAGGCAATCTGCCCGGCATATGTGTCGGCGCACGTCTTGATTCCCTGCGCTGAATGTCCACAGCCCGATTGTATAGAGGCAACGGCAGGGAGGGTCAAGAGACCCAATGAGTGTTCAATAGGATCCATGAGGTGTGTTTCAGGTGACAGCATTTTGTATACCGTGGTAAGCCTGCACCTCCATTTTTGTGAGTGCATTACTTTATCTCTTTCTTTTACCACAACGGTTGTTGCACCAGGTTGGATGCCTTGTGGGCAGGAAACACTTCCAAGATTAAAAAGCAAGACATAACAGCAGGCCAAAGAAGTTCTGGGATTCTTTTCACATTTTCTATTATAGGTTAATACCATGACAGATTTAAACAACACCAACTGAATATTTCATCAGTTGACATTTTTACAGCAGACAAACTTTGGTTCACAGGTCAGCCAAGTAGTGCTAAGGGAAGCAGCACTAACGAGATAGAAGATATGACTTTTGGGTTATGCTGCAGAACATCTGGCATTTATGATAAAGATTTGCTGCTGACATTGCTTCATTAAAATTCTATTAGCATCTCTGGTGGGAGCGACAAGGGAGTCTGTGCCACTTAGCATTACTGTACTACAAGTCAAAGAAAACATTTTTTGTTCTAAAATATGCAATGCTTGGAGATGGACAGTCACATTCTTTCATTCACAAAACAAATGCTAACAGAGAACGGGATATTTGTTTATCTACCCACAACAACTGGAACAAATGTAACTACTGCATTGTCTTGTTGAGTGTCATGACACTTGCATTGTAAAAAATGTATCTTTTCAGAAGAACAATTTTATTTTGGCAAGCCATACATATTTTGTAAATTAAATTTGTAATAGCATATTAAATCAGTACTTAAAATTACACAAAAAAATTACAAATATGTCAACAGGTATCTAGAACATCAGGGTTGTTATTGATTTTCTATGCACGGGAAAGACCATAATTTCACTTTAATGTCTACCCCACCAGCCTCATGTGCTTAGTCCTGCACCACTCTGTTATCTACTGTAAGCAAGGCAGACCTAATGCCCAAGGCTTCGTGCACACAGTTGGTGGCCGACCATGCCAGTGTGGCCGACCATGCAAGTGTGTTACACACATTGTGAAGGCAGTTGGTTGTCTTGGGTTTCATCACAAGACTAGATCTGCTGCCTGTAATGGCCCCACAACTGTGCAACCAGAGTATTGCTAAGGAAGTAAACGTTTTATAAATTAAAACATCAGGAGCACCCCCAATAACTCAACCATAGGCTTAGGAAAATGTTCGAATCAAGACGAAAAAAGTCAATTGAAGCCTTTACAATACATTAATAAGTATACAACAATAATTGACAAGCAAAAGAAAGCAGTACATGCTCCTATGGAGAGTGTTGCCTATTAAACAGATTAACTCCCTTGTACCCTTATACAATTTCTCTTTATCCAAAATGAGGGCATTACATGACTTAGACAGTGACATATGACTGTGTTTGTTACATAACCATGACAATGGTAGGGACATAAGATTGTGAGCTGGAGTGTAGGAATTACAACGGTTTGCATATGTGCCTCCCACTTGTTAAGGGATCAAAAGTAATGGGACAACTGGCTTCTCCATGGCCAGGTGTGGCATATTCCCTCATTATCCCTATTACAATGTGCAGA
>CM070035.1:45281829-45310792 GCA_036250615.1 Ptychadena robeensis | reverse complement strand
AAGCGACGCGAGATGATTTAAACACAACCGAGTGCATCTCTGACACACAGTTAATTTCAAGTGGCGGTGCTATGTATGAATCCCATACAAGAAGTGGCACAAACCCGCCAAGGAGCTCATGCAGATATGTACAGTAAAGTGGAAAGCAAAAACAGAATGTACGAAATAAAGCAAATAAAATGCACACACAAAAAAACAGCACGAGAGATGAAGAAAAAACCACATTAGCCCAATGGCCTAAATTCATTCAACAACAACAAAGACCCTGAAGACCACGGCAAAACAACTGTGGTAAGGCCCCCCATACACCGTTCCGATTTTTCTGTCACGAATTTTTGTCCCGTGACCGACCTAATTTGTGTCGGGGATTATTATTCGATCGGGAGATTATCGGATTCGGGAATTATGTCCCGACCACGATCCTGATTTCCCTCAAATCGGCGAACAATCTGGTCCCCGGCGACCCGCTTCGGACCGTGTCCGTAATTTTTGGTCGATCTGGCTGTTTAATAATTAGGGTTGGGTCCTGATTTTGAATCCGGTGATAATTCGAAATCTCCGATTTTTCATGTCCACGGCCGACCGATCGACCATAACATTTTAGGAAGAGGTGCAATCGCGGTTGGGTGACAGGATCGGCCGAAAAATCGGTCGGGAGAATAATCGGAACGTGTATGGGGGGCTGTAGAGTTCTTTCCCTGGTGAAGAAAACCCCATTTACAACAGTTGGCCAAATCAAGAACACACTCCAGGAGGTAGGTGTATGTGTGTAAAAGTCAACAATAAAGAGAAGACTTCATCTGAGTGAATAAAGCGGGTTCGCCACAAGATGTAAACCATTGGTGAGCCTCAAAAACAGGAAGGCCAGATTGGAGTTTGCCAAACGATTATTCTGTACCATTACTTTTGGTCCCTTAACAAGTGGGAGGCAGATATGCAAACTGATTGGTATGTAAACACCCTCATTTAAAACTTAGGCATGATGTTCGCCACTACCTAAAGCTCTAATTGATTCCCGATGTACATCCCTCCTACAGTTTGATGCCTGCCCCTTGGTTTTGGGTGCTCTCTATAGATCAGCAAAAGCAGCACTCATTGTCAGCTTCTATTATTTTGGTTATGTTTGGATGGATGGATGGATGTAAGTAACAATCAGGCCTATTGACAATTACTGGGTTTGTGTGAATATCATGTAAAATATGGTGTTATATTATCATGTTTTGTATTTTAGAAGGTTGCACCTTAATCCCTGATAAAGCCTCACGGCGAAACATGTTGGATTTGGACCCGGGGTGCTCATGAAATCAACCAATCATGTATTTGTGAAGGACTTTCAATATACTTTGTGTGATGTTGTGACACTTAGTATATTTTTATTATGCATGTGCACTTGTTTTAGTGATGTTAAATTAATTAAATTAATAATAAAAAAAAAATTTCATATGTTGCTTTGACAACAGTGCATTAAAAACCCACTCCTCTGAACCCCGTGGTGGGATGGGGTATCCTTCATAGTTTATTTCTTTATATGCAAATGATTTAAGCCCCCCCCCCCCATACACATTAAGATCAATCCATACAATCTTCATTAGATCTACCAACAACTGGCCTCCCTGATAGAATACACAGTGATTGGAAGGTTTAGAGAGGTCCTCATATTACATGGTTTTGGTAGAACAAAAGTTGATTGTACAGAAATTGTATGAAAAGATTGTAAGGTGTATGGGGGCCTTTAGGGTGTGGCACTAAAATTGCAACCACCACCACATAATCTTTTCTGTTCTATCCTCAAATTAAAGCTGACATTCTGCAGTTTGTTTCATTCCAAATCCATTGTCATGGTGTATAGAGCCAAATTGTAAAATGTATAAAAGGATGAAAGCACCAAAATAAACGTACATGCTTCATAATGAAACATTTTTAATCATACTGAATATATGCTAAGCAGGCACTAAATATCTACGCTACCCTAACAACAGAGTAGACAATACATTGGACAGTATTGCTGTGAAGGGGACATACACTTCTTGCACCACATTACCTGCCACTGTGTTCAGTATAACTTAACTTACAACTTCCTACAAAAATAAAAAAGAGCTGGAAATAATATTGTCATTGTGTTTCTTCCCTCTCTGAAACCATGTCCATTAGATGTGTTCCCCAAGAGCTTAACTACATAAGCCTGGTTCCTGAATTTTCCAGCAGAACAATACAAGCTATTCTAAGCTAATGAAACAAGCGCTTCATAGGCAGCACAAGGTTCTTTTGATAGACATGAAACATTCTTCTCTTTTCTAATACTGTACAATGATTTCCAGAGCTGTGCTGCTGCCTCCAAAATGTACAAATTGTAAGGCCATCCCTGAAGTGGCTATTTGTTGTTAACCTCGCTGCCACGTGCCTGCATTTTTTAAGCCTACACAAAACAAATGGAAAAGTAGAGCATCTCTCTTTAACAAGTGTTGGACTGGTCGTTCATAGCACGCCTTTCATTTACTACTTCCGAATCTATAGATGCTTCTGTATGGAGATCTACACCACGCTGTCAAATGATCTTTGTTTAAAACGGGGCTTGGTAACATTTAAGGCTATGAACCACATCTCCGAGAAGCAAGAAAGGACATGGAATAGGAAACACTGAAGGATCCTGAAATAGAAATATTCTATCTGTTTAATTTGTGCTGTGAATTTAAGGATAAGGACGCTTTAATGCATGTTTACAATACCCAGACACCCGTTTTTTTTTCCATTTGCACACAGGGTTAACATGGGGCTGCTTGTCATATTTGTGCAATCACCAGCACACAGGGGAGCCAGTGCTGTTGCATCTTTCCACCACCTTCTCATAATTAGTTCTCTGTACAAAAACAGAGTTGTCTTTGAGTTGACTTCATGCTCATTCTTCCATATACTGTACATGTAGCATTTGAGGCTACCTGTGGCATGATTTTCGGGTTATTTCATAAAGGTTTCATACCGTAATATTTTGTGAAGGATGCAAACCAGTTAATGTGTTATGTTTATTTAATAACAATGTGCTCTTTTGTGAACCACAGTTGACTCATTCTGTGTGTATTGGCTGCCACTGTTTAATCTGTACCCGCTTTCTGGTTTGCACTTAAGGTTACCAGGAAATGCAAGGTATGTTTTGTTTTATTCTCATGATGACTGTTCATATTACAGAGAACATTAACCCTCTGAGCGGTTTGAGCTTTTTGTTTGAGCTTGTTTTACCCGCAATCGCGGCGGAGTACACTGTACTCCGCCATGCTTGCCGGCTCTCCGCCCAGCCCTCTACACACCTCCAACGTCAAATAGACACCGGCGGTGTGTGGAGAGGAGAGCGGCACCCCCTCCATTAACATGGAGGTTTATGGCGCTGCCCCCCTTCGGCATCACAGATGACGCCAAAGACACGGGGCCGGAAGGGCTCCGTGTGTTGCGGCTCTTCTACAGAGCTGCCGGCACACAGAGAGATGGCGGTTGTGCCCGATCCCGGCACGGGCACAGTTTGATCAGCGATCAAACTGTGCCCGAACTGAGTTCGGGCAAACTGCTAGGGAGGTTAATAAAACTTGTTTATCATGATGACGACTCGACTAGGGCTGTGGAGTCGGTAGATAAATTCTCAGACTCCTCAGTTTCTGATACTTCCGACTCCTCTGTATTTAATATGCTAATGTATTTTATACATCCATTGAAGGAAAGGAAGACAACATAAATTGACCACAGAACTAATGGCAATGGGCAGTGGAAGGCTCCAAGAAGAGGCAGGGTGAAGGGGCACTTCAAACATGATTTCCCTTGAATCCCATAGTCATGTTTAAAGTTGAAGCTAACAATCTAAGTATTTGTAGCCTCAGCTGAATTACAGCAGTTTTTCAAATACAGCTTCAGTCTTGAACAATTGGCTATTCATTCCCTTCACTTATACAAGCGTCTCTAGTCCTGCAAAAAACATTTACTTCATTATCAGCGAGTGGTGTTGCACCTTAACTGTGTATTATGTCCCTTTAAGTGACGCATACAGTCAATGTGCAGCATGCTTCCTAGTCATTTAACATGTATGTTTTTCGGTAATGTTATGCACTGCACGCATTTATTCTTATAGCAAAGAAGTAGTTAATTATAACTTTTGAATTGGGACATTTGAACTTGCATTATTTTATTTTTTTATTCCCATTAAAATTTAGTAGGAGTCGGAGTCGTCTAATTTTTTGCCGACTCCAGGTACCCAAAATTGTCTCCGACTCCACAGCCCTGGACTCGACCGTGACTTTTGTGACTGATTACTGGACAAAATCATAAGTCGTTAATGCCCCAGTGGCTACATTTGGAGATTCATAGAGTCGCAATAGCTTAAGTAGCAACTGCAAAACAGAAAGAGCCTGGAGCACATATTAAGGCTGCTCTACAAGTGTAAGTATAGATAGATTGTTTTATATTTTACATAAATGTTAAATAACCATTTAGTAATCATGATGAATGTGATAAAGAGAAAACTACTTCATGACATAATGTAATAATTGCTTCTTAAATAATATGAAGGATATGCAGACCATTCTTTATAATCTGTATCTATGAACTGATTTAGGGCTCCTTCACACTAGGAAGGCTATGGTATGGTAAAGTATTGCCTCACAGGGCAGGTCAACGCAACACTTGGATACTAGACCAGCGCTTGTGTTTCTTGCAACGCACAATGCCACATGCTGCCATGCAGCCCACATTTTTGCAGGTGTAGCACAAGCATCTTCCATACAATTGTACAGGACACGCAAAAGGAGGACACTCTACATAATGCATTTTGTTTTTTGCTAGTAAGGGACATTGTTGACGCATACCTGTCAAGTTTTCCCTTACTGATGAAGGAAAAATGACAGGAAGCTACACCACTGATGTCACTTCCGGTATTTGGACTGACACTTCTGTGTTCCAAATACAGGAAGTTATGTCACTGATGTCACTTCTGTTATTGGAACTTTAAACCCCTATTAAGTACCTATAACTTCCCACTGCACACATCATCTGCACAAGTGGGGAAGGAACATAACACCCACTCCCTCCTAAATTATCCCAATTTAAAAATCCAAGGTGAAATCAGAAATTGGCCAAAACGGGATACTTGGAAGTTATGGTAGCATTACTGCTACTGTGTCTGTTATTGGCAAAAACTAAATGTTGGCAGATCTGATGAAAAAAAATATTAATTAGTCCCCAAAAAAAGTGTCTTCTTAATACGAATCCCTTCCTATAAGCAGTGAAGCAATAATTCACAGAGATGTCCTCATTGTAATGGCTGGTTACATAGCGCTATTTCCAACCCTGTATTGTTGATTAAGGGAGAAGAAAGAAGAGAACACACCAGCCATGCCCTATTTATCAACAAGTTTACAAGAATTGACTTTCAGATTTGCAATCTTGTTTCATTTTACAATCTCAAGATTTGGATGGATATCTGCAACATTTGTACATATATAGTATCAGGAACATGTTAGCAGTTTTAGCTGTTCATTCTCTTTACTAGTGACATGACCAGTTGCAGGTAAATTTTAAATCATACAGTGGTCAGATTTTAGTATTAAATTAAATATTTCTTTGACGATTTAAAACCCTGAGATCCAAAGCATTAGTTATAACTGTATCATTTCTACATCCAGTATACTATTATTTACAATTTATTATACATTGTACAATGATGAATAGCTGGACGATGATTCCCGATCATCCTACTGCATCAGTACAAAAACAAAAACAATTGGCTAAGGACAAAGCAAGATTAAATGATTTTAAAATTGTTTAAATGTAGTTTACAGAATATAAGAAATATAAATATGTGCTTTTCATTAGCTATTACCTTAGCCCTTTATCATAATATGGTCAATCAATAGCCGATTAAGCGAGACTAAACTGGTGCTTTTACAGGAGTGTAGATGAATGACGCATTTCTCAGAATTCCTGACATTTCTTTTCCTAAAAAGGAAAGCAAGCTAATAAATGTCCTTCATGACAGAAGGTGTTGTCATTCAGAATAGTACACACCTTCCAAAAAAGTTGTTGTAATGGTATCTCATATAGATATATTATATACATTATATATATATTAGATTATATGCTCATATAGATATATTATGTACTTTTTCGGAGTATAAGATGCACCAGACCATAAGACACACCCATTTTTTTTAGGACAGAAAAACAGAAGAAAAAACTTTTCACATCAATTTGGTCAATGCAATGGATTAAATTAATAAAATATCAAATTCAGCCAGTACTATCACAGCACAACGTCATCTTCCTCACTGATCGGGAGGAGGGGGGCCACGGAGAGAACGGCTGCAGAGTCTCTCCTCTCCCTCTCTGGCTGTGCCTGTGTTCGTGGAAGCTGCAGTTTCCACAGACACAGAGAGAGGGATAGATGGCAGTTCATCTATCTCTCTTTTCATTGCTTATACCAGCAGGGTTCTGTTGGCATAAGCAATACAGTTCAGATGCAAGATTTGGACACCGGCCGTGGCCACATCTCTCATCTCAGAGTTACCTGGCTAATCACCTTTCTGGGGGAAGCTAAAGCGCGAGGGTCACGCATTCGGACCATAAGACGCAGGCAATTTCCTTCTCTAATTTCGGAGGTGAAAAGTGCATCCTATAGTTTGAAAAATACGGTGTACAGGGGTGCACATAGCTTTGTTCGTGAGCTACTCAAATGAATACCAGGAGATGGTGTTTGGTACACACCCCATATAAACGCAGAAAAGAGGCGGACCTGGAAGAGATACACCGATACTCTCCATCGCTGTGGGTGAGTAGGTGAGTATCCCGAACTTAGCTCCAGGTGAGTTTGGGGGTAAAGCAAACTCACCCCAAGTTTGTGGTAAACGCTCAGGAGGTTAAAAAATGTTAACAGTAAAAGAAAGACTAATGGAGGAAGAGAGTTCCAGAGAGTAGAAGTGGCCCTAGAAATGTCTTGAAGCTGTACTTGTGATGTCATAAGTAAGTCAGTGCACACTGCACTACCAATGGACAATATGTCCATCTGTTTTGAATCTATTTGAGAAGCAAAGGACTTAGGGACTTTAATGGCCCATAACAAGTGATATAAATGTTAAACAAATATGAAATATATTCCATTTATTTACAGACAATAGTTGATCACACTGTGCATATGAATGATCACAATACACATATGACAAAAATATTACTTAAAGCGGACCTACCACATTGTAGGTCACTTTGCACTTTCGGCATCAGGTTGCCAATAGATAAGGCAATCACTGTCAAAAATAAAAAAAAAAATCTTAAAGCTGGAGGGGCGAGTTTTTCTGAGGTAGCACCTCCCATGCTGTGACGTGTAGCCTAGGCACTTGTCATAGTTGAAAGGGCTGCCAGGAAATCATCAACTGTCTCTGCAGCCCCATAATGCTCTGCTCTGCCTGTCCTCTGTGACGTCACTGTCACATCCGTCTGCAGCTCCTCTCTGTCAGCAGAAAATCCCCCTCCCTCCCCCTTCTCTGTCTCCGGAGTTCAGCATTCTTGTGTTGCTGAGCTGTCAAGTGTTTTCCTGATAATAGCAAGAGGCTAAAGAACACAGGAGCTGTGAGGGTAGAGAAGTAAACAATGACAGTCACATGGGAGGTGTTCTGTCAGTGCAGCGCCCAAATCCTCTTGTGTCCTCCACCATCACCTCCTATCTACCTAACCTCATCCTCAGCCTACCTGTGTGCCCCCCAAATCCCTGTCACCCCCATATCACCTGCACACTGAACCCCTTCTCCACCACTTATCATCTCCATCCTCTCCTTCTCTTTGTGCTTTCCCTGTCACCTAGTGTTATCTTCATCCTTCTTCACATCAAATTCCAGCCCTTTGGGATTGGTAAATATGTCTGCAGGAGAGGGGCACCTTAGTAATATCCAACAGAATGGGTGGAAGTGGCTTAATGTGCCAGTACTTAAGATGGTGCCTTAGGGAATGAGGAAGTGAAGATTGTAAGTACCTTTTTTTTTTCTCTGTGTAGCAAGTTTTCACAGATGTAACTGCTGACAGGTGTGTAATATGTCCATGTCATGTATGTGGGGGATTATTTTTGAGTTTACAACCACTTTAAATTCATTCTCTAGATCCAATTCACACATCACATTAAAGCAATGTTCTTGCTGGTCATGATCAAGTATGGTGACCAGCAAGAACATGTAATGTGATGTATGAATTTTCATTTGAGTTGGGTATACATTTTTTATATACTTTGAGCAATACTTTAGTCATATGTATTGTGATCATTCATATGCATAGTGTAACCAACTATTGTCTGAACCATATATTTTAATAAATGTAATTAATTTAATACTTGTTTAACATTTATATGACTTGTTATGGTCGGTTAGTGTTAGTGTTAGCTGTGCTCCTCAAATGGACTCAAAACAGACAGACATATCGTCCATTGGTAGTGCAGTGTGTATGTAATATTGTTGGGCTTTTGTCACTGTAGACTGGGAGGGCAGTCCCCTTTATTGTTGTATAAGTAAAGCTGGGCCTAGACTGACCAATTCCTGCCCGATTCGACAGCCGATTGGCTGCCGTGCGTCTTCCCACAATTGATTGGCGATCGAGTCGGCAGGGAATCGGTAGCTTGTCCTGGTCATATTGACCAAGAATCTGCCGCATGTCGGATAGCACAGTGATCCGACATAACGGTAAATTCAGATCCGATCCCATTAGTTCAGATGCGGATGGCAGTTCCCAGCAGAAGTAATGGCCAGCACACAGTAGTGATGTAGTAGTAGTAGTGATGGCCAAACATCGGCCAGGTCTGTCCGCGAACGGGCGGATCGGACTTTTAAAGAAGTCCACCGTCCGCCTGTTCGCGGACAGATTCAAATTCAGTGACGTCACTTCCTGGTCTTGGGCTGGTTTTTCACTAGGAGACCGGCTTCATGCCCGGTCTTCTAGTGAAAAGATTCTTCCTCCGGCACGATCTTCCTGCTTCTGATCCTGCCGGCGGAAGAATAGAGATCTCCTTCTAGCCGGCAAATGGGGCGGGTCGACCACCCGTACTGCTTGTTGGCGAGAAGGAGGGCAAACATCCATGTTCGCCACCGAACTGTCCGCCTTGCGGCCGATCCTCGGCAGTAGTGGCCGTGTGTGATGATGTCATCACGCCCGCTAGGTCAGTTCGGCAGTTAACCGGAAAACGACCCGTCTATGCCCAGCTTTAGTCAGTGGAGGAGTGGAGGAGCCGATAAGGGATATATTTATGAACAAGTCTGGAGATGTTAGTAGGACATAATAAAATTTAGGGAGCATATGAAATAAACAGGGAATATTGTGAATACTCAATAAGGGCTTGTTTCCATTGCAGCGTTCCCGCGCGGTTGTAGCCGCGCGGCTGAACGCATGCCTCAAGTTGTCGCGCGTTTTCGCGATGCGTTTTTTTTTGTATTGCAGATGCAGATGCATCTAAACGCTGCAGCTAGCATTCAGAAATGCGCCCTAAACCGCTTCCGCACCCGAACTCGCACAACCGCACCAGTGGAAACTACATTGAAGTTTCCAATGGATGCGGTTGGCGGCGGCCACGCGGCTGCAAACGCCCTGAATCGCATCAATAGAAACAAGCCCTAATATAAAAGTAGATACAAACTACATGAGCTTAATGCTACTATGTACAATATATACAAAGTAGCAATTGCACTATGTTTGCATGTGCCCGGATTTCAGTTTAGTAATTCTACATGTTTTTATTATTAATATTTTTATATTGTCAACATATTACGCAGCGCTGTACATTATTAGACATGTTTATTATAAAAAAGAAATTTTAAGATCAGTTTCTTTAACATTTAGTTTTTTTCTTTCCAAAATGTAGATCCAGTGATTTATGAAAAATTCATTCATCCATTGACGGAAAGGGTAAGCAGAAATATATTTGCTCTTTTTAGGCTTAACTACAGATCATCATTTTGGAAATTCAGTAGACACAGAAGCTTTGTATTAATGGTAAGTGGACTACACTTCCCATCAGGCTGCAGGAGGGGAGATTCAAACTATATAATCTTTATTAGAGATAAATAACAGTAACACTTTTATACCAGGAGGCTGCTGCCTGTCATGCTTCTACTGCATAGAACTCCTCAGAGCTGAGAGCTGAACTGAAAACACGTCTGCTCCCCCCAAAGTTGTAGAGCTAGCACAGTATAGAGAGAACACTACCTTCATACGTCGCCCATCCAGCTGTCATCATCCATCAATGCTTTGCTGGGTCATCCTCTCACACTGTCTGTGATCCCTCACTCTCCAAACACAAGGCTTCCTGATGTTTTAAATAAAGTTTGATGAGAGCATTCACACGAGTGTAAGAGAAGAGTTGTGTTTACACATTGCTGATTCCCAGCTGCCTCATTGGAGGAGAGTGGGTCACATGGGTGGATTGGAAAGGAACCCGGAAGTGCAGTGTGCAGTTCTATAGAGAATAGAGCATGGGAGACACTGTTGAGACATGTGAAGTGTGTGGTGTGAAATAATAATAAGATTTTGTTTATTGCTATATAGACAGAGTAAAAGAATTTACATAAACAAATGTGACTGCTCACCAAGCAATATATAAGCCATCTCTTTCACATTGTGGGGTGCTAAACAAGTATTGCACTCTGTCCAACCAAGACCACGTTTTCAGGAAAGGGGTACCCATATTGGATCATAGATAAAGTTATAACTATTGCTTAACAATTACCCAACCTGGTACATGAATATACCTCTAACCCCTATGCTCCTCCAGTGACCTACTAATGGCATCCTCGTCTATAATATCATCACAGGCGCAGCTTAAAGACTTCTCTAGGAGGGCTCCTACTCTCTGAAACTTGCTTCTTCATCCCATTAGACTTGCTCCTACTTTTAACATTTTCATAAAAGCATCTTCTCATTCCTAACATCACCACCTAGCCCAGACATGGGCAAACCAAGGCCTGCGGGCCATATCTGGCCCATTTAGTAGTTTAATCCGGCCCTTTGTCACCTTGGTGTCAAGACACTGCTTTCCCTTCGCTCACTTCCTGCAATAAGTTGAAAATAATGATTCTGAAATTATGATTCTTTTAATATTATTTATTAAGTAGTATGACAAATGTTTCAATGTAATCCCTTAAAATTTTCCACCCAGGCTGGGAAGAGTTGGGACTGGGCGACCCTTACAGATTCCTTGTCCAGCCCCTTTCATATTTAAAAACACATTGTGGGCCATGAGTCAAAACGTTTGCCCGCCACTGACCTAGCCAGTCCCTACTCCCCAACCTAACTTTTGATCAGCTGTAAAACAGCCTGTTTAACTTTATTTGTTGTTTTCAATTAATTGAATGCTTAAAAAATGTTTTGTCTCACTCCCATTTCTTCTTGTTGCATGTTGAAGCTCTACTTGGAACCTTGTTAAGATTCAACAATGTAAAATATGATTCTTTGCCATTTTTCAAGTCTTAAACTTTTGATCAGGACTGTATTATTTCTAGGAATTTATTTCTTGCAGCAAAAAAAAAAAAAAAATTAAGGTCAATTAAGGGTTCTTTTTCCTGTGGCCTTCAAACATCACCTGTCCTAGTGCTCAGATGCTGGCAGAACTTACATTCACAGGGGTTGATTGGGATTGGCAGAGGGCCAGGAGATCACAGAAACAATCCCCATACATGGAAGGTTATCAAAATGAGCTATCCTAAGGGTAAGGCAAAAACATAGTCAGTGTCATATAGCAGGGCAGGCAGCAGAAATAGATTTGAAACCTTCAGAGCAGAGGCCAGATACAAACCAACAATCAGAAAGGTCACACCCTAGCAGTTTTACAGTTCATCTGGAAAGTATTCACAGTTCATTACTATTTCAACATTTTTTGATATTTTAACTAGTGATGGACGAACATCGTCCACCGCCATTCGCGAACAGGCAGATCGGACTTCAGTAAAAGTCCGGCGTATGCATGTTTGCAACAAACTGCCAGCTCCAGCGGTGACTCTGTGTCCCTCCACATCTACAAAATGATCTTGGCCTCCCATTCCTTGTTACAATTTTATTTAAAAAAGGATTTACAAAAAAAGGAGGAAGGCAGAGGTCCACGGTTTGTCTGGTAAAGGGTCACTATCCCCAAAAATTCAAAGAATTTAAAAACGGCATAACTATACACTCCTAGGCAATCATTAGAAGTGATTGGGGTGGCCCTATCCTAACATAAAAGGGATTTGACGTGACCTAGAATGAACAACCAAAAGGATGAACAACACATAGGTTTTAAAGTGAAAAAGATATATCGCCCATGGCCACAGGCGATCATGGAGCAATAATCAGGCATTTGTCCCTCTATTGACCCCATATTTATTGTATTTATTGGATTTTAACTATATGTTGTCACCTGGGTAATACCCGGAAGACACCACTAAGTATCCAGCTTTACACCTGTATATGTTATCGAATAAAGTTGGTTTATTCAAAAAAGGATTCAGATAATTTTTTCCTCAGAATTCTACACACAACCCCTCTTAACACAACGTGAAAATTTTACTTGAGGTTTTGGAAAATGTATTGAAAAAAAAAAAATGTAATTAAATCACATGCAGGGCCGGGACAAGGTCCACCAACAACAGAGGCTGAGCTGCCCAAGTGCGCCCCCTCCCGTCCTCATCCTCCATGTACCATGATCTGGATGAATGAGAACCTTCCCAGACATGGAAGTGTCATCTGTGAGGTGATTGTAGAGGAAGTGTAGGAGACATTGCTGGGACTGGCAGCAGAGGAGGTAATAACATATTATATATAAGATATATAGAGCCACTCTCCAGCCTGTCAGAGCACGGGGACGGGGAGCCGGCCGGCATACAGATCTACAGATCAGGGGAGGCCATCCCTGAGGGGGCGGCCCCGCCCAAAAGCCAGCCAAGCCCCGCCCCCAAACAGCAGCTTCGGCTCACTGGTGGGAGGGGGAGAGAGATGGGGCCAGCACAGAGCCTCCCCTACCCACCCCACCCCCTGGAGGGCGGAGACCCGCTCCACCGAGGGACATGCAGGCTGACAGGAGTCAGTAGCAGCGCCCAGACCTGACCAGCCGCCCAGAGGCTCGAGCCTGTCCGGCCTCTGTGTCGGCCCGGCCCTGATCACATGTATATAAGTACTCACAGGCTTTGCTGAGTATTGTTGAATAAATGCCACAAGTTTGGCACACCTATGCTTGGCCAGTTTCACCCATTCCTCTTTGCAGCACCTCTCTAGCTCCATCAGGTCGGAAGGAAGAGTCAGAAGCTTGAGATGTTCAATTAGATTTGTTGTCCTGCTAAAGTATAAGCATTCAATAGCATTCTGGAGCAGGTTTTTATCCAGGATATCTTTGTTAAGAGTCTCCCAGTCCTTGCTGCTGAAAAACATCCCCACAGCATGATGCTACCACCACCATGCTTCACTGTACAGATCGTATTGGCCTGGTGATGATCATTGCCTGCGTTCCTACAAATGTGACACCTTGAATTTACATCAAAGAGTTCAATCTTTGTCTCATCAGACCAGAGAATTTTGTCCTTTAGGTGTCTTTTGGCAAAACTCCCTACAGGCTACTATGTGCCTCTTACTAAGGAGTGACTTCCACCTGGCCACTCTACCATACAGGCCTGGTTGGTGGATTGCTGCAGAGATGGTTGTCCTTCTGGAAGGTTCTCTCTCCACAGAGGACCTTTGGAGCTCTGACAGAGTGACTATTGGGTTCTTGGTCACCTTCTTGACTAAGGCCCTTCTCACCTGTTCGGTCAGTTAAGATGATCAGCCAGCTCTAGGAAGAGTCCTGGTGGTTTTGAACTTGACTTTGATTCTGACATGAACTGGGTGTGGGGGTGTTGTGTGTAGAATTCTGAGGAGGAAAAAATTAACTTAATAAATTTTGGAATAAGGCTGTAACATAAATGTTCTCTGTGAATGCCTTTCGCATGCACTGTATATTTACTATCAAGGGTAGTGCAGCATCCATATTTACATAGGGGCAGGAGGTGCCAAGGGTGTGCTGAAGGGTGAAGTGGAAAAATCCTTTTAGATCTACCTGTGACTACAGAAGGCACACAGCAAAAGCTGTAATCTATCAGAGATACCCTCGCCATCCACAGGCTGCAGTGACAACATACCTGTTGGCCTGGTTGGGCAGACTTCACAGTAATGATAGAAAGAATAAAGGGAACGGGTGCATGTCTGCAAGAACATGCAACACCAAGATACTGCAGTCCATACAATAAGTGACATTTAGAAAACGGCACATTCTTTTTCTTCCCCTCTTTGCCTCATATGGCTCATCCTTGTCTTCTCTTTTGGTACTGTAATGTTCAAGCAAAGACAGAAGGTAAGAGTTACAGCTAACTGAAGTCAGCTAAACATCTCGCTGTTATAGTCTTTTTGCTACTGTTAATTTGTCATATTGCTGAACAATACCCAACACACCTTCAAATCTTTTAGGCTAGCATTTTCAAGATAATATTAAACAATGCTGCACTGCTGCCTTCTTAAACCAGGACCTAGACAGCTTGCAGGCATCAATGGACCACAGAATTCCAAGTTATACCATGAAATTCTACAGCAGAATGTCAAGGCATCTGTGACTTGGAATTTCAGACAGATTGGCAGGAAGTATCAGTATCATCCTAAAACGAAGAAGTCAAAAGAAAAGTGTGCAAATGGCAGAAATGGTGTTATGGAGTTAGGGTCTTGTCCTTAGTCCCACTGAAATAGTGTGTCAAAGAAATATTCATCTGACAGATCTTATTCTTTACTTCTGTACCCTGGTGTTGAAAAAAAATTGTAAAAAATAGCTTGCCCATCCCTAGCCTTAACCATTTGACATGCTTGTTGAACAATATTGCATATCTTATGTCATTTGCGAAATGGCCAACCCATTATACTGGTGAATGGTGAAATTTTAACTATTGTACAAAAGTTCCTGTATTTTAGTATAATTTAAAAGGTGAAACTAATATGAAATAGACTGATTACACACTCAGCCTTTATTTGTTATAATTTTGATGACTATGGCTTACAGCTTATGAAAACCCCAAAATCAAATTATCAGAAAATTAGAACATTACATGAAGTTTGGAAATTTTAATCACAAAAATATCCAAACTTTGATAATCATGGGGTTTGCATCAATTACTGCCTCATTTTGGTTTCCAAATGAGATGCAAAATTGGCATGTAATCAGTTTATTTAGCATATTCTTCGTACCATAAGACGCAATTTTTCACTCCCAAAATCGGAATGCGCGACCCCCACGGCAGCTCGGCCACGGGGGGTTACGGTTTGGCTTCCCGCCAGCTCTCCCGAGCTGTCAGATAAGATGCGGCCACAGCCACATCCCTCATCTGTATTATACTGCTTCTGCCAGCAGAGAGCTACTGTTGCCTTTCTATCAGCTCGAACCACTCTGACCATTCTCCTCTGACCTCTGGCATTAACAAGGCATTAAGGCCCACAGAACTGCCTTTGACTGGATGTTTTCCCTTTTTCACTGCATTCTCTGTAAACGCTAGAGATGGTTGTGCATAACAATCCCAGAAGATCAGTAGAAAAAAAGTCAAATTCAGAGCATACCTAAACAAAACATCAATGACATACAGTCCTGTATTTAGGAGGAAATAGACAGAATACAAAGTCCTATGAGTGCTCACATATTTTTTTCTCACAATTATTGTCATCATGTTACTATGAAACATATTAGTCAGTATGAGTTCAGTGTCCTTAAGTTGGAGAGTTGCAGTGGAATTTGGAGGAAAGCCAAATTACAATACGTCGATTAGGCTATGTTTGGACCGTAGTGAAAACAATGTTTGGGTGCATAATGCACCCTTATTATGCTCCATATTCTCTATGGTTATATAACTATATTTAGATAGAGTATCTTCACATTTTTCCTATGATGGAGTGTTGTAACTAAGTGCCAAGACGTTTTTCTATATTTATGTAAGCTGTGCGTCTGGAAGAAGCTAGCCAGCAAAGAGGTTTCCAAAAAAGGATTTTTAGAAGAACATTTTTATTGCTGCTACTAAGTAATTTAATGGACTTAGCATTGCATTTGTAATATTCTCTCTTTGGGCTTTTTCAATAATATGCTGAAGAGAGTCTGGAAAATAGCACTTTTTATTACAGTAAATGCAATTAAAGAATTTGGTGTTGTGATCCAAAAAGTGGCAAATTATATATTTTGAATCTTACTATGCTATTGACAAGTGCTAAATATGCTCTTGATGGACAAGAATAAATTGAAGAATATTCATGCTTGGCCTTGTAGCAAAAGGGAACATAATATTACTAGCTGATCCCTTTTACTCCAGGGGAGGCAGCTATGTTTCTAAATAAAAAACACAGATTTCTGTTAAAAGCATTATAAAATACCGTATTTTACACACTATAAGACACACCGTACCATAAGACACACCTCAGAGTCAGAGGCACAGTCATTCACATATAAAGTGAATACACAGCATGTTCCAGCAAAGTAGGCAGGTCTGATTCTTGCAGTATTCACTCTTTATTACTCCAACCAATCCAAAAGGCCAGTGCCAGGAGGGAGCAGTTGCATTGCTGAAACTTTAAACTGTGTCTATACTCTAGCAGTACCCAATCTCTCAACCCACTGACCAACTTATGGAGAGACACATTTTACAATCAAGCACTAATAACTTACACATGGGCACCTATTTACATAAGGGAGAAGAGATGAGTTTGTTTTTACATCACTTTGATAATGGAAACAGCTGTTTGGTCAGTGTGTTCAGAGAATATGTACTGCTATCTCCCTCTTGGCTATGGCCTTTTGGCTTAGCTGTAGGGAATGAAACAAATTCCATGCACAGCTATTATTTTTCCATAGATTTTTTAAATTAATTATTTTATTAGAAGAAAACAGCATACAAATAATAGATGACATTGTATAGCGCTAAAATTATCACCGCAGGTTGAGAAAAAGGACAATATGATCTATATAAGAAATGAAAAGAGTCTCTCAATGAAGTATAATAATATCACAGAAAAAACAATAATAAACAAATAGTCCAATTCCAAATTCCAAAAAGCAAAAACCTTGGGTCGGTCTCTAGATAGCTGTTGCTGGGAAACCGCGGCTATCGGGACAGAAGACCGACATAGTATGGAAGCTAGGAGCCTCAAGTGATTTGGAAAGGGCATAGTGTTTTGCGCAAGTCATTGATAGCATACCAAGTAGAGTGCCTATGAGGGGTCATTAAGGATTTTATTTGGTCTATCTTCTAAAAAAAATTTGGGACGGAGCTGTCAAGAGTTGTCTCAGTGTTTCCATTAATTTAAATGGGAAATCATATTTCTTATATTCTGAAAAATACGGTAGTTTTAGAAATGATAGCACTAAAGCTGCCCTAATCAAAGTGAACAGTGAAGGCAGGAGGGCCGTGTCTGTGCTACCCAACTTTGCAATGTTTTGGGCTGTATACAGGGAGTGCAGAATTATTAGGCAAATTAGTATTTTGACCACATCATCCTCTTATCCTTCTTTTGCATTGTGTCTTACTCCAAGCTGCATAGGCTCGAAACCTACTACCATAACATATAGGTGATGGCTCTCTGTATGAAAGGGGTGGTTAAACACACCACCCTAATCGGTGTCTAATTATTAGCACTTCCTTTCCTTTGGCAAAATGGGTCAAAGAAGGACTTGACAGGACTTAGAAAAGTCAAAATAGTGGATATCTTGCAGAGGGATGCATCACTCTAAAATTGCCAAAGATTCTGAAGGCGTGATCATCGAACAATCAAGCGTTTCATTCAAATGTCAACAGGTCGCACGAAGCGTGTGGAAAAAGGCGCAAAATAACTGCCATGAACATGAAAAAGTCAAGCGTGCAGCTGCCAAGATGCCACTGACCACCAGTTTGGCCATCAACATCACGGAGGCCCAAAAGCACAAGTGTGGCAATACTCAAGACAGAAGGCTGAAGAACACCACTGAACAAGACACAAGCTGAACGTCAAGACTTGGCCAAGAAATATTATCAGATGATTTTCTAAGGTTTTATGGACTGATGAAATAGAAGCGGTCTTGATGGGCCAGATGGATGGGCACGTGGCTGTGATTGGTAAAGGGCAGAGAGCTCCAGTCCGACTCAGACGCCAGCAAGGTGAGGTGGAGACTGTTTGGGACCTGGTATCCATCAAAGATGAGCTTGTGGGGCCTTTTCGGGTTGAGGATGGAGTCAAGCTCAACTCCCAGTCCTACTGCCAGTTTTCTGGAAACACCTTCTTCAAGCAGTGAACAGGAAGAGTTGCATCCTTCAAGAAAAACATGATTTTCATGCAGGACAATGCTCCATCACACGCGTCCAAGTACTCCACAGCGGTGGCTGGCAGAAAGGTATAAAAGAAGAAAAACTAATGACATGGCCGCCTGTTCACCTGATCTGAACCCCATTGAGAACCGTGGTCCATCATCAAATGTGTGATTTACAGGAGGGAAAACTGTACACCTTCTGAACAGTTGTCTGGGAGGCTGTGGTTGCTGTTGCACGCAATATTGTGGTGAACAGATCAAAACACTGACAGAATCCATGGATGGCAGGCTTAGTGTCCTTGCAAGAAAGGTGGCTATATTGGTCACTGTTTGTTTTTGTTTTGTTTTTGATGTCTAAATATATTTGTGAAGTTAGATGTTATTGGTTCACTGGTAAAAATAAATAATTGAAATTGGTATAAATAGTTTTTTGTTAGTTGCCTAATAATTATGCACAGCATAGTCACCTGCACACAATATTCCCCCTAACAATAGCTATAAAACTAAAACCAACTAAAAACTACTTCAAAAATATTCAGCTTTGATATTAATGAGTTTTTTGGGTTCATTGAGAACATGGTGTTAAATTATTCCTCAAAAATACCACTTGCATAATAATTCTGCACTCCCTGTAAACCACAAACCGAGCTTAAGCTACAACCAAAACATTAGTTTTAATTTGCAACCAAAGTCCTGACTTACCACAAGAATTGCAGCCGAGGACAAAAGGTGTTTTTGCTTGTGCTGTTGTTAACAAGAGCTGCATTTGTAAGCTGCAGATACACATGTTTAAGGACCTCAATACAAAAATATAAAAATGACTCCAAATAGCTAAAAAAGTCAGAAGAAGGTAAGGAATGAAATCACTATTGAAAAGAAGATGCATGTCATAACAGACCTTCTTGACAATCTGCAAAAGTCTACAAACTCTTGCAAGTAGAGAAGGAACACCACACAGCCAGATTTCTAATGTTCTTATGGAAGGGGGCTCTTCTTTTAAACAACCACCTTCCATTTCATTGTCTCTTCCTGAAAGCCAAACATATAGACTTAAATGGTGATTACAAATGTTTGTTTCTGGTAGGCTAGGCTAGTTTTATATTTTTGGTGAGACTGTAGTTTTGTGGGGTGCCATGTAGTGCATGTACTTGCACGACCAGATTCTTTAGAAGCAATAAAATAGGGGATATTCACAAGTTTGCTAGCAGGAATGATATTTACAGGCATAAATACATAGCTTAGTTTGGACAGAGACCACCCTAATCCGAACGCTAGTTAGGTGGCTAGCCCCTATGACTTTCACAGCACAAAAATCCACAGGAATGTTCATATAACAGGATATAATTTTATTAAGAACGACACCGACAAAAAAATTTTAAATAGACATTATAAAATCCAGATTATCCACAGACTAAAAAAGGATCGTACATATACATAAGCTTCAAACATATGGATGGTCAAAGTCAATAATCTCAACAAGTTTGCCCTGTCATTCAGGGCTTCATAAGGAGTTATGTCTTGAGTCAACTGTCACTCTAGAAGCAAGAATAAGGTCTATGCTAGTGTCCTCTAAATGAGAATTTTTTTTTAATAAACAGTATTCCACTAGGGATACATCATCCAATATCATGTCGGGGGGCCAATGGTCACTACCCTAAGCTAGGGAAAACCCAAGAATATACACACATTTATAATAATGCATTTAAAAGTACAAATAGTGCCATTTACTGGTCACTACAAAAACACTAGAAACACTATTGGTGTTTCTGGTTAATTGCATATATTAAACAAGAAAAGATTAGGTAAGAGGTGATTTGGGAGGTTTACAATGCATTATAGGGTAGAAAATATACAACCAATGTGCCCTTGGGAATGAATTATGTTTCTAAGTCTAGAGTCCACTGTATATATTTTATGTAGGTATTTAGCAGGTTGCGTCTGAACTAATTTAATCTTAAGCTAGCCATACACGCACCGAGCGGCGGCCGTTTTTCCTGCCGACTAATGGCCGATTTTGCACCCGATGCCCGTGCACGCTCGCAGCCGTCTGCAAAATCGGCCGCCGATCACATAAAGGGTGCCGGCCGATGCTGTCAGCTCTGGAGTGCAGTGTGATGACGTCATCAAGCGTGATGACGTCATCACGCTGCTCTTCAGAGCTGATCTGGCCTGCTCTGTCGGCCCCCACTCGGTACATGTGTGGGGGCCTTAAGTTAAACTCCACTGTGTACCTTTGCAGATAATAAATGGATCAAGTACTTTCTAGAAAGAAATAGGTGGGAATTTGTTAGGTTTTTTTCTTTCCAATCTGGTGATAAAAATGATTTTGATTGATTACTAAAGGCCCCCATACACTGCACGGATTCCCTGGCTGATCGATTCAGCACCGATGGATTCCGGCCTGACCGCAACGCCCCCTGATCAGAGCAGAATCGGACCCGAAAAGACCAACAGGTTGGTTCTTCCTCGGATCCGATTCTGTGCCCCCGATCCATCGGATGCGGTCGGACGGGCAAGGTGGGCTGCAGAGGATTCCGGCACGATGGATCCGCGTGCACGCGCCCGGAATCCATCGCGCCGGAATCCGGCACGAATCCGTTCTGTGTATGGCAGCCTTAAGACTAATTTTAACAACTTAATAAGATATATAACCGAAACATAAGGCAGAAGTAGGGACATAAGTATTCACAGCAGACAGCTGCGGAACAGCAGTTTTATTGTTAGCATTTGAGTATGAAGGTTAAAGTTATAATATAATAGGTTTTCAGTAAGTACTCTCTGAGAGATGATCAAATTTTCACATTAGTTAAACACTTCTACAACAATGATATGTGTTTTGGCCGTATTATGTACATTTTATACTGTCACTTAATCACCATTTCAAGTACTTGGTCTAAAGATTAGGAAGACTTTGAATAACGGGTCCCTCTTGGCTTTTTGTGTTCTTCTTCTCTTGGTATAATTTGAAGTGAGAAAATCTTTTCAATGTCTGGAGACAGAAAGTTTGGCTTTGTCAACCAATTTATAGTGTGCCAAAAATCTGTAGTTCTCTGCATTGCCCTGCATTGTAAATAACAAAAAAAATTGAATTAAACATAATATGAAAGCATAAAAAAGAAATGGTCTAATTGGTGAGGCTTTTCCTGGCACAACATGACGAGACAAAGCTGAGGGTAAATCCATTGCTTTTACCAGATACAAAATAACTTTCCCAGAAATGATTATTGCAAGCTTTTGGAAAGTAGAATCCATTTTTATGGGCACTTCTGTTTATTATAATGCCACATCATCTGCCAGCTAGCCAAAAAAACTCTATGCCCGTGATTATGTGATGTGGAAAAAAATATAATTTGTGAAATAAACGGTGTGGTTAAAATGATTCACTATTTATGATGTGTTCTATGTAATTATTTAAATACATTATTCTGCATGGTTTACACACAGAGAAGTCCTTTATTCAGCATAGCGCTGATGCGGCTGTATACAGACAAATGTCTCTACAAAAACAAAAGGTTTGGGAGGCATAATTTGCCCATTCTCAGCAGTTATGAGACACTGTCTCTTATATAGTATTCCCTATGGACTGCAGAAGGCAAGCATCTTAACATCTTTCCTGTTTTTTTTAGCTGGAAAAGATCTGCTTAACTGCAAAGGTTGGAAACACTCCTTATGCTTAATAGTGATGAGCGACGAGGCAATATTCAAATTCGCGTAATTTCGCAAATATCCGCCATAACATTCGATTCCATATTGGTAAACTTGAATATCCGCACTTGTGGATATGAATTGTGATCTAAAAATCGCAATTGCAATCAAATATCTGCAAAGCATGCAAGTCAATGGAGCTCGGATATTCGACTGGGAGAATATCCGTCATTTCCGTTTTAAAAAATCGCATCGTGATTTTAAAATCGCGATCCATTGCAATAAATGCGATCGCAAAAATTGCAATATATCGTGAAAAATCTTGATCACGCCGGATATCCGTTTATATATTTGCGAAATGGTGAAATGACGATATTCGAGCTAAATATTCGAAAATTGAATATTCGAAGCTCAACACTAATGCTTAATAAGTAGTGACTCCAGAACCCTGGAAATGCTGCGGCTGTATAGAGAATCGCCGCAGCTTTCTGAGGGTAGGCCAGGTTTTAATGATCCCGGTAGCGGTTTAGATGAACCTAAACTCCGGACTAACTGGGTTTGTCTCAACTGCTAGGGAGGTTAGTTCGTGGGATTTTTTTTTTTGCTATATACCTAACAGCTTCTTCATTATTACTTAATTGTGTCAGCATCACTGCTGTTGGAAGAGGATTATGGCACACCACAATATCTACTATGCAGGAAGTAAGTGGAAGGGCCCACTTGTTAAAGGGGTCACCTAAATTCCCAATGAGCCCTCAACTGCCAAAAACCCGCACCACACTGGTCAGCTTGATAGGGGAAAACGCAGGAATGAGGCCTTGGGGTATGGCACAGACTCAGAAGTTGGCGCCACCCTTCCCTGGTTGGCTTGATAGTGCCTGGAGGGGTGGGGCACACTTGTCCACCCCCCTTTACCAGAATTTGCCACAATGGTTCACCCCCCTCCCATTGGCAGGTCAGTTAAACCCTGTACTAAAAAGGGATCTGGTTGCAAAATAGATGGGGGGCAGGGGGGCTCTATGTAATTTAAAATTGTGTTATAAAAAACGCAATTCAATATACCGTAAATACTCGAATATAAGCCGTATTTTTCAGTACCTGAAATGTGCAAAAAAAAAGGAAATTCTGGCTTATATTCGGGTCAAGAAATGAAAATCGCTGCATTTTGTAGGTGGACTTTATGAATTACAAAGCCCCCGAATATGCTATCATCACCAAATTTGCTGGAGATGTAGAAAAGGGGTTGGGAACATATGCTTTAGCATATGTAATTTTTGCATAAATTAGGTTTAAAGTCAAGTCAAATTTGAACTTATTTTGTGCAAAAACCTGATATGCTAGAACAATACATTTGTCTTTACAATGTTCCCACAACCCTTTTCTACATCTCCAGCACTTCTAGAGATGATATCATGTTCAGGGACTTTGTAATTAACTTACAAATCTGCTGAATTAAATAATTACACCTCAAAACAAAAGTACATTTGCTTTGTGTTTCTGTGCCTTAGTTGCTGCATTTCCCTCCCTAGGCTTATACTCCAGTCATTCAGTTCTCAGATTTTTTTTCTAAAATTGTGTACCTCGGCTTTTATTCGGTTTGGCTTATACTCGAGTATATACGGTATATGCAACTTCATATGTACCGTATTTTGCGGACCATAAGACGCACTTTTTCACCCCCAAAATTGGGGGCAAAAAGTGCTTGTGTCTTATGGTCCAAATGTGCGACACCGCGTCGCACCTTGGCTTCCCGCCAGCTCTCCCAGGACGGAGATTAGCTGGGGAGCTGGAGGAGCTGTCAGTTGAGAGATGCCAGCCAGTGTCAGGCTCTCCCATCTGAACTGTGTATTTGCCTATGCCAGCAGAGCTCAAAGTTCTGTTGCCATAAGCAATGAAGAGAGAGATATAGATGATCATCTATATCTCTCCTGTCCGTGGGAACTGCAATCACTCTGCAACTCCCATGGACACAGTAACTGCAACATCAGCGGAGACTAAGAGCAGAGAAGAGTAGGAGACAGCCCTGCCCCCCCCCCCTTCCTCCTGCAGATCAGTGTGAAGTACTGAGAGTCTACTGCTGCTAGTGACACCTACTGGCTGAATTGAATATTGCATTCACTGAATTCATTGCATTAACCCAATTGATGTAAAAAACGTATTAAATCTTTTTTTCTGGTTTCCTGCCCTAAAAACTGGGTGCGTCTTATAGTCCGAAAAATACGGTATGTGGAAAGTGGTTAAGCTTTCAGGGGGCACTTTTATGTCAACATGTTTTTAAATGTTTTGGGCACTTCTATAAGCATTCTCCAAACTCCAGTGGACAGCAGGGCACACTGGGCAGCGTTAAAAACTCAGACCAGCCCGCATAGCAGACAGGGGAGCTAGAGCAAAGTAAAAATAAACACCAGATTGGACCTAATATTGCACCTATTATTGCCCTAAACTTCCTTAACATATTTGCTGAAAAAAGATTAAGCGGTAAACAGAATGAAAACAAACATAGTCCAGTCCAATTATTCTTTGCTGTCTTAGGGTCCTTGCACACTATACACGCTGTGTCATGTTTTTACAGTACTGCGTTTTCCCATACAAAACCAACATTACCATTCACACTGCATTCACAATGTGTTGTGTTTTTAAAACTGTGTTGCTGTTGCTGCTGCTATTTTTCATGCTGTGATCACAAACGCAGATGTGTTGTGTGCAAAATGCATGTGTTAGTATATATATGCATTAACGCATAGCTTAAGAAAATGCATATGTCCTTATAGAGCTTCTGGTTTCTGGTTGTGGCATGTTACACTTTGTTGTGTCCTGTATGTCTTTGATACCCATTACACTGTTTCGTAACTATTGTGCTGTTATTTAATCCTGGACCCCAAGCCAGAAAAGTTTTATACACAATTTGAAATTTCCGTGGATAACAGAAGCTGGGAGACAAATTTATGATCGTGTTGACCCTGACTACTTCTAAATTGTGCGTCTGTTAAAAGCTGTCTAAGACCTATGTAATTTTGTCTTGGTTGCTGCCCAGGATTGCAGTCACAAAGGTCACAAATGTATTGTTGCATGCAGTCTTTCTAAATTGGAATCCTGATTTGTGTGTAAATATGTTGGAGTGTTGCTTGATAAATCTAGAATAAGACGTAGGTGTGGCTGCATATAATACGCCCCCCACAGTTTATTTCCTTATAATCAAATAGACCAGGCATTGACCTATAGTGCTATAAAGTTATACCGTAGAATAATACATTATTTAAACAATGTAATTGGTTCTTTGAGAAAATAATGAGCAGTTTATAAAGTCATAATGCTGGCGAGTTGTACTTATGAAAGTCACTACGTTTTTATATTACATTGTTAAAAATGATGAAAGTATGACATTATGCCTGAAATTTGGCATCAATGAGCTCTTAAAAGCATTAACATTTCCTGACGCAGCAATTTGTAATGTCATTTTAAAGATCTATGCCAGTCTGGGCTGTGATTAATGAGTATACACTAAGTCTATTTTTCTCATGAATACAACTTAAATACTTCCATAGGGAACTAGAAATAATCCCCAAATGTGAAACAGGAACATGAACTAGAAGACTTGGAATAGAATTTTATGTGTTGAGCTACTAAAGTTGTAAGACTTAAAAATAAATAAATGAATGAAGGTCACACTTACCCTAATGTTTTCACTTCTGAAGCTGAAGAAATAATAATAAAAATAAGAATAATAATTAAAAGCTTCTACTGGACATTTTATTGTAAATTATTGCTTTATAAGATGGAAAATAGAGGGAATGTTGTTCTTTTTTTTTAATTATTTTTCTACATCTTGCTAAAATGTTCTTGTAATTCTAAGGTTTGTCAGTATCAAAGCCAAACACCGTAGGCTGCAGTGAGACATGGGTCTGAAAGATGGATGGAGGTCTCAATATGAAGTACATAATCTAACTTTCAATTGTAAATACTAGGTGGCCATTTTTAGAAAAAAATATTGGCAATCAAGCTGATAATTCACATCATGTGATTGAGTTTTATTTTCTTATTAAATGGTCATTCACCTAAAAACCAATATCCCATTTGTAGTGTTACCAACTGCCACCACTAATGTTTTCTAATAATCTTAATATCTTATTTCTTTTGTATTCCTTCATATTCAAACATAGAAGAAAACATGTTAAATAAAATAAAAAAGACCCTACCCTAATCATTCTGTTTGGACCTTAATTTGGCTGATGTTTGGCTGATGGCAGATATTTTGGCATGGAACCCATTCCACTGTATTTACAATAACCAAACACAAACAGCAAAATTATGTGAAGATAGCAACCTATCACCCAGGATTTCCCCCCGGATAAGCAGGGGTGAGGAGACTTTTAAGGCCACATCTTAAATGGACATCACAAGTAGTATTACAAATAACACATCATATTTAATAAACAAAATTCTTAAACAATTAGGCTATGTTTCCACTATACGTCGGGACCCCCTCCGCAAAGCGTGTTGCTTGGCGGGGATCCCGAAGGAGCACATTCACTTACTTGCTCGGTGGATGCTGTGTATTCACTGCGCCGAGCCATTCCGCCGATGCAAGGCTGAATGTAGTCGAGTACATATAGCCTCCGCATCGACGGATGTCTAAACACAGCATCCCCCGAGCAGCGTCGAGCAGGTTAGGTCTATGTGCTCCATCGGGATCCCCGCCAAGCAATACGCTTAGCAGATGGGGTCCCGACATATAGTGGAAACAAGCCCTTAGGCTTAAAACATAAAATCATAGCACATGTTGTCTACATAGTATTGAAAGATAGACATAATGGTTCACATATTGGTGTGGACAAGGATTCTAATAGCCATCTAATGGGGTGGATTCTAGGTTATTAGAATCCTTATTTTATATATTTAGCGATTTTGTGGGGAAATGTTCACCCCATTTATAATTAAAAGTTTCACAATTATGACCATCTCTAAATAAAGCTGGCCATAGACGGCACAATGCGCGGCCGATTTCGCGGCAGATCAACCCTGTGTGTGATGATGTCATCATGCATACGCGGTTGTTCTCAGAATCATACTCCGGCATATACTTTGGATGGGGTCGCTGGACATGTTTGTTTTTTGGCGGATGGATCTTTGGAGTGCCTAGGATCGGTCACTCCCAAATGTGCAGCTTTGATCCATGTCTGAATTTCACCCGATCCTTTGTTGTGAGATCGAAGCATCTATGGTCGGCCTAACCTACAGTGTGAATGTAAGCAGTGGTGCCTTGCCTTGCCTCATTAATGATATCACTACTGTGCTACCTACCTTTTGGAGAAACCGGTAACTAAAGCCCTGTATTGCAAGCATGTCCTTGCTTCTGTTTCATTCCTTCTGTGGACTAGTGATTCTTTAATACTCTTGCTAACTATTCCCCTACAAGCAAACATCTGGCTACAAGAACAAAGTGCTGCAATAGAGCACTTTATATACAACAAAAGATACCATCACTGTCAGATACATCACCATCAGTTAGCAAACAAAAAAAACAACCAACCTATTAGTGTGACATGGAGGCTGGGGAAAGCAACCCATTCTTTAATGTAGGTATTGCAAAGCGCACAAGAGCTAATAAATTATAATTACTATTCCTCATAGCTTCATAGCTACTCATTTTGCAATGCTTTGATGTTTTCTTTTCATTAAAGTGGAGTTCATAGGTATGTCTCCTTGTGTACCTTTTTAATTATTTTCGACATCCATCTTTATCCACATCCATCCATATATTTATAGGTGTATACTACCTATGATTAACTGATACCTCATTTAATTGAAATACCTTGTAATAAAAATAGTAGTAATTTAAAACTATTATACATTGTATAAACTTAAAGAGGATGCTTTTGTGGATGTCCCGAACAAAGAAGAAATATTGTTCATGTTTTTTTTAGAACAATTAACTTTTGGGAAAGAGTTCAAATGAGCCACTAAGTAGTTTTTTAAAACATCAAAAGTAGTTGTGATTGCTGATAATATAGCTAGTAAAACATGTAATAGCTAATGAATCACTTTTCATTCATTCTTTTCAGCACACAAACACAAGATAGTAACATTTATTTACATGTGCTAATTTTATGTGCTAACTTGTGTTTATATTTTTAAAATGTATACTTAAGTAAAAGGATACAATAGGGACATATAAAACTCAATAACCACACAATTGATAGCATTTGACAGTAAATGGTGTAAAATGAAAGAATAGCAGTTTTAACACAAGATGGCTTCATTATGTTGTAGTGTCTGCTGTGTGTGCTTATATTTCATGCATGCTTCAATTATTTCGCTAATGATGCTTTGTCTTTTATGATACAATAAATGCAATTACATTCAGATGGAATTTCTGAAGAAAGTCACACTTTTTTTTAATAGCTCCCTTTTGATGGGACTATGCTTCTTCATGTTTAGAAATTAGTCTCCTAAAGCTTTGTTTAGCTTTGTTGAGATGAACCTTCTTAACAGAAACACAGGGGTGCACAACCTAGTGAATTGAATTATATATGTATATGCTTCCACAGCATCAGGGTATGTTTCCATGGCATTATGGCCTCCGTGGAAACTTCCATATACACGCCTACCCCACCGTCTGTTTCCACGGCGTTGAGATGGACACATTGCACTACGTTAGCCTTCTGACTGAGGGATCGGATCAATGTCGTGGAAACAGCCAGTGCGGTAGTCGTGTATATGTATAGGCATCGTCTGCAAAGTTTTAACGTTATGGGCTCCATTGACACCCCCTGAGCTAAGTGTATTCTTTGACAGGGATGTTGACAGAGCCCATAACACAGTGGAAACATACTCTTATAGTTAAAACTTCTGCAGCTGCATATCCTAGCAGGCCCCCATGCTGCAGAGGCTCTAACCCCTGATGCAATGACATCACTTTCTGGTAATCCTGTTGTCAAGGACTCTGGAGGCTGCTGGATCAATGGGACTGTCAACAGAATTTACTGACATGATTCAAGGAATTTCTCCCCTTCA
>CM070035.1:45264270-45281729 GCA_036250615.1 Ptychadena robeensis | reverse complement strand
AAGTAGATAAATTAAGAAACTTTTCATAACTGTATCATGCATAGAATGTATGCCCTTCATATCTTAAATTAGACAAAATACACTTATTAAAAGGCATGAGACATGTGCCCTGAGTCCCGAAATATATCATTGCTCTCACATAGACTTTAAAGAAAAGTTTAATCCTCTCCACATATGAGTATAAATGGTTTATTGCCCTTTTAGTGAACACCAATAAAGTGTTTAGTTTGTTTTCAGGTGTGGCGGTGACTCAACATTACAACAAAGGTGAAAATACAAGGTGTATCAATGCTGTAGTCAGCAAGATGGATAGGTAAGTAATGTGATTTAAGATGTACACATCCTTTGAGTATTGTATAGGAGAAAGGTCACTGTTTGGCATGAGAACAGAAGCTTAAACTGCTGACCCATAATCACAAGCTTTGTATACTGCAAATCAGCAGGGCTAATATTGAATTTACCTTCTGCATCATATAGGCCAGCACTGAAATGTATACCCTATCTGCAAGCTAATGACTGTATAAACTTTTCATTGATGTGGTTAGAGATCAAAATGAGTATTTTATTGGATATCTCAGCTTCCCTATAATTAAAATTTTCAAAAAAAAAGCATTTGTAGTGCACAGGAATCAGTCAGACGATAGAGGCGGCTGTTGATGCCTAAACTCAAACTCAAACCCAGGGAAGGGGGTCTTACAGGAAGGTTAAACGGTAAACAAGTACCGGCACATAAGACGCACCCAGTTTTTAGGGCAGAAAAAAACTGAAAAAAAAAGATTTAATAAGTTTTCACATCAATTGGGTTAATGCAATGAATTTAATGGATGCAATATCCAATTAAGCCAGTAGGTGTCACTAGCAGCAGTACACTCTCAGCTTAACACGTCATACTTTACATTGATCTACAGGAGGATGAAGGGGGGCTGGGCTGTGGTCTGCTCTGCTCTCCTCTGCCGATGTCACTGATTCTGTGTCCGTGGGGCAGCAGAGTGATTGCTCTTCCCACGGACAGAAGAGCTATAGATGCAAGTTCATCTAGCTCTGTCTTCATTGCCCATGCCAGTTCAGGGCTGGCATAGGCAACTACACAGTTCAGATGGGAGAGCCGGACATCCGCTGACAGCTCCTCCAGCTCCCCTCTGTGCCGGGAGAGCTGGCAGGAAGCCAAGGTGCGACCACCGGTCGCGCATTTGCATTATAAGACGCAGGCACTTTTTTGCCCCCAATTTTGGGGTTGAAAAAGTGCGTCTTATAAGCCAAAAAATACAGTAACTATACTGAAAAAAAATTCTTCAGTATAATAGTCCAGAATCAGAACTTGAAAGAGTAGGCCCCACCACAACAGAGTAGTGCTCACAGATAAAGTCTTCCCCTTCAGTGTAGCCTTGGAAGACTGCACCCTAGGTGGCAGAGAGCTGCAGAAGCTCCATGGGCATCCGGACAGGGCCAGCTGGTGAAGGGGGGTTCCACCTAACTGAAACAGCAGTCCTAGCTGGTGGCAGGAAAGATGGCACTGTGCTATTCCACTCCCTGGCTGTACACACGCTGGGTAACACTTAGGGCCTCGGTAGGCCTCAAAGAGCACAGCGTGGGGCTGTGACTGATCTCATACATGGGTTTTAGAACTGAGCACCGCCTCCTGTGTGAGCTCTCTTTTGAGTCCTATGTCCACCTTCTTAAGTCCGGCTTCTTAAAGGGGCCGCTGTCCCTATTTGAATACCCCCTACTACACATTCACCTGCCGCAGCTTAATATGCCTGTCTGCATACACAATTGTAATGTATGTAACGTATGATTTAGATTCCCTCCATGTACATTATATAGATGGATGTAAGTGAAGTCCACAATACTCTGAAACAATTTATTCAATGGGGCACGGGAATTCATACAGAGATCTGACTTACTCCATTCCATCTTTACATGAAACCTAAAAGACTAAATATGGGCTAATTATCTAACAAAGTAAAGTGTTTATCCAAATGGATTTCTGAACATGCACACACATCATTGGAAAGAAATAAATTGACATAAGAATGACAACTGATATTCAAAACACATTGACCAAATAAAAAATCAATTTAGCAAACATTGATGTGTATATGGCTGGGTGTAGGTTCTTTAACTATAACAATGTCAACAAATGGGCAGAGATAATGTTGTTAAATTATGTCATTTCATAACATGCTGCGTGTATAGGTGGCACCCTATACATCAATGCGTCTCATCCCAGTAAAAATATAGGCACACTGATAGATATACAGGTAAAATGCCAATACCAGAGCTCTGTTACCTACCAAAACATTTGTTTCTGTCACTCAAGGTCTAAAGCTAGTCATAAACACATGAACTTTTGCTTGAACTTTGATCGGCTTGAAATATTGACTTTTAGTTGATCAATTCAGGTAAAAAGGAATCAATTTTAAACGGTGTGTGTTCGCCTTAGGATTCCTACCCCCACATGACACAGTCCCGCCTGGCAGGGGAAGGAGTGTAACATTTCACTCCTGCAATTTCACTTCTACTGCTTTATGAACACTCTGTATAATTGGTAAAGTTTGGTATTCTTTCTTTTGTGGAAACACGCATATTCCGTCTCAAGGGAACAGAGAAACAAGAATTTAAATCACAGCCTTTCTCTGCAAAAATGAAACACAATCATCTTTTTTGTAAAACTGTATTTAGACAGCAGCTAAAGTTGAGAGAAGGTTGGAGTTGGTCCCAACAATGCAGCAATACATTAGACAATGTGCAGATGTCTCATTATATGTTGGTGACATCAGCCCTACAATGGAAAGCCCTGAGTTGGAGTTCCAGTGCAATTATTAAAGCAGTGATTTGTTTCCCTGTAAAAGGATCATAGGAAACTTACTGAACAACTAAGGCTTCTGCTTAGGATTCTTCTGACACATTCACAGCAGCTGGAAGCAGGTGAATGACCTCTGCACAATGCAGACAATGCTACACTACAGAATTCATCATCCTCCATTGTCATTAGAGCAGACAGATTTCACCCCTCTGTCACCTTCTCCCCATAAAGAGAACGATTTGCTTGTTAGTGTAGTGCTAAAGGGAAAGAGTTATTTATTCATAGAGTGCCGTGCAAACATTTCTGTTTGGTCAAATAGACATCTTACCATTTTAAACCATTTTTTTAAATCATTATTTAAACCATTTTAAACCATTTCAATAATTATTGGGTCAAATCATTGTTGTTACCTTTTTACAGTGTTTTACATTTTTTGGGGTTGTAATCCCAGAGACAATTCCAGTTCAAAGGCTTACTGTCACTATATGGAAAGACTGGTAAAAGCTAATCTGTTCTAAAACAAATAAGAATGAGTTTGGTTTGCAGAATATGAATATCTGTAGTGTAAATGTTTATATTTCATGCTAATTGACAGCATGGTGTCAGAAAAAAGCAAGAAAGGAATATCTACCCACTAAAGCCAACAATAGGTTTGGGTCATGTCACAATAATGTTGGTTGCACCTCTATGTTTGAAATTGCCTCTGTAAACTGGGGGTGAGAAAGACCTACCTGATTCCCCTGATACTATGGTGTAAGGTGCAGTGGTATGTAAGTTTCCACTTCTTTACCCTCTCCCCAATCCATAAAACAGAGTGAGAACTCTCTGCCCTCAGGGATGATCACAAATATTGTTTCACACAACAATTATCTTACAAACCCAATAAAAATTTAAGCAGGGTACAGACGACTCGATATTCGAACCATCCGATGTAGCCTGCAGCAGCGTGATGACGTCATCACGCTGCTGTCAGATATCGGCTGGCTGGGGAGAGACGGCTCTGTTCTTTTCCCGGCTCAGCTGAAGCTTTGCTTGGAGACCAGCGGTCTCTTAGCAAAGCATCGGACATCGGCCGTAATTACGGTCATGTCCGATAAGGCTGTTTTCAAACGGGATTGATTTGTCTGGCTCGAAAACAGCGGTGTGCTCAGATTATATGGGTCAGATAGCAAAGAGAAGATAAAGGAGGAGTTAAGCAGGGTACAGACGTGGAGACGTGCACGCTCACGGCCATCGATTTGACCCATATCTCCACGTCTGTACCCTGCTTTACTCCTTCTTTATCTTCTCTTTGCCTTATCTCTGTTGTGGTGGGCAATAAACAGCCATTTATCTCATTGCTTCTAAATTAACCATTAGATATAGGCCATGCATGGACAGACAGAGAAGCAACACTAGGAACACTATGGGTCTATGAAAGTACTTCCATTTTTTTTACAAAAATACAGTGACTTTTATAAACTACATTTTGGGCAGTGTTCTGAGGGGCATGTGAGCATAGCATCATAAGCTTCTAATTCCAAAGGTCCATATGAAATATTCTCCTCCATCCGCTGAAATGTCATGATCTTTCACGGTAGGAGTGTTGTATCGGCCATTTAAAGCAGGAAACATGGTACAGTAAATATGTATACAAAATTGAGGCATTATGATAGAGAGGGAGGGGTTGGAGAGGGGTATTGTCTTCTACAGACTCTTGTCTCTTCAGCCCGCCGACCTTGGAATGTTGGAATGTGACCATGAAGTTTTTGTTCTACTGGAAACAAACTGTGTGTGATATCTGGGATATTATATTGAGGAAAATATATAGCCAGATGAGCATATGAGTATATAACTTTTATATAGCACAACAACAGAAGTAAACCAGAATTAAAGAATAAAGAATATTATCCAACTCTGGTTAGCCAACTGCAATTGGCCCCCACATCATCTCTGTAGACTGACAATGAAAGGAAAGTCACGGTGAGCTGAAGGTCATACCCCTGGACACCCATGTACATAATAATCTAGGTCTGGTGTGCCAAACTCTGGTCCAGGGGCCAAATCTGGCCTTCAGTGTAATTATATTTGGCCCAAAGATTGTTTTTTAAAATGTATTTAAAAAAATGAATGCCACATATGTGTCTTTTATTACACAATTGATGGCATATGTGTAATAGTGTTAAGCTTTACAAATTAGATTTTTAAGTGAAACTTAAGTTTGTTTCCATATGAAAAGGTTCGCTCTTATTTTATAAGAAGCAAAAACTTCCAAAACTGTAGATTATTTTTAATTAATACGAACCCTGGCCCATGAGTTTGTCCAAGTTTTATTTTGGCCCACTGTGTGTTTCAGGTTGACACCCCTGCTCATGGTGGTCTGTTCGCATCAAAGTTGGACTATCCTCTCAGTGTAATACTGGCATCATGTGTGTAGGTTGTATGTGAGACTGAATTTTACAGTACATTTCCACTAAATAACACTGAGAAGACCTGTGATTGTAAATGAATGCAATGTTGTACTTGACCAGAAGCCTGTAAACATGTACAAACACACAACTGTATAATGTGGAGAATTAGCCTAAGGTGCAGGATGAAAATAGCAGCCCTGGCAGCCAAGTTATGTGTTTAATCCTTTGACTTTTCCACTGCAAGTGAAAGACATACAGTACAATATGATCATCATGCGCAGCATATTAAAGCACAGGAGTAATTATAACATATTTTATTGGGAACACAAAGCTATAAAAGAAATACCAAAAGGCCTTACAGTGTTTTTTTTACAATTTTATTACATACAAAAAATACAAGTTTATGATCTGTATAGTGGTTGTCTCTTTTTAACTTTTTTACACATAATTACTATCACATATCATAAGTCCATGCTATTCAGTATATATAAAAAATCTGAGTACATAAGTATTCTCAGTCTTTGCTCAATACTTTGTCTTTGCCCCTTTGGCAGCATTTACAGCCTCAGGCCTTTTTGAATATGATGCCACAAGCTTTGCACACCTATCCTTGGCCAGCTTCACCCATTCCTTTTTGCAGCACCTCTCAAGCTTCATCAGGCAGTGCACAGGCATTTTAAGATCTCTCCAGAGATGTTCAATCAGATTTAAGCCTGGGCTCTGGCTGGGCCACTCAAGGACATTCACAGAGTTGTCCTGAAGCTTCTGCTTTGATATCTTGGTGAGATTGTTGTCCTGCTAAAAGATAAAGCATCGCCCCAGTCTAAAGTAGGATACAGATGCCTCGATATTCGAGCCATCCGATGTACCCTGCAGCTGTGTGACGACGTCATCACGCTGCTGTCAGATATCGGTGGAGCAGGGGAGAGACAGTTCTGCTCTCCCCGGCTTAGCCCAGCTTTGCCTGGAGACCAGCGGTCTCTATGCAAAGCAACAGACATCGGCCGTATTTACGGTCATGTCCGATAAGGGTGTTTTTCTAGCTGGATTGGTTTGTCCCGCTCGAAAACACTGATGGGGGCATATTATATGGGCCAGATAGATGGCCGTGAGCACGCACGGCGCTCGAAACGGCGATTGATTTCACCCATATCTCCACGTCTGTACCCTGCTTAAGTCTATGTTCCCACTTGCCAGGCGATTGACAGGGCATTTTTTACCTGCGATTTAAAAAAAACAGAAAACTAAAAAATCACCTCTATAGAGAATGAATGGATGCGATTTTAGATCGCCCATTCAAAATAGTGTAGGCAATTGAAGGCAATCCCCAGGCAATTGAAAATCGGGAGCACCAAGTGATTAATCGCCTAAGTAGGAACATAGCCTGAGTTTAAGGGAACTCTGAAGCAGGTTTTCATCCAGACTGTCTCTGTACATTGCTGCAGTCATCTTTCCCTTTATCCAGACTAGTCTTCCAGGTTCTGCTGCTGAATAGCGTTGAGCTTGAATATTCGAATTTCGAATATATTTGGCAAATATCGGCTATTCCAAAATTCGCAAATTTCGCGAATATGTCGGCGGATATTTGCAATTTCGAATATTCGCATTGGGATGCTTATGGGCATGGATTGCGAATATATATATTCGCAATGTGAAAATAAATAGCATGTGACCATTCATTTTAAAGGTAATTACGAGGCGATATAATAAATTTGCGAAATATCGCGAACTCGAATATGGTCTATGCCGCTCATCACTACAGCTGAAAAGCATCCCCACAGCATGATGCTGCCACCCCCATGCTTCATTGTAGGGATGGTATTGGCCTAGTGATGAACAGGTGTTCTTCAAAAGTGATGCCTGTCATTCACACTAAAGAGTTCAATCTTTATCTGAGTGGCTTCTGCCACTTTACTGTACAGGCCAGGATTGGTGGATTGCTGCAGAGATGGGTGTCGTTCTGGAAGGTTTTCCTCTCTCCACAGAGGACCTCTGGAGCTCTGACTGTGACCATCAGATTCTTGGCCACCTCTCTGACTAAGGCCCTTCTCTCCTGAATGCTCAGTTTAGATGATCAGCAAACTGTAGGAATAGTCCTGGTGGTTCAGAACTTGTCCCACTTACAGATGATGGAGGCCACTGTGCTCATTGGGACCTTCAAAGCTGCAGGATTGTTTCTGTAAACATTAGATTTGTGCCACAAGACTATCCTGTCTCGGAGGTCTACAGACAATTCATTTAAATCCATGCTTGATTTGTGCTCTGATATGAACTGTCAACTTAGCGGCCTTATATAGACAAGTGTGTGCCTTTGCAAATCATGTCCACTCAACTGAATTTAACTCAATTATGCTGCAGAAACATCTCAAGGATAATCAGGGAAAAGAGAATGCACCTTAGCTCAATGTACAAATGCGCTTTTTCAAGATTGTTTTATTTTTTTATAAATTTGCTAAAACCTCAAGTAGACTTTTTAAAGTTGTCATTGTGGGGTGTTGTGTGTAGAATTCTGAGGAAAAATAATATTTAATACCTTTTCGAATAAGGCTGTAAGATAACAAAATGTGAAAAAAGTGATGCACTGTGAATACTTTCTGGATGCGCTGTATAAAATGTAGCTTTTAAATTAAATGAATAACTAAAATAATGCAAGATAATATTATTTTTTATCTATATACAGTATACAGTTATAATCAAACAAGATTTTTTGCCATTTAGTTTCCCACAAACAGAACCAGAACTGAGATGTTTATACTTGTCAGTAGACTTTAAAGGAGAGATGCCAAATATTTATTTTAACATATGTGTTTCACTCCGGGCTAATTTATAATTGTCAAATGACATTTAGATTTCACAGCAGTTCAGGGTGTTTCTCCTCTTCCTGGGAACCGGCTCTAGGGAACTGGTGTGTGTGCCTCACTTATTTTCACTGCTTTATAAAAATCCTTCTAAAATGATGTCATACGATGAAGAATTCATGTATTACTTCTGCTTCGTGGAATCAGAAGAGCCCATTCCTCCATAGTACAATATCACGATTTTCTCATGAGCTCATATGATGTCTTATTTTTTACGTTGATAAAGAGAAGAGAGCACCACACATATGTTTTCATCACAGCAAAGATCACAGGAGTCATCACCTTTTTGTTTTAAATTGGCCATGAACAACTGCAAATTTAGTGCATGTTCGCTAGTGCGTCTGTTGTCATCCTTAAAGGGGTATAAACACTAAACAAAAAATAGACTGTATTTTTCGGACTATAAGAGGCACCTTTTCACCCCCAAAATCGGGGGCAAAAAGTGCCTGCGTCTTATGGTCCGAATGCGCGACCCCCGTGGCCGCAGGTGGTCATGCCTTGGCTTCCTGCCAGCTCTCCCGGCACGGCGATAAGCCGGGGAGCTGGAGAAGCTGTCAGATGTGAGTTGCCAGCCAGTGTTTTCAGGGTTATTCTTCCAATTTTTGGATGTCAAGGTTAAGGGTTTGGGGGTTGAAGGTTTGGGGATTGTGGAGGTTAGATTCATTTCAACCCACTAAACCCCTAAACTTCACCCCTGATACTACATTACTCACCCCTACTATCAAGCACCACTCCCCCCTAACTCTAACCTTAACACCCCCCCCCAACCCCTAACCTTGACACCTGAAAATCGGAAGATTAACCCTGAAAACACCAAAACTAGGGCTATCTGCACATGCGCAGTTGTAAGAATAGAAACATTTTTCAGGGTAGGAAAATATCTCAGAACACCGGCTCTCCCATCTGTACTGTATAATTGCCTATGCCAGCAGAGCTCAAAGCCCTGCTGCCATAGGCAATGGAGAGAGATAGATAAACTGGCATCTTTCCCTCTCTTCATCTGTGGAAACTAAAATCACTCTGCAGCTGTTGGCAACCCCTCCTCCTCCTCCTGATCAGTGTGGAGAATGACGTTGTGCTTAGAGTGTACTGCTGCTAGTGACATCTACTGGCTGAATTGAATATTGCATTCGTTGAATTGCATTGCATTAACCCAATTGATGTGAAAACGAAATATTTTTTATCTGGTTTTCCTGCCCTAAAAACTGGGTGCGTCTCATGGTCTGGTGCGCCTTATAAATATACGGTATATATTTAGCATAGAATTAATTCCCAAATAAATCATACTCACCTCTATTGTCTCATATAGTCTTTGGGCTTGTTCCCACTTTAGCGATCAGCCACAGACATGAGACATTTTTAACACGTCCATTCATTCTCTATCGGTGTGATCAGGCGCGATTGGGCGCGGTTGGACCTGATAATAATTGTAATTGTAATGAATGAATGAATATGCTGAACTTTGACGAGGCTAAAATACATATGGAGATGGTAGAAAACCTCCATTCTTCTGTTCTCTTCTCATCTAATGTTTAATTACAGGAACTTCCTGTTACCCACAATGCACTTTTTTTAACAAAATCATGTGATCAATCGTTTCACAATTCGCGTGTGATCGGCCACCCATGATTGGCGCGGCTGATCGCAAAAGTAGGAACATGCCCTCTAGGTCCTGTGGTGGCAGCCATCTATGGAGCTCCCCAGGTTGCCATTGCAGTGTGCAATGTCCCTGGAGGAGTCTTACGACAGCAAATGTTTATGGTTTATTAAAAAGTTATAACATTATTATTAAAAAAATATTTAAATGAGACTGCATATGCCATATACCCAAATTGCTACCAAGAGTCATCACAGAGTTTTTTTTATTGTGTGAACTGTTTCTATGGGTATAATATTATACCCTTTTTAAAAAAAAATACAAACTGCTTTACAAGACAGCAATCAACAATATGAATGATTAAAAATGTAGGATTATGAAACAAACTAAAACAAATAACCATATTGAAAAGTTGGTTTCAAAGCAACAGGAATCTAAGGTGTTTAACACAAACCTCTGATAACCTATGATAACATGAAAGCAATTCATAACATTGTTTTATATGATCTCATATTGTACAATCTTTCTAGAAGCATTGATGCCATACATATGAGAATGTTTAAATCTTCTATTTAGACAAGTTTTCACATAAAATTTAGTTGTAGTGTAAATCTCTAATAACTTTACCCTGTGTTGGCTGAAAGAAGAAACGCCTAAGTTAGTAAATATTGGGAAATGTCTGTTTGCAATTGTTTTGGTAGGCAGTTTAGTAACTACAGTTCACTCTTGTTTTATAGAAAAAGAGTTGAGAATCAATACCAGATGTTGGAGAATCTTCACATACCCTAAACTATGAATGGACATGTTGCAATTGTAACTAAAACAATCCTGTTGCATTGTTCCTAATATGTACTTTATATACAATTTGTGAACTAACATATTGGAACACACTTCTTAATATTTGTGTTCCATTAAAATCTATTGCTCCAGCAAGTTCCTTGCCATGCAGTGTGCATTTGGATAACAGCTCAATAGATTCAACCATGAAGCTGGGCATAGACAGCCCAATTTCTGCACGATTCGATCCCCAATCCGATGCCGTGCGCGCGTTCGCATCCCTTAAGGATCAGTTCGTGCAGGAATTGGATGCAGCAACCAACGAGGATTGGGCTCAAATCAGCCGTCCTGTGGGATCGCACAGTTATCCGACAGGATGGTAAATTTTAACCCGATCCCATTAGTTCGGCTGAGGATGGCTGCCCCCAGCCGAAGTAATGAGCTGCACATAAAGAGTGCCGTCCGATTCTCGGCACTAGCGGGCGGGCATGATGACGTCTAGTGCAAAGATTTAGATAAGGAATAGATGGTAAATCATACCGTCTATTCCCAGCTTAACACATAAATGATGACACCTTCACAATGAGTCAGTTGAATTATTGTCCTAACTGGATAGGCCACAGACAAATGTAAAGCCCCCCATACACCACATACAATTACCATGCAATTTCTGTACAACAAACTTTTCTTCTACCAAAACCATGTAATATGAGGACCTTTCTACACCTTCCAATCACTATGTATTCTATCAGGGAGGTCACTATGCTACATAGTTGTTGGTAGGTCTCATGGAAGTTGCATGGAGGAATCTCAAGGTGTATGGGGGGCTTTAGGGGTCATTGCAAAGTAGAAGTGTTTTGTAACAGAATCTCATGACAAAAAGATCGAATGACCCATTAACTGCAACGCACCCGACAACTCTACTCTTCTAATCTTGTGGGAATAGTTTGGGGAAGTTCCTTCTCTGTTACATAAAAGCAAGGTCTATAAAACATGGCTGGGTAAGTTTTGTGTGAAAGCACTGTATTTGCCTGCACAGAGACTTGACTTCATCAAACACCTTTGGGATTAACTAGACCAAAGGTAAGCCCACACAGTACATGCAAAGCACAAAATTCACACCTACATGCACAGTCTACATACCATGAAAAACACCACTCACACCATCACAAATACAGTATACACAAAATGTACAATGCCTAAACTACACACACAAGGTGATGTGTCATTGATTCTTTGTATATCATTTTTAGTGAAACTGGATTACCTCTTTGGAAGGATTAGCACACCGTTGGCTATGCGACATCTTTTATATTTGCAGCTTTGGCATAGCCAAATTTGTTCTTAACTATGGTTACTTTATATATTTAGTAACCATAGTCAAGTACAAATCTGGCCATATATATTGACATTTCTTCCAATTTTGCAAGAATTTGTGTTTTCCTTGTACAGATTAAATTGGTGGTTCTCAACCTTTTTAGATCCATGACTTCAAAAGTGCCAGTGCAGAGTGTCACTTCCACGTTCCATGTTCCACGCCGCTTGTGACACTGAAGTGGGGGTGGGTTCAGTTAGGAGGGAGAGTAACGGTTGGAGGGAGGGGGCGCTACTCTCCCTCCTAACTTCCCACCCTGCTCTGATGCTTTCAGGGAATGTGGTGACCCCTGCGTAATGGTCATTTCGAACCCCAAGGGGGTTTAGAACCGCTGTGTTTGATGTTTAAGGTCTGAGCACATTACTCTTTTTTCATGTTGATTTTTGGAATGGCAGAAAAAGAAGCGTGGTTAGTCACTCCTTAAATTGCACCTCGCTGCTGAAGAGTCCAGTTGAAGAATGCTTTACATGTCTGCATCCACGACTTTGGATTGCACATGGTAATGCAAGGCTTGGATGCAGCTACTCAGCAGTCGAAACCCATTCCATGAAGGGCAAATGAAGTTTGGAGGTCTGTTCATCTTGTCTATCAAAGTAATCGGAACTCAAGGGTAAGATCTAATTTCTTTAATAAACAAAATTCCACAAACAAAGCAGCGTCAACACCCACATCCTGGGGGTATTCTTGTCTCTTACAAGTTTCATTCAGTTAAGAGCTTAAGCTCTTACACGACTTGATTTTGTATTAGATCCAAGCACAATTGAGCGGTATGCCCAAATTAGCTTGAATCTATTACAAAATTTGAGCCATCCAGGCCGAACAGGTTTCCAACATGTTGAAAACCTTGTTCCATTTCTATTACTTTAGTTGGGGAAGGCGGTCCCCATCCAAAGTAGTGGCCAATATTGATGACGCAGCAGTGCTGCACCTTGAAATAGATAAAGCTTCAGTCAGTGGGATGACATCATCACGCTGCACTTGGCTGTGCATCAGTTGCATAGGAATCTACCTGTGTAATGCCCAGCATTAGTCATCTATGCTTAAGCACCTCTTGCTTCTAAAGAGCAATGTGCATCTCAGTATCCACTGACCCCACTGATAATATTACGTGACCCACCACTTTGTGGCTGAATTGATGTTTTCCCTAATAGCTTCCACTTTGTTATAATAACACTAACAGTTGACTATGGAATATTATACAGTAAGGAAATTACACAATCTAACAAATGTGTGAGCCTCCTAAATACAAAAGATGCCACATCCCATTAAAAAATACACTTGAATACCCACCCTGGGTCTAAGGGATCTTGGGCAGCAAGGAGATTTTAAAGACATTCAACACCGCTAAAGGTAAGAGAAACAGAAGTATTTATTAAACCACAAATCAATATAAAAACAAAGTAAAAAAATATGTACAATGTGTGGGATCAAAGTCCCGAGAAATAAACATTGCACGCTTATATGTACAGTATCCAAAATTCTGTCAATTTCAATCTGTATGTAAATCGTCCTTGTCGCGTTTTACATACACATGTTTCTTCAGGAGGTTTTTACATCAAGATGTGTCTACAAAATAATCAGACAACCATCAGTAACACAATTAAAATATTAGTAGCATATTCACATACAAGGTAAGGGAGTAACTGTACCTTTGAATACGTAATTCTGTCATAATGTAGTCACATAGGAGCACTTTGGTTGAACCAACAGGTGAAAAGGCAAGGTAGGCGGAACCCCCCAGAGGACCCCACCCTTACTGCACTCAATGGGGTGTATGATAATGCAGGGATTGCCAAATGGTTCACTGGTGTGGATATCTATTAAAATGACTTTCCAGACTTTACAGTCTGCATGCCTACGTGGCGGCTTTTATAAACCTGTGGTCATGGAAGTAATGGGAATGCCTGAATTATCTGATTTGGAGGGATGTCCTAGTACTTTTGGCAATACAGAGTGTATTGATTTAACTTTAAATGCTGACATAATTGCTTTTCTTTTAGTATCAATCCCTAAACAATTACAAGAAAACAGGATGATTGTATAAGTTGTTATAAGTTACTGAACTTCGTACATCATTATTGCTATTTGGATTGTTTCATTGAATTAGCTCACATCATCACCCCCCTCTTGCTTCTGCAAGAACATAGTATTAATTTTCAACATGTGCTTTGCATAAAATAGGTTGTTCTGTTATAATTCTGCAACATTATGAAATTCACAGCTTGTTTCTGCTTTGATTTATAAAGTTCCACCCCCACATCTTTTATAATATTGCTGAAATGTCAGAATATGGCTAAATGTGCATATGGGAAAGGTTGCACGAACTGGAGCATGGACATGAATTCTTTTTTTGGAGGAGTGAGTAAGGTTTAGAGCCATCGTTAGGGCTTGTTTCCACCGGTGCGATTTGCTGCGGCTGTATCCGCGCGCCACCCCAAGCTGTTTTCATGCGGATGCACGCGTACGTCCGGATGAAGACTCTGGGCAGCCCCCATGTGAAAGGATGCGGTTTCCGTACGAGAACGCTGAAGCTAGCGTTCGGAACCACACCGCATCCACACTCAGCCGCACCAATGGAGCCTGGCTGATGGTCTGCCTATGGATGCGGTCGGAGGGGCGGCAGCCATGCGGACACAACCGTGGCAAACCGCATCAATGGAAACAAGACCTTAAATGTATTATTCTTTGTGCCTCCTATGGAGACAATTAGGAAGTGTATTTGAGGATACTTATATCAATGCAGACTAACAAAACTAGATTGTATTAATAGATTGTAGCACAGAGCCATATGTTCATTGTGACACAACTTTCATTAATCCGCAAAGACTTTCAGGAACTGATCTACCAGAAAGAAAAGGAATAATGTTTATTTCATATGAACAACTTGTAACTGTTATTTTCAGATGCTATTTATGATCGCCGACCATTGTTGCTTGCTGTAATAGGCCGAGTACATTTAGATTCACTGACCTGAGTGTTCTGCTCCCAGAACAAATGCTTTTGTGGAGCAATCCGTATGCTGGGAAAGTACATCTCCTTCTTCTAGCTAACAGTTCATCAGCATAATATCAAAGTGCATGTACCCTACGTTATAGCCAGTTAATTCCAAAGCAGCACACAGTGAGTTTTGCTTTGAAATATTGCCTCGAGCTGAGTATTTGAACTTTTACCATTGGAGTTTCCCATTGACACAGACAAAAGTCTTTATATAAAACATATGCTAAAAGTTCCTTTCATTTTACAGGCTGGTATCAGTATACTTTATGATGGCATAGTTTAATGCCAGATAGAGCTTTATAAATGTGGAATTGACTGTAATGTAGATTATGTTGTTGAAACTAGCATATAGAACAACTTAATTTATTGTACTTTCTGTGAAATTCTGTGGAGAGAATGTCTGCATGCAGCATGGTTCATTTAGGGTGCACTAGACTCTACATAGCAGTACTTGTGCACCATCAGTTTCTTGTGATACAAGTGGCAGGATATCTTTAGGTTGCTTGTAACCTATTTGTAACTACTCCATAGGCAACAGCGATCACTTAATATAAAGTCAATGGAAAAAGAAAGTACACCCCTTTCGATTAACCTCCCTAGCGCACTGCTGAGGTCCAGATTTCTATACCAAAAGCGCACTATAGACTTCAATGGTACATTTTTCTTTATGTTGTAGGCATGTAACTTCCCAAAATATGTCCGTACAAGGGTCTAATAGACATCCTGAATATAATCATGTTTGAAACAAACAATTATGCAAAATAAAAAAAATGTTTTTAATACATTTATTGAGAAAACACAGAAATCAGGGCACAAAGCTTTGCTGCTATGTACTAAATCTCGCCCAAATAAAGTCTCTGGTGCCCCAGATGTGCCCATTTGCAGTTAACCCTCTCTAACCTGGTGTAATGGATGTGGTAAAATCACACCAGGTTAGAGAGGGTTACTGCAAATGGGCACATCTGGGGCACCAGAGACTTTTTATTCTGGTGAGATTTAGTACATAGAAGCACATTGAAATCAGTTTTCTACATAGAAAACTGATTTCATGCACTGTACTTTTGAATTTCCCGCCGCCTCCCCGATGTGACGTCATGGGGAGGGGGGGGGGGAGAGACGGAGGATATGCTGCCAGCCAGCATGTCACATTGGGGACACCGGGACAGCGCAGAACTGTGAGTATGCGCTGTCGGTGCCCCGATGTGTACTGGACGGCACCATCTCGTCCAGTGCTATAGTAGCAGTAGCAGGACGAGATGCTGCCGTCCTGACCGCTAGGGCGGTTAAGGATATAATACAAAGTCTTAATTTAAACTTGGGTGTAAAAGAGCACCACTGTGTCTTCATGCAGAAGCTAATCATGGCATGTGGATCCACCTCTAGCAGAAATAACATTATCTGGGACCGGGATACTCACCTTTGCTTTGCAAGCCTACAGCGATTCTTAATTGTGGCAGACCTGCCGATCAATTCCAACACATCATCTGTGATGCTAAAGATGCGGGGACGTGGTGCCAGAGACCTCCATGTTAAAGGGGGGGGGGGCATCAGTTTCCCAGCCAACATTGCATCGCAATGTGTACTGGGGAGAAGGGAGGGCGGGGAACACAAAACAACGGCACGGTACGGGCTAAATGCAAGGGGGGTTAAGCAAACAATCTCTGTATGACATTTTTAGTCTCAGACATGTATTTATACACAGCTTTCTCACAGCATTGCAATCAGGTTGAGTTCTAGACTTTGAATGGGTCATTTTAACACCCTGATACTTTTTTTAGTCATTCAGATGTAGTTTTGATGGCATACATGGTGTGTGTGGTATCACAGTCCTGTTGCAGGACCCAATTCCAGTCAAGATTTAGCTGTTGTACAGATGTCCTTACCTTTGGCTCTAGAATACTTTGTGAGTCTGTGTGGTGTTTACAGTATTCTATTACAAGAACTAGTATACAGTTGTCATAACACCTTCTTTCTGAAAGGCTTTTCTTAAATGTTGCAGAGATCCACACTCTTAACATCCTAGAGTGCTCTAACACTCATACAAGAAGAGCAATCAAATATACCATGTGGATAAATGTTGTCTACAGAATTGATCTACTAATGGAGTTTAATATATCCACACAATGTTCATATAAATTATCCAATCATTTGTAGATAAAATAAGTCAACTGGATATTTTTTTAATTTTTGGATATTTGAAGACCCTTGTCATGCTTATTGTGCCAGCCTCCATATCTCTACCTGCTTTGCTAGAAATCCCTCCACAGAATTGGGATCTATCCTTTATTTAACCACATTGGAGTCATCCAAAGGCCATCCTCCAGGCCACAGTTTAATTTTCTTACAGAATGCCTAATTGGGACCAGTTAACTGTGAGTGACTTATCTAGTACAATTATATTGTGTGGTGTCTCCAGCACTTAAGCCTTCCTACATGCCTGTTTGGACACAGGATGAACTTTGCACCTGCCAGAACATTCAGGGCATTGTTTCTGCTCTAATTGCCACTATCTTCAACATTCCTTTCAGATTTTAGACATTCCTTCTAAACTGGGGACATCAACATGGTGCTTCATGGAATGCAGAAGTTATAAAAGTCCAGCTTACCGTATATGCCGGCGTATAAGACGACTGGGCGTATAAGACGACCCCCCAACTTT
>CM070035.1:45229823-45257639 GCA_036250615.1 Ptychadena robeensis | reverse complement strand
TATGTGGAGACCCGGTGCCTATGACAGGGTGTATACAGGAGCCACTGTGTATAGTAATGGAAATCACACCTTCCCTGTATGTGGAGACCCGGTGCCTATGACAGGGTGTATATAGGAGCCGCTGTGTAAATGGAATCATGGAGGGTTCCATAGACATGAAGGGCACGTTTTTGTGTGCACACAATCACAGTAACCCTTCCTTCCCTGCGCGTGCTTCATATTCTCACTGGGGTGACAACCGGCTGTAATTAACAGCAAGACTCGTTGCACAATAATGGGAGCTGACTAGAGAACCGCTGGCGGCCACATTGTACTACAGTGACACCACACACAACCATTCCACATTACATAAATACACCGCTCTCTAATGCGTCTACGCCTTTTTACTACGTTACGCCTCAACCAAGCTTCCTCATAACAGGGCGGGATGGGATACTGATAATTGACAACTATTGTTTACCAATCAGAGAACGGAATTAGCCTCCAACGCCCTCTTATTGCGCCTTAGTAACACAAGGGAGGGGGCGTTGTTTTGCCGCTTTATGAAAACCAGCACGCTTGGCTGCATCCTGGCCTCTGGCTCCAAGCAGTGTATGTGTGTGGTGGTGCTGTGGTCACGTGCTGCTGCAAAGGAGACAGAGGCGGTAGGAGCATTAAAAAGGGGCGGGTTGTGGCTCCGGGAGTTACATGAAATTCAGTATCCCCTGTATCCCCTCCGCCGTGCACTAGCCTGAGCGCGTCCTAGAAGCTACTTTCTATACTGCGCATGTGCAATAGGGAGCTACGCTCACTCCCGAGTACACGGCTTACTTCTCACCCCACCCACTTCACCCAAAACACACAAATGACCCCGCCCATCTCCACCCTCTATTACATCTGGCTCAGATTAACACTTTGTAGGCTAGCAAGTCCGTCCCTTATGGTCAGCACACGTGGGTGACTCACCCACACTTTGTGCTCGGCGGTACACCGGGAGCCAAGCGGACTAGGGCTGCTGTCTTGGGCACTGTGCACTCTGCTTAGGTGCGGTGCATTAGTGCGATAAGGCAATCCGTGTGTGCTTTACAAGGAGCCGATACCAATAGTGCACTGGGCACATCAATGCATAGCCAATTAAAATGGTAAAATCCTATATCCTACATAATGATATCTTTTCTGTGGGTGGGGGGGTCAGTGTATGAGGCTGTCCGGTAAATGAAAAGTAGGGTGTCTATATGATAGTTTCAAGCAGTTACACAATTATTACACAAGGCATCAGGGACAGTACACATATGGCGCTGCCGCAGCCCTGCTAGCCACAAGGAGTTAATCTCACCGCAGAGGGAGGAGGTGGGCGGTGTCTAGAGAAGGCAATGTGTTTGTGTGAAGGTGGGCGGGGTTTGCGTTGTGTGTTGAGGAGGCGGTGGGCGGGGTCAGGTGCTGGCTGTGTGCTCAGTTCTTCGTCTCACATGGGCAGTACAGAGGAGAGGGGCTTGAACGCGCTCAGGCTCGTGCACGGTGGCGAGGGATACGGGGGATACTGAATTTCATGTAACACCGGGAACTCAGACACAGACACAGCTTGTTTTGGTTTATTTCGCAAGGAGAGGTGGGGGGAGAGAGGAAGCTTGGCAGAGAACTCCAGCAACTCCTGTATCTCTCAGTGCAAGGACCACCTCTCCCCCTGGCCGGTTATTTATCATTGCACCACCCGCCCTCCACCTCATTGCAGCCTGTCCGGCCAGGTTCCGCCGGCCGTGCACCCCGGAGTGAGGGAAGGAGGAGGGGGTCTCCAGTTGCCAGCCGGGGGTGGGAGAGTGCAGCTACCTGCCCTCCTCTTCCCATCAGATGCCACTTCTGCAACGCGATGGGACTGAATGGGGACACACACACAGGCGGCAGTGATTCCCTCCCGGCACTGACATTGTGCTGACTGGCCCCGGTGGGAGGATACAGCGGAGAGGTCGCCCGCACACCCGTCACCGCAGTCCTCTCATACAGACAAACTTGAACGGTGGGCTCTGCAGACACACGCGAAGCAACATGCGCGTCCCCGGGTGTGTACAAGTCTCCAGCCTGGCGAGGATTACATTGGACTTACCGGAGGAAAGCTGGATTTCTTGATGTCACCGTGGAGCTATCACTGTACGATATATATATATGTACTACCGCAGATTCCCTCACAAGTGGTGCTGAATGATCTGTGAATTTGCATAGTGTACTTGGACTTTTACTCGCAAGGACTACAATTTTTATATAAACCCCCCAAAGTACTATTTCTGATATTTCTCCATTGATACCATGGCCAGCCCTACAGAGCCTCCACCTCAGGACAACTTCTCTGATGTCAGGAAGGTAGGCTACCTTAGGAAACCTAAGAGCATGCACAAAAGGTTCTTCGTGCTCAGGGTCGCCAGCGAGTCCGGCTTAGCCAGGCTGGAGTATTACGAGAATGAGAAGAAGTGGAGGCATAAGTCGGGGGCCCCAAAGAGGTCCATTCCACTGGAGAGCTGCTTTAATATCAACAAGAGGGCGGATTCAAAGAACAAACATCTGGTAGCCATGTACACTAAAGATGAGTGTTTTGCCATTGCTGCTGACTGTGAACAAGAACAGGAAGGATGGTACCAAGCTTTGGTGGAATTACATAACCGAGGTAAAACCCATCACCATCATTACATTGAAGGGGCTACCAATGGGACAAATGATGGAATCAATGGGGAGGACATTTATGGGGAGGTCAACCCTCCTGGCCTGGCCTTTAAGGAAGTGTGGCAAGTAATCATGAAACCTAAGGGTTTGGGACAGCTTAAGAATCTTGTGGGAATCTACCGATTGTGCCTGACCCACCGAACAATAAGTTTGGTAAAGCTCAACTCTGATGCTGCAGCTGTGGTACTGCAGCTCATGAACATCAGGAGATGTGGTCACTCAGAGAACTTCTTCTTTATTGAGGTTGGTCGTTCTGCTGTCACAGGGGCTGGTGAGTTCTGGATGCAAGTGGATGACTCTGTGGTGGCACAGAATATGCATGAGACCATCCTGGAAGCTATGAAAGCACTGAGTGATGAGTTTCGACCCAGGAGTAAAAGCCAGTCTTCATCAAACTGCTCCAATCCCATTTCTGTTCCTCTTAGAAGACATCACCTCAACCATCCACCCCCCAGCCAGGTGGGGCTAAATCGAAGAGCTCGCACAGAGAGTGTGACAGCCACATCTCCTGCTGGAGGAAATAATAAACATGGCTCTTCCTCATTCAGAGTTAGGGCCTCAAGTGATGGAGAGGGCACTATGTCCAGACCTGCCTCAATGGATGGAAGTCCTGTAAGCCCTAGCGCTGGTCGGGCCCAGTCACATCGGCGCACTGGCAGTTCTCGCCTTCACCCACCTCTCAACCATAGTCGCTCCATTCCCATGCCTGCAACCCGCTGCTCGCCATCTGCCACAAGTCCAGTCAGTTTATCCTCCAGCAGCACCAGTGGACATGGTTCTACTTCTGACTGCTTGTGTCCTCGACGATCCAGTGCCTCTGTATCTGGTTCCCCCAGTGATGGTGGCTTTATCTCTTCTGATGAATATGGATCCAGTCCTTGTGATTTCAGAAGCTCTTTTCGTAGTGTGACACCAGATTCCTTGGGACATACACCACCCGCACGGGAAGAAGACCTTAATAATTATATTAGCATGGGCAAGTCTAGTAGCCTTCTTCAAAGAGGTACACCACAAAAATACCAGTCATGTAGGGGTGAGGACACTCCTGACCTTGACAAAGTTTTCAGGAAGAGGACACATTCATCTGGCACTTCCCCTCCTACTATTTCCCACCAGAAGACCCCATCCCAATCATCAATAGAGGAATACACAGAGATGATGCCTTCTTATCCTGTGCGCCTCTCATCTTTTAGGCACTCTGCTTTTGTGCCCACATATTCATATCCAGAAGAGTGCCTGGACATCCACCTGGAAAATAACAGACCAAACCACAGTGATGATGGTTACATGCCTATGTCACCTGGTGTTGCCCCTGTGCCTACTAAAAACAGTGACTATATGCCCATGAGTCCTAAGAGTGTGTCTGCTCCACAACAAATAATTAATCCAAGACGACATTCACAGATGGATTCAAATGGCTATATGATGATGTCTCCCAGTGGTAGCTGTTCCCCAGACAGCTGTGCCTATAGTAAGATTTGGACAAATGGAACCAACCCAAAGTTGTCCATCGAGAGCAATGACGGAAAGTTGCCTTGTAGTGACTATATTAATATGTCTCCAGCCAGTGGCTCCACTACTAGCACCCCTCCTGACTGTTATCTAAATTCTGTTGAAGAGCCATCTAAACCTGTTTATTCATACTTTTCTTTGCCAAGGTCTTTTAAGCATGTGCACAGGAAAAATGAAGATGGCCATTCACAGGTTTCTGGTAACCCTGATCATCCTTTATATAATGAAGAATCCTCTTCTTCTTCTACAAGTAGTGATAGTTTAGGGGGGCAGGAAACCCAACACTTCAGAAAAGGAGAATCTTGTGGTCAAGTAAAGAGTAGATTGACAAGGCCCACGCGGCTATCTTTGGAAAGCAGTAGCAAGGCAAGCACTCTGCCAAGGGCACGGGAGCCTGCTTTGCCTCCAGAGCCTAAAAGTCCTGGTGAATATGTAAACATTGAATTCAATGAGAAGGCCTTTCCTGGTGGTTTAGTATCTTCCATTCATTCACCACCATATGTGCAAAGCCGAGTGGTACCACAGAGGGAAAATATATCTGAATATATGAACATGGATCTTAAGCTTTGGAGGGCGAAAAATTCCTACGCATCCTGTACACCATCATATAAACCGTCATGTAAACCTGCTAATACAGTGTGCGCTTCTGACATATGTACTAGTCGTCCACCTGTACGAGGAAAGCTCATTACAAGGGACTATATGAGTATGCAGCATGGTACCATATGTTCAGATTACAGCCATGTACCAACTGCCAGGACCACTGCCAAGCCAATTTCTCCTTGTAAAAGTAATTATGCTGAAATGTCAATTGGTAGGGCTCCTGAGAACATACCTGCTGCACCTCTTCCTGGAAATACAGTTTTAACGGAAACGTCTTGCTCTTCTCTTCTGGGCCAGGGCTCTGGTCCTAGTGCGTTTACCCGGGTCAGCCTAAGCCCTAACCGCAACCAGAGTGCCAAAGTTGTCAGGGCAGGTGACCCACAGGGCAGGAGGCGGCACAGCTCGGAAACCTTTTCTTCGACCCCCTCTACAGCCCGGGTAAATGCTGGCCCTGTATCTGGGGATGATGTGAAAAGACACAGTTCTGCATCTTTCGAGAATGTTTGGCTGAGGCCAGGTGATGCTACACGGAGAGAATCTTTGCAGCTGTCAGACCACCATCACAATGGTCTAAATTACATTGACCTGGATCTTGTCAAGGATTTGAGTGGACTGGAACATTGTAACTCTCATCAGCCTGGGATCGCTCACCCCTCAGAGGAACTGAGTGCTTATGCTAGCATCACTTTCCACAAGTTGGAAGAACACAGAAACCAGGCGGAGACAGAAGGTAGGTTTCTCATTTATTACAAAAATTTTCTTTTCAATTCTAAGTAGAGCCTCGTGCCAGCTCCATAATAAGGCATATAGGTATCTTATGTTTAGAATGTCTAAGCAGTTTGATGCCCTATCCATTCTTGAATAGAATTATGCTTTATAACTAGTTTGTTTATGTCAATGAAACATCACATATCTTTGTGGGCACTACACAAACATATATGGAGTGTTTGATGGACATGAACAATAGTGTAGTGCCCACAAAGCAATGCCTAGACTATCCTCTAGGTAATGGTTGTAGTGTAAGTTGGCCAATTGTGGTACTTATGATGCAATATATGTGTGTTGTGGTATCTTGTTCATAGACTACAAACAATGATAACCATCAGTCATTTTATGCCGTTGCATTTATTTGGCTGCTGTCCATCTTCTTAGACCTTGTTTAAAGTTGACAGTTTCTCTATAACTTATAGCTGCGTTCTGGCAAGTTGTGCGTTGGCTATAATGTATCTACGCAACACTTTAAAATAGGTACCAGAAAAAATGTAGCTGTAATCCTTTAACATACATTGTTCCAGCTTTCCAAAGGAGTAAAATAAACAGCGGTGTGGAACTTTATTATATCATTCTTGGCATGTTACGCTGTAGGAACTCGGAGTTAGAAGCCACGTGGTTGTTCTCCCGGATTGGATTGTATGACACTCTATATGGTCAGTGCTGTATGGGGGGAGAGCAGATGAATGGAAGTCAATGAAGAGTTAAAAAATCATGTGCTTTGTCACACTATGATTTGGGATGTTTGCATTCAGCTCCATTCTTTTGTAAAATGTATATTCTTGTGTAACGTTTTCTTCTATAGTCATTTCATGTGAATGATCGAGATGTGTCTTGCGTCTAAAAATAATTTCAATACTCTGAGTCTTTTTTTTTTTTTAAATTATTACTATTATTGTGTTGTAAGCGATTGCAGATGCTTGGTTTCACAAATCCCTGAATGCTCATTTTCACGCCTTCAAAACAACTCCCTTAAGATGTCGTGTTTATTGATGCTTCAGAAACGTAATAACCAAATGAAATCCTAAAGGGTTTTGCTTGAAATCATATCAGCGCACTTTGCAAGTTTAATTGCATGTCGAAAATGCAATTAGATGCCACCGGTTCCAAACTTGTCATGTTGTTTTTCACATTATCTCGTTATCCCCTCTAATGAATCCTTCTACACCGTACCTGCTTACATACATACAATACAACAATTTGGACGCTTTGTATATACTGTCACTATCCTGAGTATGACCTTGCAGGGATTTTTTTGGCAGCCATATATGCTTGGGTCTATTGGGTATTATCTTTGTGTGTGTTTATGTATATATCTCCAGATCAGAGACTTGTGCAGGGTGTGCGATGGTCACGTTCAGATACTTTGCGTCTGTTCACCATTTCTAAGTGGACTTACATGACTAGCTGGGCGCTTCATGAATGAAGAAATTAGAGCGTGGGAATCTATCATTGCTTCTATCCCGCCCTCTCTTCCTTGTTATTAGCACACATCCGTTTAACCCCAAAACCTCTACATAACCATTTGGCAGGAGGACACCCTTCTGTGCATCTGCTTGTTTACTTTTCCTCCTGAATCAACATGGATTGCTCCTTGCTTGTATGTTTTCATAGTCCTTACATTGTCTTGGGCATCTTCAGCTGCTTGCCATGCCTTGTCCCTACTTACTTGTTATCCAAAGTAAGATATAAGTGACTGAAAACAAAAACTGCTTGTGACTGGGGTGTGTTTAGATGGATTATTTCTCTTTAGGTTGTTTACGTTCGGTTTTGATTGAAATGGTCTAATGATTTTTACTTGCTTTATTAAAAAGCAGGTTTAAATACTGTTGAAAGCCTTTCCTGACCCACCCTGTTTGCAGATAAGAGTTTAGTAAATGGCTTTTCATGTTGGAAGACTTTAGGAATCCTGGCCGCACGTGCTGAAGCTGTAGGCAGGTGTGTGCTTTTACTGGCCGAATCAGGAGACACCCTGTCTGCCTTTTTGTGTCTGATATGGAGGCAAGTCAGGGTTACTCCCAGCGGAAGCTGATTTCCTTTTATTCCTCGTGTGTTTCTGCACATTTCAACCAGATCTGCAGCCACTTCAATCACATCCACTACATGATTTCATCCACTTCCTCTGGATGGTCTTTTCCATCAATACGGCTAGGATTGCGATTACAAGTATTTGAAGGAGTCTTAATCCCCCCCCCCCATACCCCTAACAATCTTGCCATACAGTTTCTGTACTTTTGTTCTATCAAAACCATGTAATATGAGGACCTTTCTAATCACTATGTATTCTATCGGGGAGGACCCAGCACTGCATAGTTGGTAGATCTAATCTATCCAAAGGAAATTTTATGGAGTGATCTAAAAGAGTATGGGGGCTTTAGAGTTTGTTATACCATTTTATCTATTTGAAATATTATTGTGACACCAAAAATAGGTTTAGCTTTCATAACAATAATCTACCAGATATAAACACCTACTTAATTTAACCTCCCTAGCGGTTTGCCCGAACTCAGTTCGGGCGCAGTTTTATCGTCGATCAAACTGTGCCGGGATCGGGCAAAACCGCCATCTCTCTGTGTGCCGGCGGCTCTGTTGAAGAGCCACTGACACACGGAGCCCTTCCGGCCCCGTGTCTTCGGCATCATCCGAAGGGGGCGGGGGGGGGCCGCTCTTCTCTCCACACACCGCCGGCGTCTATTTGACGTCGGAGATGTGTAGAGGGCTAGGCGGAGAGCCGGCAAGCACTGCGGAGTACAGTGTACTCCGCCGCGATTGCGGGTAAAACGGATTTTTGTGCCATAAAAAATGTCATGAAAAGCTCAAACCGCCCAGAGGGTTAAGCTGACCATGCATCAACTTTTTGTTTTACCCCCCTAGTGGTTGAGATGAACCCAGTTCGTAATGGAGGCTTTCCCAGCCCACATTTCCGGCGTCATTGAGGACACCAATGATGGGGGGTTGGAATAATGCTAGGGAGGTTAATGAATTTCGCTTCAGTAGAATTGAGCAATTTAAATATGTGAATTTGTCAGTCCAATGCCGAATCTTCGTTCTATTGTTGCAAAACTGATTCCTTAAAATTGTTTCCTTTCCAAAAGTGTGTGTGTGCATGCTCCAAAATCCATTGGATACTTTGAAATTTTCCAATCTGACCAATCGCGCTCTGATTATCGCACTCGATTTATCACTTTCAGTTTGAAATTGAAAGAAAAGATCCAGTCAAATAAAAAACCAGTCAAATAATCGACTATCAATTATTGCGCGTAGCTGGCTTTATTCTGCTTCTGCAAATCTTAAGATAGTTATAACCTTTTTTAACAATTCAGTGTTTTTTTAATTAAACATCTATTGATTGATTGATCAAAGTTTGTTGGGGTGGGTTGTACTGAATATGCAGCTGCTGGACAGCCATACAGGAGCTGATTGATAAGCTTAACATCAGGGGCAGTCCTAGGGAGATTGGCGCCCTGGATTGTACTTCTTCTGGCGGCTGCCTCTGATGGCCAGAAGGGTTGGGGTGCTCGTGAGGTCAGACTGTGTTACCGATTCTATTTACCCCTATCTCAGGGAGAGATAGCATGGGGGTGATGAGATTTTGCAACTCAGTGCTGTGGTAGAGAAGGGGAGACATCTTGGCATTGGAATAAAAATCCGGTGGCCAGATGCTGCCCTCGGCAACCGCCCAGGTTGTCCATACCTAAAACATAATATTGTTTTGGAATGATGTTGGTTTAGAGTCACTTAGCAATTTCTACATGGCTACAGCTCAACTTTTTAAGCTGAAAACTTTATTTAATTTTTTTAGTTTTCATTTGACATGAAGCTGAATGTTGGGCACTGTTGAATTCTGTCCGAATGTTATCTGTCAAATGATATGTAACTTCATCTGGAAACATTTGTGTTTCATACATCACTGCCAGAGAGCATGGCCAGGAAAGTGACAGCAGTTTCTCTTTTTGGTATACAGTGGTGTCACCACCACAGTTTTTGATTGGATAATGAAGGAGCAGCAACACACTGATAAGCCATCAGCTCTGCTTACTGTGCTTTTCCCTCCTATCCACATGTTCCCTATGGCACACATACGTACAGCAGTGATTGACTAGCCCACAATGCTGCCTTTGTTATAGAATGTTGCCTGGAAAGTAAAAAAGAAGACTCGTTATTCATATTTATGTATAAACAGAATGCAAATTTCGTCCTTCAGCTTGTAGGATGTAGCAATAATATTGGTCGGTTTGTCATTCTAATTCCAATAGGTTAGCTGGTTTAACTATTCTGACTGCTGTGTACAGTTTGGAGTCTGAGACCATGTGTTCACTGCATCAATTCTCTGAATTTGTCCCACGTTGAATGCAAGGGATTTCATAATGATGCAGATACACTCTATTGAAAACTATGGACTAATAGGTTCCCTTCTTTACAAATATCAACACAAGACCCGGTGTTCATATGTACACAACACAGTGTGATAAAGGCATAGTGTATGACTCTTCTAATCCAAAATCAGTAGACCCGTAGAAAGACAGGTATCGACCAGGTCATGACTATAGATTCAAAAGGACACCTGATCACCAGGTTACAATAATGCAGTAATAAATGTACCCTAAGCATAGGCAAAATCTGCCCACAATGACATGGACACGTCAGGCTGATGCTTTAATGGAGACGTGGCCTTATAATTAACTCAAGACGTGGAGCCATTGTAAGTTCCTGTATGTCCCGTTTCGGCAACTAAAAAGTAATCTCAACCCCCCCCCCCCTTCTTCCTTCTTCTTTTTTTTATTTATTTTTTTTACTTTTGTTCTGGTTTGGCAGTTCACTTTTATATGGGGTTATTTATGAATCACTATTATGAAACGTTTTACTGCTTGAACTTCTTGTAAAACTGCCAATATTTATGACGATCAGAGAGTCATTTATAATAACTGATAATGTATCATGTCACATAATATTGGATAAGCAAGTATACAACTGTGTTAGGAATGTGTCCAGTTGTTTGATATGACTATATTCTTGGTATCAGTAATGAGTGTGCTCAGTGAACTGAAGTCACACAAGGTAACCTTATCCCAGACTCCTGTAGGGAGTACATGTGTGTGGGAGTAAGGTCCGTACAAAGTACATTGCAGGAACTGGATGCATTTAACCGATCACACTCAATTTGCTCATCTATTTTTATTATTAAAGCAATACTTTTACTGTGACTTTTGCATGATTTTTAGCAGTGACTGGTAACATAGTTATTACTGGAGAGGAGCGGATACCAACTATGTCTCCTTTTTTGTAAAACCAGCAATCATCCAGCATGCCCACAACAAGGACCAGTGGTTCTTCATCATTGTGCTGTATGTAGGAGTGGAGTGTGTTCTTCGCCTGGCTGCTGCTTCAGTGATTGTCGAGGATATGGTTGTTCAGACTTATGGGGGTCCCTGGATCATATGATGGGCTGAAAAGCTTTTAACTGGCAATTATGGTCTAAATGTGACACTTTTCCTATTTGCATTGTCACTGGCCTACTTTTGTTTTCTATCTATATTTCATGGTCATTGTTTAATGAGTTCCTGTAAAATAACTTGGGGGTCATGTGGCTACACAGACATTCACAGAGGAAGCTGAGACTGCATGGACAATCTCAATGCTACTTTAGAAGAACAACTTCTTGAAAATATCTATAGGATTGTCCATGTGTCGGTCTCTTCATCTGTGTGGATACCAGGAGGATGTCACTTTATGGTTAAGAGTGTTATAGGAACGCCAGCAGGGAGGTCTCTCCTTAGAGTCACACTCCGTGTTCAGTAGGCTCAATAGGCCGTGTTTCAGGTGGTCCTTTGTAAGCCATAGGCCACACAAACACATCCCAGTGATCCTGCTTTCTTTTCCTTTTACCAACATCATTAAATTTTGTTGCACCAAATTGTGTGCCTCGTGTCCTTTTTCCTATTTGTCTTTTATCGGGTGCCGACACTCCCCCTCCATATTTAGAGCTAAACACCGCTACACAACTTCATCACCCAACCCTCATACTGGTAGCCATACACGGCCTGACTTGAATCCCCATTCAAAGTAATGTCCGACACACAAAGGGTGCCCGACGATCAGCTGAGGGTCCAGCTGCAGTGTAATGACATCATCCCACTGCAGTCGATCCCTCATCTATCGAGGAAGAATCGTCTTGTGTATGGAACCTTTACTCTTTCACCTGGTTCCATACACCACCTGACGGTCTTTCTGCCTTTTGACATCACACCTACTGTGGGTTCACTGTTGACACTTGTGCACACTGATTTATTAACTCTTATTTTACCAATACATTTCCGGCATAGACTGAGCCATGTGAAGATGAACAGCTTTGTTTTTACAATGGTACTCCTGTAGATATTTAGTTTTGTTGCACAGACTGTATATGGCACGTAATTGTTAAAATATACATATTGGTAAGGGAATGTGGTTTTAAAATACAAAAGGTTTTTAGGGGTGTTTTGAAGCAGATTATTATGGAAGTCATGTCCTTGTGAAATGGAAATTAGGCCATTATGTCTCCCATTATCTAAAGAACCAACATAATACCATGTACTGTTTATTGTGAAGACGGAATGTGACTATATAGAGTGGGGTGGTGTCTGAGGGTAAGCTTGCTTCTGATATACTGTATTGGGTGTATACTAGCTGCGTATTCTGTTTTGAATAGCCTGTGTTTTTTTTTATTTTTAATGGCTGCAAAGATGCTGATGTATCTCCTTTTCTCCTTCTGCTGGCACACATTAGATTGATTTGAACCTGTCACATGCTGTTTTCCTTCTTGTGTTGTGTTTGTGTGTTTTGAAATCCTCTTTTATAGTTTCTGTTCTCAGGCCAGTCTGCTTTCAGCTTCCAAACCAGCAAAAGGCTAAAAAAGTGATTGACTGCTGAGAATGGTATATCAGTTTCTCATGTTCTGGCCAATCTACTAGAGCATTTCTTACTTAATTAAACCAGAGGAATGCGATTCCATTCCCAGATTTCTCTTTTATATTGTTAAAGCAACCCATCAATGGATTTGTTCATATCCTGTGCAGACAAGCCATTCTGTTTTTGAACTTGCTACCGTAAACCTTTTTTTTGTGGAAATTTTGTTCCATGTTGTGCACTTCGCATGTAAAGTGGGACACGAGGTGTACAATGGACTTTCACATTTGATAAAGACCAATGTAGGGGGACTGACCTTTAATAGATGCCATCTTTAATATATTCTCATATAAACATCTGCTGTTATTGGCAGCCAAATGCCATCTTCTGTTAACTGCACACCTCTGATTCATATTTGTCCACAAAAAGTAATTGGTGATGTGGTGAAGGTGATGTCAATCTGTCGGACAAAGTATAAGTGATAAATAGCAGCAAAATTGTTATATATACACAAGCCTCCTATTGACTAGATCGCAGAGAAAGGCTGCCTAAACCTTGATCATGTTTTCCTGAATTCAAAGCAGGGTGGATAAAAATCAATGATTTTTAAAAAAAAATCAAAAAAATCTGATTTTTTTTATTTTAAATCAGATTTTTTTGATTTAAATCGATTTTTTTTAAAATACTGTGCATAATGAGATAAAGATTAGTTTTTAATTATGTAGAATAAGGCTGTGTATGTTTTATTTTTCTGTAAATAAATTCCATTAATCTCTTCACAATGTCAGGCTCCTCCAGAGGTGTTTGTAAGATTGTATAATCAATAAAACCACACTCTCAGATGTATAGTGGCCGACATTCCAAAAACAACAGACAGAAGTTCATAATGGCATAAACACATCACCCCAAATTTCCCCTTAAATAGACAAGGGTGAGGGGATGGGCCACTCAATATGTAAAAGCAATACATGTATTATACACTGTGCAAACAATGAAGTAATGGCCATCATATCAATGTGCAATGTTGCGGATGTACACCTCTGTACACGTGCTGTTACACAATTAAAATAGTCCAAATTTCACCCCAATGCACGTTTAGTTGAAGACTTCTTCAGGGGGTACAATATGTAATTTTTTAAAGGCCAAATCTACATAAAACAGCCAACACAAGGGGATCAGTCATATTGAATAACCAAAACATAAAAGTGGATACATGTCCATAGATCAATATAGATCAATGTAGAGTGGAAAGACCTGATTTCTCAAGATGGTGTCCCCACTGCACCGACACCAGTGAGTAACGGAGAGACAGACAGACTTTAACCGCATAAATGCCGTGGTGATCTGCGTACAACAAGATCGATTTTTAAAACATTTACTTTGGTAAACATGATCAGTTGATGGTTTGGGTCGTCTTGTTACGCAGATCACCAGTGGGGACGCCATCTTCAGAAATCATGTCTTTCCCTCTATATTGATTTATGGACGAGTGACCCCTGATGGTCTGTGTCCACTTTTATGTGGATTTGGTTATTCAATATGACTGATCCCCTTGTGCTGGCTGTTTGTTTATGTAGATTTGGCCAATGAAATTACATATCGTACATCCTGAAGAAGTCTTCAACGAAACGCACGTTGGGGTGAAATCTGTGCCATTTGGACTATTTTAATTGTCTAAGCGCCTGTACAGATGTGACATCCGCAACATTGTGCATTGTTTCTGATTGATATGATGTCATTACTTCATTCTTTGCACTTTGTATAATAAATGTATTGCTTTTATGTCCCCTCACCCATGTCTATCCAAGGGGAAATTTTGGGTGATGTGCTTATGCCATCATCAACTTCTGTCTGTTTGTGTAAGATTATTGGGCAGTTTCTCTGCCTACAAGATATTATCACAGATGCTTGGTTTACTTTTGCAGTTCTGAAAACTAAGTGCAACAGAAAAGTTGTCCAAATATGATTGATTCACCTAAACTGGGGATAAAAAAACTAATATGAAAAGTTGTTATTCTAAAAATCTTCTCGCATTTTATAGTTATACCGGCAAGAATAATTGATTTAAATCAATTTGATTTAAATCGAGCCTTTCTGACTAGTGATTTAAATTGTGATTTAAATCGGTTTGATTTAAATCAAATCCACCCTGATTCAAAGTATTTCTGAGTATGGAGTTTTTGCATTTATTACTTGTTATTGTGAAATTGCAATGTAAACCCACTGTGCTTACGTATAAAGTCTAGTCCAAGATTTGATCAATGTGTAAATGCAATAGGAATATCAACCCCCCCTTCCTTGCATTTCCTATGCTTTGGATTTCCTGCAGGAAATAGTGTTTCATAACAAAATGACTGGAGGGTTGTGATGCTTAAAACGGACTTACCCACCTCCATATCTACTTCTCTAATAGAGCTGATTGGAGGTAAAAACAATGAATATTACCTAAGCTGTCAAAACCTGGTGGCGCTCCACCTCACGGCAGACTCTGGGTGCATGGGGACTTGGGAAAGTGACCTTCCCAAATCTCCTTTTTTGTCACAGAGGCAGTCAGATCTGAATCCAGTGACACTTCCAGGAGCGGATCCCAACCGGATTGATGGAGATAGCAATGCTTGGAAGAGTCTTGCTCCTCCATTTTACATGCTGGAAGACAGGACACTCTAGACATGGTGGTGCAGGTGAGGGAAGGGTAAGGTTTTTACCTTTTAGGGATTGGTTTGCTCAGATTAAAACTGATTGAATCTAAGTCATGTGTACATGTTTATCCACTTTAACGATGCATGTTGGATTTCTGGTCTATTCTATACAATTCCAAGGTTGACTGGCTCATATTGGCTTTGTTCTAAAATAAATCATTTGATGAACCTGGTTTAGTCCTTTTTGTAAAGAAAAGTACCAATAGGTGTATTGTTTTGTGAAATAGACTCCTGGGGCATCAGTGAGTTAAACAAGCATGGAACCAGTGAAGTCTGAGGAGCCTGAGCTCCTGTTCTGTATGTCAGGTTACTAAAGTCAAACTCAGGATTACAACCTTGAAGTCTACACTATTAAAAAGAACTAGTCCATCCATATGGCTGTCCTGAGAGGATCATCTTAAAGGTAATCTGTCATGAATGAAAACGTCTAAATGAGAAGCGACAAATAGAGACTTGTGGAATCCTGGTGTGCTTAGGAGTTTCAGGGCGGCTACCTGGTGTCACTGCCTTTTCCTTAACCCGGGGTTCACAGCACCTTCCACCAGGTATGGAGACTGCTGGACAACTGATCATGTGTAGTGATACATAGAAAGTACAGTTGATATTCTTATAGTGAACATTTCTCTTGTAATAATTTGAAGTGTTCCACATCGGAGGATCCTGCTAATGGAAAGTGAGTTACTTCTAATATCAATCAACTAATTATATAATGGCTTACTCCGGTGTTGGGCTTCTGACACAAATTGTTATCACTTCTAGTTTTTCTTTCTGTGCTTTTAATAACCTCTTCCAGTTTTTATAAAAACAAAATAGCCGGAATGCCTGGCAGATCAATATAATAATTATTAAGCAATTTATAAACCAAAATGTCACTTTTATCTTTAATATGCGTTGGGTGTGTTTGGTATGCTGTCTAGAACAGCGTGCTTTACTATTACCTAGGTACTATTTTAATTTCCTGTGAATCTGCTTTTTATTTACTATTAAAAAAGCATGTTTAACATAATTTGTATCATTTAGTGCCGTGTCTCTAGAATCTGCCCTTTGCTGTGTAAATATCTAATTTTTTGTGAGCCGGGAATGAGTGTTCCGCTTGTTTATCTTATTTGCTGGAAAGCTGAGAGATGTAATGATGCACAATTTTCTGATCTAGTTTGACATATCTGGGTCAATTTCTCACAAGATGTCTACAAAGATTTATCTTTTAAGTAGCTGGAAGTTGTTCTATTTGCGTGTCATTTTTTACAACAGTATTTTGATGTATTTTCACTTTCTAGTGAAGGTGTTTTTACATGTTAATAGTTAAAAATATATTTCCCTTGTGGCAGATTTTTGGGATTTGCTATGTATACTAATGGTCACAAATGGAGACTGCTTAACCTGCAATGGGGTACTAGCACAGACTCTTGTAGGACCATGTATAAGATGTATTGGCACTGACTCTTGCAGCACTAGGTATAAAGGGTATTGGCACGGACTCTTTTAGGACCAGGTATAATGGGTATTTGCACTGAATCATATAGGACCAGGTATAAGGTGTATAGGCACTCATTCTTGCAGCACCAGGTATAAAGGGATATTGGCACTGACCCTTGGGATACCAGGTATAAGAGGTACTGGCACTGGCTCTTGCAGCACCAGGTATAAAGGATATTGGCACTGACCTTTGGGATACCAGGTATAAGAGGTACTGGGACTGACTGTTGCGGCACCAGGTATTATGGGTGTTGGCTGTTTCAGCACCAGGTATAAGCTTTCTTGGCACTGACTCTTTCAGCACCAGGTATAAAGGGGTTGACATTCGGGGTACCAGGTATTGGCTTGTGACTTGCAGCACTAAGTGTAAGGGCTGTGTCACTTGTGACAAGAAATTTCAAGAACCTAAAACATTATATTTCCTTTTAATAATATAAATATTTTAGCTTGCATGCCAATTCTGACTTACAGGTTGCCCAAGTCCCCTAGCGCCAACTTAACCCATTTCTTCCCAAGCATTAAAATATCAAAATTTTAAAAAAGCTGCCCAACCCGAAGAGAATTGGTCATAAAAGTCAATCGTTTGAAGATTGATTCTTTCTTACCTTAAACGATCAACTAAAGTGATGGAAATTGATTGTAAAATGGGAAGGTTCATGTTGGAAAATTTCAGCCAACTTATGTCTGGTTCCATTTTTGTTTTTCCCTTTTTTATCGTAGGTTCCAACATGCCAGACTTGCTCGGCCGTGGTGTAAGGCTGTGTTTGTTGTGTTTGCCAAGCATCGGCAGTTTTATCACCGCTTTACAACACTGACAGCCGGCTGCCGATTTGCATCCCACCTGCAGTGTCCTAATTAGTACGACGTCTGAGAAAATCCCTTATTGCGGCAAAGTTTTTGTCACACAGATAGTACCGCTACCTAGTACTGCCACAGATATGATGAGAAGATTTAATCTCTTAATAATTAATCTGCTAGGAGGAGGATCACTTAAGGTCGACAATGGAAGTCTTCAGCCATGCACCCTGAAACGGAACGCTGGAATTGGTTATTTTTTTCCTCTTTCTAGACAAAGCAAATTTAAAACTGGTCTCCAGGCAGTAATAACGAAGACATTACTCTTCTGGAATCTCTTACAACATCAGCTCCCAAGAAGCTAGTTAAAAGGCCTTATGACCTGCCTCTCCTTTGCTGGAGAAGCTCTTCTTTAGGGGAAACAATAGTTGTAAGCCAAATTGGAAAATATGATCATGAACAGAAGTACTGCACTCATTTAAGCTAGATAATATTAATAGGAGTATAAAATGAAATATGCAGAATAGCAGCTGTGATATATAAAAAGGAGGGTAAACAAAACAGGGCTCAACTACTGAGGGGACATTTATTTGGTGCTATTGTCATACCTATCATGTTTACCCTTTCAAAATAATGGAAATTTTCTAGGAAGTGATTGGATAGTCCTTTTTATGTTACATAGTTTAGGTAAAAAGATGATTGTTGGAATATTGTACACATTTAGATTGTACATTTAATGGTGATCTTAAAGGTCCCCATCCACGTCCCAGTTGGCGATCAACAGAAGACTCATTCAAACGCCGCGTGATGACATCACGATGAAGTCCCACCGCTGCGCTCGGGTGCCTGACGATTGTATGGGAATCAAGGCACGTTGCTTTAAGTGCCCGATTCCCAGTCAATCCTTTGGATGGGTTGATCCTGCTTGAAGAAAGGCTGTTTAAGCCCCTTTACTCATACTAACCCCTCCTACATTTGAAGTTCATCTGTAAGTGGCCTTGCGCTGAGTCTGGAGAAGAAGGTAGATGAACACCAGAAAAGTCTTCAGAATGCAGGCGTGATCCTAGATAATGATTTATTTGGCTGGCAAATGTAAACTAACAAGGATGGTCAGTTAAGATGATATTTGAGTTTGATTCCTGAACAATCGACCACCGTGCGTGTTTGCGGTAATCGATTGTTCAGGAATTGAACGCGGCCACCCTCCATCGAACAAGGAAGCAACATGTTGGTAAACTCCTGTTCGATTGCCATTACGTTGGATGGGAACCAGGTCCCTATCGAACTGGATCGATTGTGCAAAGTGGTTTGCATCATCGATCGAGCAGGTATCAACCTGTGTATGGGCTGCCTAACAAGGAGACTGGCCTCTCTTCTAGATAAATATGGATCTGCAGATTGAAAGGGTGAGTTAGGCTGGGCATATACAGTTACATTTTCCTATTTGACTTTCAACGTTCTATGTCGCACATTTGCAAAACGAATCCTTTTTGCAACCACATAATGTGATTGATTTAAAAACCAATGGGTTCCTTTCCTAAGTTATCTGTGCATGCCCCATCATACGATTCAAATCAATCAAAATACCTAAAATACCCGCCAGAATCTTGATTGACAACTGAAATTTACCAACATGTCTGATCGCTGCTCAATTTATGTTTGATTTGGATCACTTAAAACAAATTTTTTTCTGTAAGTTATTGGTGGGGTTTTTCTTTTTGTTTTTTTTTTATGAAATAGTATAGCGATAGTGAAAGGTTTGTATGATCGATGATGTGTTTAGCACATGGGCTTAAAATAATTTCTCATCTGAGTCATTATGGGGGTAGAAGAACGAGTTTGGCTGGCGGCGTGCCGCGTATAGGTTTCAGGGTTTTGCAGACCATTTTCAGTCTGGAAAACACATCTACATTGGGTCTATGTAAGAGTTCATGGGACTTGAATGTGTTTGTCGATGTTGTCTCTCTCCTTCTCTTCAGTCAGCATTGCCTAATCTCTCACGCAGCCAAAGGGCAAGCAATATACAGCCTGTCAAGATTCCTTGTATGTTAAATAACTGCGGTCACCCAAGATATATTTGTCTCATGAAAACAGGATGACTGTAGCTGACAGTGCAGTGATGTAGTTAGAGTAAAACGAGTAATAATTATAAAGCGTAATTTTTCCTTTTGTAAATACCAATTACCTATGGAGAATGTAGAATTGGCAGTGGCAGTGTTTTGTGTAACAGATAAATGATGACTTTATTAGTCCTTGTACTGGGGTAAGTTAAGCTAGCCATACACGTGTCGGATTCCATGTCCGCTCGATCACCCATCCGATCGATTCCGGCGATCTCAGCGGGACTCGGAGCTCCGATCGAGCGGCCAATTAAGTGATCCGATCGCTGCATACCACCTTGTCCAGCTGATTCCGGGACGGATCCGTGTCCGATTGTCCACCTCACAAATGGCAACTCCCCCTGATTTGTGCAGAATCAATCTGATGGAACCAACATGTTGGTTCTCTGTCGATCCGATTCTGAGCCCCGGAACGGACGGACCTGATCGATCGGACAAGGTGGGCTGCACGCGATTCCAGCACGATCGTTTGGCGTGCACGCGCCCGGAATCGATCGGCCCGGAATCAGACAGGAATCTGACCCGTGTATGGGGGCCTTTAGTGAGTGTTTACTTTCCTGAGTGTGAAGGAAAGGCTCCTAATGTCCGTGTGGCATGGTGCATTAGGATGATGTAGTGCTGCCATGAACAGGTTAATCATGGCGAGCGAGCGTGCGGCCTCCCAGCAGAAAGGTGCAGCTCTGGCATGTTATCTCCCAGGCCTTTGAACTTCTGGTTAGGAATGCGCCTCATACAGAAGAGAGAGTCGCTGTTTTTGGGGCTGCTGAGCCCGTGGGGCTTGAAATTCAACAGAGGAATGTTATTGTGTCTTCAAAGCTTGTTTCACACAGGCCTTTATTGGGCCGGATCTGTGGGGCAGAGGCTCGCTATTATTAGGCTCTCACAAAGCCCCTCCAGCTTTCCCATTCTGATCTAATTGGGTGGCGATGTCTATTCATCCTTGGGGGCTTCAGGGTTTTATTGAGTAGAACATTGCACTGGAATCTGATTTTCGCCAGCAATCTTTGAATAGTAGCAATTCTTCTTATGTTTTTGTTTTCCAAGTCAATAGGCTTCCTCCTCTTTGTTATTTTGCTTGCATACAGAAAATACATACTTGGGTTAAACCTCTAAATGAACAATAATTCATCATCCTGTCTATGGGAAATGCCTTTGTTGGTTAAAATGCAGTAAGCATCTGATGTGGTTTTTTTTCTTCATCAAACATGGCCAAGTCGGTCTTGCAGCCACGTTTCTGGAGCTGGAGGTTTGGCGTAATGCTGTGATTATTCATTACATAAAGGAAAATATTGTGCATATTCAGTCTGCTGTGTCAGTTGAAGCAGAGATTGCACAGCTGTATATCATTTTACCATCTTATTATTATTTATTTTTCTTAAAGGTACTATAACACAGCATAGGGATAGAGCTAAGGCCCTCATACTACTCTAAAGCAGGGTACAGATGGCTCGATATTCAAGCTGTCTGATGTACCCTGCAGGACTGCATGATGTCATCACGCTGCTGTCAGATATCAGGGGAGACGGCTCTGCTCTCTCCACAGCTCAGCTGAAGCTTTGGCTGGAGACCAGCAGTCTCTAGGCAAAGCATCGGACATCGGCCGTATTTACGGTCATGTCCGATATGGCTGTTTTCGAACAGGATTGATTGATCCCATTCGAAAACTGCGATGGGTGCATATTATATGGGTCAGATAGATGGCTGTGAGCACGCACGGCCCTCTAAGGGGCCATTGATCTGGCCCATATCTGCAGGTCTGTACCCTGATTAAGGCAATGACTTAGATTGGCGTTAGAAGCTCACCGTTTTTTTTGCTGTTATTTAACATCCCTAGCGTTCAGCCCATAGCATGCCATTTTTACCGGTACGGTACAGGCAATTGCGGCAGTGTGCAAAGTACACTACATAAAATTCCCACCCTGCCCCTGTCCTCATCGCAATGTGGGCTGGAAAACCGAGGCTCCTCCATTAACATGGAGGTCTGTGGCATGCCTGCCCCTACCATTCACCGTGATCAGGGCGGTTGCGCTATCCTGGAAATGCTGGAGCTGCAGAGAAAATTGCCGTAGCGTTCACAGGAGCCCATGAACTTCGAGATGAATTTTCATGTCTTGCAGACTTTTTTTTAAAATATTATTTATATAATTCTATTTGGCTTTCCCCCTTGTCAGATCAAGAACAAAGTTTTATACTGCCCGCACAAATAAAATGTCTTTGCGGTATGCAGACTGATCTAGGAAAGATATGGCTGACCAGAGTACAATGCACATCTGACAAGTATGGGTGATATTTAGGAGAGACACACGCATGCTGAATTATGTTCTACATTTCTATACATACATTAATGAAACTATCAGATAAATTCAACTGCCATCATTTATATTCATTGGGTGCAAAGGCAATACCTGTCAACACATTTGTAAAGGGAAAAGTATCTACTTGTTGACATTGTGTTTTCAACATCGTTACTAACTTTGAGTGTTAAGGTGCCCATAAACGCATAGATATGCTCTATCTGCATATCTGATGCAGCCACCCCTGTCTTCAAGCGGGATCAATCAATCTTGCTCAAAAACAAGGAATATCGGACATGACCGTAAATCAGTAAATCACGGTCAATGTCCATTGCTTAAGATGGGGACCGCGGGACGGATTCTGCTGCCGAGTTGCCCCTATATCGGCAGGCAGCCTGGTCTATACTTTGGATATCGAACAGGGTTTTTCAACATTTTGAATCCCTGTTTGGCCGAGCAAGATCTATTGATCTAGCTTGAAAAACAGAATACACAGGTCGATTATTTTTTTATTTTTTTTACACTGATTTTAGCACAGCCGAGCGCCATGCACATTCACAGCACTCGGCTGTGCTAAAATCTGTGTAAAAAATCAACCCATGTATTCCTAGCTTAAGACCTTAGTTGTACTTTTTTTTTTAAGGCAATATATAGGGAAGTTTTACATTTGTGCCATTTTTGCATTCCTATCATTATATTTGACTTCTCTATTTTGTTTATATAACCTTGCTTTACTTTTGTTACATTACTTGAGCTATAAAAAGTACTTTACTGCCTTTGCCATTTTTAAACAGTCTGAACTCCTGAATTCCTAGACGGTATTAAACATTTTTTTGTGATTTGTGTCCTCAATTCATCTTGACTGCACACATTTTGGCAGAAGTCGGCCGAGTCCCAGGCCAGCTCAGACACACACAGGGGTGTGATTAGGTCCAGGATATTGCAGTGAAATTAATGAAGCATCAACCAAACTCCTTGACTTTGCAAGGCCCCAGGATCAGGTTGGGAACTGACAGATTCCTAATGCTTTCCTGCTTTAATGATGAATAAACGGTAAACATGTTTAAGGCCTGTTGACTTTTAACTTGATCATTACCCGAACTTCACCGCATTGGAGTGTGTTGCTGTTTTTATTGAAATGTTTGAGTATGATGTTTACTTTTAGGAACCTGAAAGCCAAGGCTGTAGAAAGAAAGAGAAATGCAGTTAAGACCTGATGTATGCAGTTCTGGCCTCCCCAAGCAGCCCTATATATACTGTTCTTGCAGTATTTTTATTTATAAAGCCCCGAAGTGCTGGTCAAACTGTCAGATGGACAGTATCTGAAGGTGGGCATACACTGGTCGATTTTTTAATGGATTTCTGAACAATCAATCATCCTTCGCTGATGATCAATTGTTGGGGGCTCTATCGTGGCCACCCTTGATTGAACAGGGAACCAACATTTTGATAAATCCCTGTTCGATTGCCATTACTTTGTATGGGGACATAGTTTGGGAGACGGGATTGATTGCTCAGAGTGGTGCGCAACAATTCTCGATTCATCGACCGACTAACTAACGATCGACTAACGCTCGAGCACAGCCTGGTGACGTCATCAGGCTAAGCTCGAGGGTCCATTGGTTTCTAACCTCCAATGATGACCTGGGAGCCAGTGTCAGAGTTTGGGATATCCTGGTTGTTGGTGGCCTCTTAGCTGGTAACGTTAGTAGGCAGTATTTGTCCGGACCAATGTAAAGCTCATCAACAGATCATCTGTAGATGTAAGGAATAGAAAGATAAAGTGTGGTGAGGATGAGTGCTTTTAGCAACTTCCCAAGCAGTTAAACACTTACCTTGCAGGGGCCCCTCAGAGTTTACTTGTGGTTGACCTTTTTTGACAGTTGTAAATTGTAAAAGCAGAAATATTTCTAATTTCTCATTAGTTCTTATACTGAGATTTAATTGCACATCTCCATCTTTCAAGGCATTCTGCTGTGTAATGCAGTGCATCTACAACACACAGTTTCTGGACAAATGTTGGGATGTGTGATGTATGGTATATTCATTCAAAGGGATTGCAGGTTGGTTATAACGTCCCTATAAAGTTATAACACCTGTAGGATTGAAACTTGTAATGTTTAGCATGTTTATATTTAAAGTAAAAAAATAGCTGTTGTCGCTCTGAATAGGTTTTTCTGCGACTGTTTAGGAGTGCCTCCAATGCCTGTCATTTTCTCACCTAGAAAGTATTTAAACAGCTGTTCGTTTTTTATATGATGCAGCCAAGGACTTCTCTCCCTTACTTCTCACTGAAGACATGATGACTGCGCAATGTTGCTGTGCAGAGCGCCACAAGTGCCAGCATTTATGTTATGTTTTTACAAGTTTCCTTTTGACTTAACAAGGATTATAATGATCACTTTGCATTCCACCAGCTATTCAATGCTTTCACAAGTGACCCATCAAACTGGTGGGGTAATAAAGAGTAATCACATAGTTAAGTTATAAAAATATTTCCAAGCATTGCTTGACTCTTAAGCGGCTGTATAACTTAACCCTAGTGCACTTTTAGTGAAAAACAACAACTTTCTGGTGAAAACCCTGGTTAATGATATCCTTGTGCCGCGGTAACCATCAGGTACATGTGAAAGAATGAAAGAAATGTCCGTGGCAACTCCTTCTAATTATGTCATAGATGAGCAAGTTTGTACAAACACTTCCAACTCCCATCGTGCAGGTAGCCCCTCCTTTCCAGGCGTATGTACGTTCTGCTATTTTGGTGATATGGTAAGCACGGACACAATTTTTATTCTGGTTTGGGTCTTTTAAAAAGGCAGGTATCTACAAAGCCAGCGGGAGTAGATCTCCATGCCCTTTCTTCCTTCCTTTTTTTTTTTTTCTCCTAGTCTTTATTAACAGACAAGTGAAGGTCAAAAATTTACAGAACATATATAAATATGTTTTTACCATTTATTATTGTTGGTAGATCATTTTGACATTTTAAAAGTAGCTTGAAAGCCAAAGAACAAAAGATTCTTCTAATACTCACAGTAATTTTCCTTTCCTGGCGCGTTCCGTGTCAGCATATTCAATGTGTATGCAGACATGGAGCCATCAGGAAAAGTGTGGGCACCCCTGATTTATAGGATTGATGTGCCTTCAATCTGCTTCCCATTAAACATGTGGTCAACCTTGTTGTGGTGTATGTTTGTGTAATTATGCCTTGGCATAGGAGCTGGTAACTGAGTACTTTGGCTGCCTATCAAGGCTGCATGGTTTAAACTGAACTTCCATACTGATCATTTATGACGCAAAACCAAAACAAACCTTTAAAACCATTTTTTACAAAAGTGATAATGGACCCCGTCCCCGAAAATGGGTAAAATGTAGTTTTACTGTGTTTCCCGGAAAATAAGACCGTGTGTTAGATATATTTTTGCTCCCAAACCTGCCCTACGTCTTATTTTTAAGGAATGTCTTATTTTTCCATGAAGAAAAATATGGCACTGGGGTATCAAGGTGGGGGAATTACTTAAAATGACACAGGGGGATCAGAGGGGGGAATCAAAATGTCACAGGAGACTCAGAGGAGGGGGGGGGATACTCATTTTCGTAATCCCTTCTGAACCTTGCGCCATTCGATTGCCTTCTCTTTCCCCCCTGTCCAGAGTTACATTACCGTATCTCCGGGGGGGGGGGCTTATTTTCAGGGGGATGCCTTATATTTCAGGGAAACAGGGTATATACATGAATTCCATGTGGTAGGCTTGGTCAGACAAAGAAAAAGGAACCCTAAAACTTTGCCTTTTCTACCATCTTGTTGTTTTTCAATGCCTTTTTTTTCTTTTTGCAAATAAACTTTTGATCAGATGGAGTATAATGTAATACAGTTGAACTGTACTGGAATTTAGACTGTAAACATCTTTCTGGAGAGCACGTTTGGCTCCGTGCGTAGCCACGATGGCTGTGAGCTGGAAACCCCAAGAGGGCTTTACTTTCAAATTGTGTCCTCAAATGTGAGGTCACGCAGCTGATGGAAACTCTGTGCGATCGGAAAACGATACGCAGGGAAAGCAGGGAGCAGCAAAGAATTTAATGGCCTTGGGCCACAGCTCACAGCTATCTGATAGCTCTCTCCGCCCCCACAAAGCTGGAGGTTTTAGCATAAACTGGATCTTACGAAGAAAGGCCTTGCAAATGTCTGCAAAGCCCAAATCTCTTTTTATGAAGAGCAGCTCCTTTTCAGTCTTTATAAACTGTATGCATATTACTAACTTCCCTCGCTGCTGCGTTCACTTTTTTAGGACATTTGTGTTGCTTCACAACCACCAGAACAGTGTTGCTTGTGTTTTGATCTAGTATTATATTTTAATGTATAGTATTGGTTTGACAAATTTAGGTTCTTTCCATGGGGAAGTTTCATGTTGCCCTCAAAATATACAGCGGTTGTGTAGATCTTTTCATCATCTTTATTTAAAAGGCAAAAACAAATAGTTATTTAACTGCTTGAAACATTGAAGTTCTAGACTGTTATATTTGTGAATGACTATGAAAGCTGTCTAGTAAGGTCCTTGGAGAAACCTGCCAATAGAGTTGTTGGAAGCTTGGTGAACATGTGCTTTACCAATAGGCTGCTCTTCTCAATGGATCCACTGGAAAGTTTCATTCTAATGGATGACGACCACTTTGTTTGCATGTTAAAGTGTGACTATACACACAGGCATGTGAAATCTCAATTATTCAACTGTAGAAAAAAAATAGATAATATAAGGAATGTATGTCTCGCACATCTACTAATATGTCCAGGTCTGGCCAGCCCAGCACGTAAGACCAATACCTTAACATTTACAAAGGGAAACGCAAGACTTCAGTTCTAACATGATCTTTTCCTATTTGTACAATGACAATCTGGGACAATGTGATGCTGCGTTGGCATGTTTTACCCATGTTTAGCATACGTTAAAGTGGCGCACTAATGTTATGCAGTTATTAAGCACCCCCATCAATCCTATGGGCCAAATGAATCTGAAAAACTGTGTTTTTCATGCACCATCTGATGCATCCATTGCTTTACCATGGACGTGTCACGTGCCATGCCCACATTACAACACACCAATGAGGAGGAGGGAGAATTTGCTTGTTATTTACACAACAATTTGCGGTAATTTCATGCCCATGGCAGGCGACTGAAAACAATGGGCCATGTCTGCCACACGTTGAACCCCCCCCCCCCCCCCACGTTTGATGGAAGAAAAACGCTGGGATGTAATAGAGACAAGATCTTGACCTCGGTAACAACCCTGTTTGGTGCAAACCAAGGAGAGCCTTGGTTTGCAGAAGGAAGGAGCAAGTCTCATGGGGTGAGGGAGAGAGTTCCAGTATGTACAGACATACACATTAGGGTCAGTTGGTCGGAAAGGTACTTGTACTATCAGGATTTTTGGTTTGAGCACTCTGTCAGGATAAGCATGATTACCAATAAATAGGAGTCAGACTTTTTCATATATCTGTCAATTTCAAAGTGAATTACCTGGTGAATGAATTGGGCAGCATTCACACGTTCACTTTCCAGAAGCCCACAGCCTGGAAAGCAAGTGGTTTTTCCAGATGAATGCTGCTTCACTCTTCGTGTTTGTGATGATTTCTAATAAACAAACTAGCAGCTTTACATTTGAGAGGGCTGTTGGTTGAACTTTGAGATGACAGTTTAAAGTTATATGACTGATTTGAATAATATTTCCCTTTTGATCGACCAAATAAACCATCCATTTGTGTAGATCGAATGGAAATCTATTCCTGCCTACCTGTTACGATCATACATGTATAAGTATCTGACAGGTTTTCTGTGACCTGTGTATGGCTACCTTTTTAAGTGATTGTACACAAAAATGTATATTTCCTATCTTGTAGAAATTGAGTAAGAGTCTTTATTGCAGGGCTGTGGAGTCGGTCGATAAATTCCCCGACTCCGACTCCTCAGTTTCAGAT
>CM070035.1:45205935-45229723 GCA_036250615.1 Ptychadena robeensis | reverse complement strand
TCAATTCAATTACAATCGACATACGATTTAATGATCGAAAACTTCGATCGAATTGATGATGGATTTGATGTCAATTGAACCATGTATGGCTAGCTTTAGTAACCTTTTGTCTTTATAGAAGAAACAATTCTGTGTCTTTACCCTAATAGCCTCACTTCTGTCTGTTATATTGTTATATTGTACTATGTCACTCACAGTTTTGCTAGGAGACTACAAGGATAGCTTTGCCGCATATATGTGTATGGCATATCATTTGTGAATAAAGTGTGTGTGTGTGTGTGGTTTATCACATTTCTAAAGCAGGATATACACCTTTAGATCTCTCTTTCAGATATCCTGTGATTGAACACAGGTAGACTTGATGGTTTAGAAAGTCCCTCATATTATATGGTTTTGGTAAAACAAAAGGAGATCTAAAGGAAATCTGACAGAGAAATCTGAAGGTGTATGGGGGGCTTAAAGAATATGGTGAGGTCGTCCATGGGAAACATGTTTAAATTGGTGTTTATCTTTGTATTGGACAAATGGATATGGATCGCTTTCTTATAGTATAAATGAATAATCATTTCTTAGTGAAATGAACACAGTAACCTTTTGAGAACCATTTCACAATTCATGGTGGAGTGAATATGTTCCTTACCAAGAAGCCTAACAAAGAAGAAAGTAAACTTGTTGTTTGTGAAGAATGACGGCATGGTTTCTGATGAGTCTCGTCTGGCACAGTATAAACAAATACTTAGATTTAAAAAATCGAATAATGTTTTTTAAATCTCTTTGTTGTGACTTCAAGTTCTGCAACCACAGATATCTGACGCGTGGCACAAATGGTTCTGTTATGCGGTTTTACTTGTAATGATTTTGGCATGGGTTCATGCTGTATTCTTCCCAGGGAATGAAACTCTTCGAGCCTTGCATACTTGTGAAGACTGTAAAACCACAAGGAGATATAAAAGGAGGGCGCTGAGAAAATGCAGCTTTTGCAGGGAAAAGAGAACTAAAAATAGTCCCAACTGGAGCAAACCAAAATGCTTGGGAATGCTATGTAAATGACGACTGCATTCTAAACAAATAGAATCATATTTAACTATTAATAAAAGTTTATAGTATCTTCCGTATGAAAGCCATTGAAGAGCTAAACAACGTCAAGTTCTTTTTATAACTGCTGAAAAGCTAGTCAAAAATCAGAAATGCTTGAGAGTTATTACTCTGTTATTACATGTGCCCAATTTTTTGTACTTTGTGCTGTGCTTTATGGGACTGGCTGATCTGGTTATGTCAGGCGCATCATAGGTGGAGAGCCAATTTGGAGAGAACATAGTGTTCTTCTTAGAAAATTAATACTGGGTGCTCCACCTGGCTCATTCTTATAACAACCTGGCGCTGTGTAAGGCTTTTTTTTTTTGGCTTCTGCTTATTGCCTGGGGTGAATTCACCACTTGTATGACGTAGTATGTCTGCTACTGTTTAACCTAGGCTTTGGAACCACTGTTTTCACAATTTGGCTAAGCTTCCATTCTGTATGGCCAAAGCAAATGGGGGGGGGGGGGGATATTCCTAATGTAGGGTGACATGAAGGCGTTCGCTGGTCAGTTTTCGGGCTTTCGTTTAATAGACCTATCTTGGGGGTGTTCTCTAAATGCCCCTAGAGTGCCTGCACAAGTTTGTAGGCACTCACAGACAGGAGAGCCCGGTCGAAACAACAGTGTAAGGCTCTTGAACACTGAGCACAAGCCGCCCATTGACCGCAACGGGGATTTGACAGGGCTGTCTCCACAGCCCGTCAGAGCTTCCCGGTCTGTCGTTCTCCGCCTCCGTCAGGTTAATGTTGCGTCCACAGGAATGTAACGGAGGCGAATGCTGACATCAACAGATGCCAGAGCATTACAACAAACCGTTTAATATATTTTTAATATACATTTAAGAGGTATAGGGTTTTGTTTAACAAGTGCAAACAATTCCTCTAGATCGTGCCATAAAGTTCCCCATTATCAGTTAGTAGAGTTCCTAGCTTTCTCTGTGGACTACAAAATACCTCCCAATATGTTTTCACTGTTGTAAATCAAAATAACATTTTCATCAATAAGATCTGGTCTGCTGTACAATCCAGCCATTCCACTACAATGGAACTATCCATACTTTGAGCATGGAATATACATTTGTTCTACAACAACTTTTTATAGCCACAAATTGCTAAAACTGGATTGTTTTGTTTTTTTTCTCATATGTTTCTGTTCCTCTTAAAATGTCATTCTGTGTTTGAGGGAACACAGGACAGAATTGGTGTTGGTTGGATGTATTTCACCTAGGTAGATGAGGTAGATGAGCCTGAAGTTCATGAGTAGTTTGTTGTACTACTGAGCTAACCTGATGATAGGAATAGAATTATGAACATTCATGACATATTGCAATTGAATGTATCCTATGCTGTATACACATTGACATGAATATATTGTACGTGTTTTGCAGCTTTCGGCAGAATACACGTCGTCTGTGATCCCTACGTACAGTTTTGATTTATATTCCTTGGTGCCGGTTTCAGCTGCTAACTTTAGCCGCACATAAACAACACAGTGCAGCTTGGAGGTGTTGGTTTTCACGGAGGCAGCAGCGAATGTTTAGGCAGTTCTGAATGTTGTACTGTAATTGAAGATGAGAACAGCGCTCCCTTTCCTGCTTTACAGCGCTGTGTTGTCTAATGAGTTTGCAGCTTTTGTGCTCATATACGAGCCATGCATAAAAAGTTGGCATGACATTGTGCCAAACAAAGCTCATCCTTCTTTCTCCAGCCTGACAGTTACCTGACAGTCCCAAAAAAGTGTTCAAAGTGTATTCATTATACCTAGGTTGTGTTTTTAATGAATGCCAGGGACTGTATATAGCTCAGTTGAATATGGTTGAATATACAATTTGTAAATGGTACACAAAATTATACAAGAGTAATCTAAAGGCGGGTTTACATGTGTAGATTTTTTTCGTCTAATTAATGAAGAACGAACGATTTTTTGGTTGATTGAACAAAAATTTAGAATGGCAAATTTGTTTGATGGATACATTTTGTTCAATCTCAAACAAAATATCGTTCAAAAGGTCATCGAACATGTTGGTAAATTTTTATCGGTCGTAGTAATTCTGAATGTTACATTCGATAAATGGACGAACGATGGTTGGCAAAAAAATCTATCAAAAAATTGAATCAGCAGTTGATTGAACAAAAAATCTACATGTGTAACCCCACCTTTATTCATTGAAACCATGGCATGCGTTGCCATTTCAACCATTTTTCATGGTTCTATTCCTGTTGGTAATAGCTGACTATTTCATTACTGTGTAGTGAAAGGGTTGACTGGCTTTGGGGTCAATTGAGGGTTGATTCTCTAGGAAATTGCTTTCTGCTGTGAAATGTGGCTTATTTTACTTTCTCTTTTCCTCAATAAGCTGCTTTAAAAATCCCACCACTATTCTCTAAAAAATATATATTTTTGCTTGTATGTGTGTCTTAAAATATTGGCTAAATATTTATTTAAAGTTGCTCATTAAGCAAGAAGCATACTTTTGTTAGTGAATTATGTTTGCAAATGAATTGCAATTAAAGTAAATGTATTGTTAGGTTGTTTTCTGTAATTTTATTAGTATTTCTAAAGCCCCCCATACACGCTAAGGGTTTCCACCCGAATTTTCGGCCGATCGACCGCCAGGCGCGCTCACGGTGGTCCATCTGCCGTTACGGACATTACTTTCTAATTCTACTCAAATATGAAACAATTGGAGAATAAAATCACTAATGAAGTTTGAAATGCTGTAATGATTAAGTTCCCATTCATAAAGGCAAAAAGTCACAAATTTGCCACTCGGAGCACCAAGAAAGAAGAAGGGATCAAGCATCCAAAGTGGTGTGGTGTGTATGGCCAGCTTAACAATGTCAGGAACAAACAATTTTCCCTTGAGCACTTTACCATTGCACTGAGCATCTTTACTCTCTACTGTTGCCCTTATCACAGGCACAGCTGACTAGATCTGATTCTGCCCACATCATTGTATCCACCTTCAGAGGGTGCAGAGGTGCCCTTCTATATGCCCAGTGTGTCTGCTGGTTTAAACCTTAAGGGCTTGTTTCCACTTGGGCGATCTCCCGCGATCCTGAGCAGAGATCGCTCCCGATTTTTAACCGCCCCTGATTGCGCCCATAGAGAATAATTGGAGACGCTTTCAGAAACCACATCCCAATTCATTGAGGCGTGATTTTAAATAGCGTCCATTCATATCGATCGATCACGATCGGCTGTGGTCCGCGACCGTGCCCAATCATGGTTGATCACAGACGATCCTTTGTGTGGAACCTTCCACCGGTGACTTTAATGGGAGCAATCCCAATCCGCGGCCCCCGCAGTGCAATTATAAATTAGGGTGATCACGTCCGATTACTCTAGTGGAAACATAGCCTAAGGAAGATATTGGAGATGGTAGTGGGTCTACGTTAGCTGAAGGTGCTGATTCTTGGTTGATCACACTTAAAAGTTAAATTAAAATTTTATCTATATTTGATCTACAGATGATTTATGACTGAATCTGTAAAACATTTATCTGTTGTCATAGGAGACTTCAGATGTACCTATTGCAATCTGCTGGCTGGATGCTAATTACTTGCACAAGTGTTATGCAATAAATAATTGATTTGTACCATGGCTGCTCTATGTATGTTGCAGATGGTTCTCTTTTGTCCTCGGCCCTTAAACATAATTAATGGACAGTTATAGACCACTTCCTTTCCCCTCCATATGACTGCTTTAAAAAAATAGTAGCATCTGTCACACTGTCATGCTAGTCCACATGCGTGTAGATGCTGGTTAGTGCGTCATGTTCCCAGTTGGCAGCATTCCAGGAGCAGGGTGCTTTGAATCCGTCCAGTGGAAGTATTGGCTGGTTCACTCCCCTCTTTGCTTCTTGCCTTACTTTATGCGTAACTTTATCCCAAGAGCACTTCAGTACCATTCAAAGTCAAACCTAGGAAAGGACTCTTGTGATGTGCAAGTGCTAAACAGAGTTCGAGCTGTGAAGTGTTCAAATAACTTCCTTAGTGGTTATTCATGAATATGTATTCTCTACGGTGTTATTGATCCTTCACACAGAACATTGTGTTTGACTTTCTTCCTCAGCTGTGAGAAACCCCGTGCTACATAGATGCCATGGCACTTCTTTTCACGCTCACATGGTTAAAGTGGACCTCAAAGGAATGTTTTGTTTTGTTTCTATCCTTGGTCTAAAATGTTTACGATATTTATGTAAATAGACACTGATTTGAATATACATTAGTGGTAAAATGAAAAAATAAATACATTCTGTGATCTGTATACATTCAGTGGTGCTGCTGCCAAGTGCGAGCTGAAGGTAGAACCGTCCAGAGATCTCGGCTGCTTGTTAAAAACATAATACTTTTATGTTTGACCTATTGGGGTTTTCAGACCAGATCTCCTTCCAGGATCATGAAGCCATTACATCATAAGTTGAAAGCCAACTGGTGGTTCTTCATCTATCTTCACACTAGATTTCAAAGTCTTCAAGATAGTTTAACCGTTGGACAAAAATCGTTTAATGCTTCAGTTTGGGGTAAAAAGAAAGTAAGAAATGTATTATTAATCATCGACAAAGCTCTAGACCAGGGGTGGGCAAACTTTTTGACTCATGAGCCACATTGGCTTCTTAAGTTTAATAAAGGGACCAGGCCAAGAGCCATAGGTGTGCCAATTCCATGCATGCATTATTATGGCGGTGATGTGTAATAGGCAACATGTGACAGTGGGGTTTATCTTTATAAATTTCCTGTACTTAAAATTTAAGAAATGCAAATTCATTGCAATCATCCCCACTGCAACGTTTGGACACCCCTAGACATTATATACTCTCATTGCAGAGAAAAGCGGAAGGGCGCATCTTTTCAAGGTGACAAAGGGCTGGAAATTATTGCTAAATGGTCTAAATCCCATCATAAAAATGTGACTGAACATTCTGAATAGTGTGCTTTATCGTTCTGTTTGTTAAACTATTGAAGGTTAATGTGTAATCACTGGAATAATGATCTTTACTAGTGTTAAACAGCTTAGGTAGTACGGCTTATTGTCCCAACCAAACAAAACTACTTCTTCTCTGGTATAAATGTGTTGTATACACTTTTTGTTGGCCCATTAAGAAATGCCTGCCCCAGGGGGTGCAAAGTCTCTGCACATGTGATCGGATACGCATACTTGTGGCTTGCCAAATCTGCTCTTGAATGTAGATTTTAGCGTTGCCAAATAACTTTTTACCATTTATAGGGGTATGTAGTACCTTGTATTTGAGGCCTTGTTTTAGAGTATTTGGCATTCTTACTGTTGAATACATGAAATACTTGGATCATGACTAACTCTAAATGACCAATGCAATTTAACTGCAATCTTAAAGCAGATGTAAATTAAAAAAACACCCATAAGAAAATAAACATGTATACACCACTCACCTACATCAGGTATTCATCCAAGGACAGTGGCATAAAAAAGTAAAAAATACTTACCTCTTCTTACCTTGAACTTACTCCATGCCTGGAGTGTCCCATCCCATCCAGACTCTTCTGGTCTCGCTCCTTCCACCACTAAGTGACACTCGGCCCCTCCGCGTCACGCAATTCAGATCTCTGGTGTTGTTAGAAGGCGGAGGCGATAGGTCTGCATTAATGTTACTGAATAATTGCCATTTGGATTTCCTGTAGATATTTGGATCTCCATGCAGCATCTCATAGATGTGAATACACCAAACACCAGTGACCTTCAGGGATAGGAGAGCCTGGCATATGCAGGATCTGTAAATGAATAAGAAATAATGCTGACATTGGTATTCTAATCAAGTTTTTTCTTACTTTATGATTTAATACTTTGGCAGCGAAAAGCTATTTATGTAAAGCTAGCCATACACGTGTCGGATTCCATGGCCAATTGATCACTCACCCAATTGATTCCGGCGATCTCAGCGGGAATGGGAGCTGCAATCAATCAGCCACTTAAGAGGATCCGATCGCTGCATACCACCTTGTCCGAGTGATCGCGTCCAATTGATCGGGGGCTCAGAATTGGATCCGACAGAGAACCAACATGTTTGGGGATGCTTGGGGATGTCCGTGACATTGCTTATTAATGTGTAAATATTGCTAGGAATCCAGTGACCGCTTACCTTTGCCGTGTTGAAATCTGAACAGAGCCCTCACCCCAGAACACATTGCCTATATGTTTTGGATAGTGGGAGCGTTCTGTAGTACAGCAGGGCAATAAGGGCTTTCCCACATTGGCGAATATCTGATAGTTGAGTTTAGACTTCCTAGTAGGACATGGCAAAATAAATTAAATGTACAGGACTTTTTGCGCATGGCTGTTCAGATACCAACATGTTAATTACTGTATCCTATACATTTGTTTCCCTGTAAGACACACCTTTTTGGTTTTATAAACCTGTTTTAGCTGATGAAATGATTATATTGAGAAGGAAGTGGGTTTATTTGGATACCATGTCATTCTTGTTTTGGGTTGTTTATGCTGCATCTATTTAGCTGGCATTATCCTGGCATTTCCTGGCTCTGAAGATGCTGCATGCTACAAAGCGTCGCTGCTGAGGCATCACTTCTATATATAGATGGTGGATGCCTCTAGTTTAAACTAGTAAGATTGCTTCATGTTCGCAGAGGCTGTGAATGTTGTAGCTTCCAGCTTTGTAGCAATCATTTCCGCTTTTGTGTAATATATTGTGATAGTGGGTGCAAAAAGCTTTGAAATAACTGTTATTGGAATGTTAACAGAAGAGCATAGTACTTTTCTCTGTGCAGATCTAGATCACCAGCTTTAATAACATCAATAGGGTTAAACTTGGCAAACCTTGCACTTCACCTTTTTTGACTTTTTTTATAGTTCTGCTGTAATTAGAAAAAAACAGTTTTTATAAAGTGGGGACCATCAATCCAGTCATTACTAGAATAATAGACTAAAGCTGGCCATACACACACACCGAACGGCGGACGATTTTGCCGCCAACCGATGGGCGTGCCACTGATCGGGGGTGCCCACATGGGGCCGTCCATAGAATGGACATGCCCGATATACTCTGGCCGATGCCGTTAACTTCAATGGAGACTGGCATCTTCATTGAAGCTAACGGCCGCCGCACAAAGGGTGCCAGCCGATGCTGTCCGCTCTGTGGAGCAGCTTGATGACGTCATCACGCTGCATTTCAGAGCTGATCTGTCTTGCTCTGTCGGCCCCCACTCGGCACGTGTGTAAGGGCCTTAAGGCTCCACTGGGGCGGTTTGGGAGTGGCTCAGGCACGTTGTTTAGACTCACCTGGACTGCTCCCATTGTCCTTAATGTGCCTGTCCCCATACCGCATTTTCTGAGCCATGACACAATCGGTGTACCAAACACGCGGCCACGCTCAATGGATCTCAATGGATGCGGATGGGACGCGCTTTTTTATTACTTAGTCAGGAGGAACATGTACGACATGTATATATTGAAAAAAACACCTTATTTAGAACAAAATAAATTGACATGTTCACCCTCAAAGGAAAAGAGAGCATAAAGAAGGAAAGAAAACTAAACAACGAAAACAATCTGTGTCATCTGTTCCCCTACAATGCCCACCATCAGAGAGTGAATTTGTTGGACGTGCTTTTTAATCCATTAACATCAATGGATTAAATAAAATCTATGCTACTTTTTTTGCTTAGTGCAGCGACAGATTCACAACGCCTGTCCAGGCGGCATCCCGCGGACGCACCAGAAACGCATACCGCGTCCATTGATAAACAATGAGTGCAGTGTGTGACATGCGCAATCCACGCCTGTTGCGTTTTCGGCTGTGGTTTTCTAAAAGTAAGTAACGGATGCGGTATTGCTGACATGGTGAATGCCGGCGCCTTATATGCCCTGAAACCCCTATGGACGGGTCACCTAGTGTACATCCAGCCTAACAAACCGTAATCACTCAAGTACTCTGAGAGCCTGTATGGTGTGTCAATGGTTAATGCACATGTCAAAGCATTGCCTTCTGTAGAAGAAAAGGCTTCACATTATCCCAAAACTTTTTATTGTGATGGGAAAACAATTGTTGTGTTCATGTAAAGAGGGGCAGTAAATGCCAGAGGCAGGATGGGTTGTGCCAACTGGGGGTAGAGCTGACCATGCTGAATGGGATTTCAATGTGTTGTCAGCTGGAACGTGAAGGAACAGCTGGATTGCTGACAGATAAGTAAAACCTTTTTCACCTGCAGGTACCTGGGAATGTAACATGTTTTGGAAAAGATTGCTAAAATTCTTTGTTGCCCCGATGCACGCTTTAAGGATTTCTACCTTGCACCATATGAAAAAGATCACTCCCATCATTGTTTCTGCAATGGAAAATTCAATGAAGGGGAAGGGGATGTTAAACATGACGATTATTCTAATGGGAATTCGAATTTTGTGTGATTTTATAAATGTTTTATCTTCGTTATCCTGACGAAATGAAGAGGAGATGCTTCTCATTGATGATCTGCAAATTTTTTAGGGCAATGTGTTCATGGAAAAGAAGGGGCAAATACCCGTCTGTCTGCAGAGTAATCTGTGTGTCCTACCGGTCATTACTGTCAGTAGTTAAAAATAAAGTGCCTCACATTGATGGGTAGAGTAGAAGGAAGTAGTTGGAAAGATGCCGGTGGTGTTGTGACATCCGTGCACGGGCTTTTCCTGTGTGATAAGTCATGACGTTGGCCCTCCTTAGTACTATGTGTACTACAGAAACCTAACTGTCACGCTTTGCTCAGTGACTGCAGTCAACATGTAAGTATTTCAACATTGCTGAATGACAAAGAGTAAATTTACAACCAATATGTCTTCCCAGGCACATCCTTCCTCATCTCTCCTGGTTCTTACACTTTGTTCTTTTTAGTTTAGGTATTTATAATGCTCAACAACTACATAGCGTCACCTCTTCTTTATCCTTCACAAGCTAGTGTAAATTCATTCTTATTGTACAATTCTTCTTTGGTTACTTCTGTGTTTTCCAGGTATGGCCAGAGAAGATGGACAAGGCATGGCCAGGAGTAGCTGTCTGGCATTAGTATAATGGGGGGTTCTTCTCATGGTAAAAAGTGAGCTGGCATACAGTTGGCATGTAGGGATCTCTGCTGCCTACACCCAAGAGAGGTCCAGGTGGTTCACATACTATTGGTGGTCTATAGAAAGCTACAAGAGGGGTGGAGACCAGAACAGTCTCACCACATAACAAGAGAGTGTTATCAGTGACCGCAAACTCCGACACAAAGGCAAAATCCACACATGCCACTTGGATTTACATTACTTACTCTCTACTTCAGCCTTAAGGCTGCCCATACACAGGTCGATGAATTCCTTGATTGTGCAGAAGAACTGCAGCTTGATTCTCTGTTCAATCTGTCCTTATATAATGGCAATCAAACAGATTTACCAACATGTTGGTTCCCTGTTGGATCGAGGTTTGATCGATCCCACTCGAAGAAAGGGTGGCCACAATCAATCACCGTGAATGCCCACAGCGATCGATTGTGCTCAAATTGATTCAAGAATTGAGCTGTGTATGCCTAGCCTAACAAAGGCAATAGGAAAACATAAAGCTAACCCACAGGTTCTCTTCTCAAGAAAAATGGGCACTACTTCTTTACTCCTTGGGTGGCGGGAACTGGCACATTCATCCTAAAGTGCATTGCAGTGAAAGTCTTAATTCATCAGGTCATAGTCACTGTAATTACGACAACAACATTTTTGGGTGAACAGAACTTAATGAAGTAATTGAGTCTGCTTTTCTGGAAATTCTTTGCTAGGTTTGCTCTGTCTGGGAGGCTCTGACCAAAATCTTAATCGTATCCTTTTGACAGTGTGCTGTTTTGCAAGGCTTTGAATGCTGTAATGGCTAAATTATTAGGCAATGCCCAGAACAAGGCTTCCACATATGGAAACGTAACTTTAATGATCACTTTTGCAAGACTTCTAAAGATGGTTAGATGAAACCAGACATGACGTCTTTTCTCTGCCTCATTAGCTCTTTCTCTGAATTATGGGCAGAACAGAAACCCAGATTTTATGTGCAAGTATGCTGATATTGTTGTGTAGAGAGTACAAATCTCATGGCTTTGTGTTGGGATCACCTGTTGTCTTCTTGTTTTCTTCATATATATTTGCCTCATTATATCTGATACCGCAGAGGTCAATGACATATTTTGACGATTACTACTTTTTTAATGTGAAATAGCATGTGATAACATAGCAACTAATTTATTTTGCAACTGCGCCATTGTTTCCTCATGAATCTTAAATGAAAACTTTTTTTGTGTTGTGTTTCTTTGTGTGAAAGTGACATCTAGCATCCCTGTACACACCTAGTTCTGAGATGTAGCGTACCGCATTCGGTTAGGACATACCTCGGCTCTCTCCATTTTATAGAACTTGTGAGGTCTTTGGATTGACATGGAAATGGTGGGTCACATAAGTGCTGATGTGATCATAATGATTCTTATATACAGCAGTATATTCCTTATTATTGATTTATAGAACCTCTTTTATTTGTACACAGATTATGTTGCTGTATCAAAGGACAACTGTGATCAGTGTAATATTGAGCTTTTTTACGGTTTGGTCTGAACATGGTAACCGGAAATCTGCCCATTTACACCTTGTCATGTAGTCTTTGCTGACCTGATATTTCTTGGCTGTTATGCTGATTCTCTGGCTTCAGTATTTTGTGTGCCTTCAGTGGCATTTGGGACGCTGAAAAACCGGGGGAGCCGCGCCATAGACCTCAATGTCAATTGAGGGTGTACATTGCCTGCAATGTGTAGAGGGGCGGAGGGAGGGAGGGTAAAAAGGGCATACCGCTAGGGAGATCAATATTTCTAAATTATTACAACCCAGAGTCAGAACAAAATTGTTCACGCCTCTTAGGGCTTGTTTCCACTATACGTCGGGACTCCCTCGGAGGGAATCCAGATGGAGCACATAAACGTTACCTGCTCGGCGGATGCTGTGTTTAGACATATGCTGATGCAGAGGCGCAGCTACGTTGAGCCTTGCATTGGCTCGGTGCAGTGAAGACACAGCATCTGCCAAGCAAGGTAAGTGAATGTACTCGCAATACGCTTAGTGGAGGGGGTCCCGACCTATGGTGAAAACATAGCCGTATTCATGACATCTGCCAGGTAAGGAAGACCAATACTCCACTATGCTATGGCGCAGCAAAACCTTAGTGGACACATGTTTTGGATGCCACCATTCATTTTGAATGCCACGTCCCATTGGCTTTGCCACATTCAAAATAAATGCGATTTTGTAGCTTTTTGCGAAAACGTAATGGAGCCTAACAACTTACTAGGGTTAACAATGTCTATATTGTTGTGTAGGAGAAAAATACTAGTAATAGTCCTGTAGTAATATACATCCTTACTCATAGAGGGCAGCCATGTCCAAATGTTATGTCATTGTGTATATACTGCAGCCCTTTAGGTTTTGCTTTTATATATATCTCATGTCATCACAGGATATGGTAATTGATTTAAAGCTTGGCAAGTTTTCTGAGGGCCTTTCCAAAAATGTATACCAGTAACATTACATTTCAGTTTAAAAGCCGCCTCATTTACAGCAAAACCCAAAGTGTCTGAATAGGTTTCCCTAAACATATGATGATGTGGATGAGCTCAATGAGGTCTTTTTTTACCTTCTTTCATTATTATTGTGCCTGATCATATTATGCTACTAATAAAATCCATAGATCTCCAAGCCTGGTGAGCACCGTCACCTAGCAGGCCAGCTTTAGCACTTGAACTGCAAGCTAAGCATTGATAACTCTGCTCATTATGTGAGAGGCTTAAAAGATTTAGCAGATTCCATCTTTGACACAATAGGTTTGTCCACAGCATTATATTAAGACCACCTAACGTGCCTCCAGTAGTTCTAGAACCTTGATTTGCTTGTCGTGCCTCTAGCAAGTTTAGGCGTTTTTAGGGGAAAGTTGTTCTTGTATGGAATATATAATAAGTTCTTATCACAGTAGTCATGTCTTTCTCATATGTACAGAACAGGGATTTTGGTCCCTACTTGTGTGAAAGAGTTGAAAGGTAGGTTCAGACTTCTTAAAACACACCTCCGAGCAGATGTGGAACAGTTTATAAAAAGTGTACCCCACTGTAGCTTTGTTACATGTTCTGCTTGCCAGGAGCGATTGAGTAATCTAGCAAATATGTTCAGCCCCAACCACAAAGCTGTATTATCGGGGACTCCAGCTAATGCTGGCGGTAAGAAGAAATAGATTAAACACAGGTTTTCCCTGTTCCGAAGCTGCCAGCAGTGATGTCAGTGACATTAAATGATCCTACACTGAGCTCATTGTAGCCCGAGATCCCCTGCTCTAAGCCAGTTGTGTAGAGCGCTGTTTTATAGGTTGTTAAGGAAATACTGACTGTTGTTGATGAGAAACAATGGCGAGTCCAGACTGTGATCTAAGCACAGATTTTTAGCTCTCCCAGACTCTTCAGCTATTGTTTCTGAAGCTTCAATATAGCTATAATGAACGTTTAGGCATAACCTGTGGCACTTCATGACAATAGATTATGTGAGAGTTGTCATTGTGCTTTGCAGGACTGAGAGTTTGATCAATTATTCAGAGTTTACATGAAAGTTTAGAGTTTGCAGATATCCAAGGAGAATGGGTCAGATTTATACACATTTTGACAAGATTATTATGTGTTGTCTATTCTTTTCCTCTACTCTTCTTGTGGTTTTTTCTCCAGTTTTCATCTTGTGATCTTTTTATAGTTCTGTGCTAAAAACCATATTTCTAGAGAACACCATTTTAAAAGTGGTATTCCTGCACATGATGACATGTGTATGGCTAGCTTAAAGTCCCCCATACACCTTACAATCTTACCATACAATTTCAACTTTTGTTCTACCAAAACCATGTAATATGAGGATCTTTCTAAACCTTCCACTGTGTATTCTATCAGGGAGGACCCGGCACTACATATTGTTAGTAGATCCAAAGGAAATTGTATGGAGTGATCTAAAGGTTATATTAGAAAAATTGCCCTACTCCAGCAATCAAAGAATTGATCCTGGATCACTTCTTTGATTCCTGGAGTAGGGCAATTTTTCTATTATGATTGAATTAAGGGGGTGGCAATAAATTGATGACACTTAATGTTGGAGTACTACCCACACAATAATGATATCGGTGATTTAAAGGTGAATGGGGCCATGTCGTCCGTTTCTAATTGGGTTACAGATAAGGGACACACTGTATGTATGTATGTATGTATGTATGTATGTGTGTGTGTGTATATATGTGTGAGTATATATATATATATATATTATATATATATATATAACAGTGTTCTCCCCAGAATTTTTTTTTAGCCGGGCGACGCGATGACGTCATGACGCGATGACGTCATCGCGCCGCCTGCTCCGGTCCGGCGGCCCTCTGATAGGCTGCCGGCCAGCGGCAGCACACAAATCCTCTGACAGGCGGCGCCTCCCCATTCTTCAGGAGCGCGCCGCAGCCACTGAAAGACTCCGGCCCGCGGCTCCGGTAGTGTGCCGCGGGCCGGAGTCTTTCAGTGGCTGTGGCGCGCTCCTGAAGAATGGGAGGCGCCGCCTGTCAGGCTGCTCGCTGTGTGCCGGGCGGGGACCAAAATCTCCCGGGCGGGCCGCCCGGCCAATCTCCTCTGGGGAGAACACTGTATAATATACACACACACATACACACACACATACAGTATATATAATATATAATGGTAGGCACATCTAACTGGTAGCCAACAGGGAACCGCATAATGTGACATAGTGATATAAAGATTAATGATTTATTTTCTCATTGAGTTTGCTGGTCCTAATTCACTTTGTAGGTTCTTAGTTTTATATCCATATATAACTATGTTCTGCAATTTACATGGCTGTATAATTTATGGATTTGTTTTCTCTTACAGAATAAACAACCTCCACAACCTCAGCAAATCACCCTTTCAATCTCAAGGGATTTTGGACTCGGTAGCCTTCACACATCACAACTAGGACCTCACATCTCCTCTTCAATAGATGGTACGCTGCATCCACTTCACATTGTTTACTATACACGCAAACCTCAGGAGTCAGCTGACTGAACCGCACCTTCTCTGTTGTGCCAAGCAAAAAGCACTGTGACGACAGTCTGCTCTACTTCATATTTGGAGCCAACCTCAGTGACCTGGTACTCCCAGCACCAAGCCATGGTGCCCATGGACTCGCTTAACCCGCACACAACTCTGTTTAAGTTGCTGCTGAAATTTACAAGAAAAAGACTGTATTACAAATCAATGGTGTAAATTATTAAGTACGATAAACTGTTAATAATGATTGGTGAGAATTAAATATTTAACATAGGTTTTTGATTTATACATGTATTTTTTTTATTTTCTTCTCTCCTGCTGGAGCCCATTTTTTTTACATGGGACGTTGAGGTATTCTGTTGTAAACAGACTTTGGGTAATTGCTAAATAAGGTTAAGGCTAATGAAATGATAGGTTAGGGTACTATATTCCCCTTTCTGGGGTAAGAAGACACGAGAAGGGTCTTAGATTACTAGGACTCTTATTTTCAGAGCTATTTAGTGATGGCTGTAATATGAGCATTAATAATAATAATAATAATTATAATAATAATAGATCATCTCTGCACTACTCGCAGTGTCGTGCTTCAACTCCCTCTGTGCCAGATAGGGCTGCAGTTTTCACTAAATGCATTATTGGAACGCAAACTCCCATAAGACATGATACTCACAGGTTTTGGAGAAAACGCAGATTTTTTTTTTTCATTGCACAGGCTAAAGAAGTAAAAAAAAATATATATTGATTCAAGTCTTCCAATGTATATAGTGTATAAGAAAAAACAAGCAAAAAAAGTGTGAAAAAAAAATTAAAAAGTAAAAAAAGAAAGAGAAGAAAGTGGACCTTGGCTGAACTCTAAAAATGAAAACACCCTGGAATGAACAATGTGGTTGTTTGTAAATTCTGGAAAATCTTTCTATATGTAATAAACTAGATACCATTTAATTTTTTTTTCTGGCAAGCGTGTTGTATGTTATGATTATTCCACACATTTCAAGGGTGTTCACATTTTCAGCATGACCATCCCCAGCAGAAGTATGCTTCTATTCACTATAGTATATGGTAGTTTCAATGTCCGTGGCGTAGATGCGCCCCATGTCAGACATGCAATGCTGCTGCATTTTTTTCAGGCAACTAATTGAGCGTAAAGGTTATGACACACCTCTGTCTACAGGCATGCCATAGCCCATTGCTTTTAACCTCCCTAGCGCACTGCCCGTACCGCGCTGTTTTTAACAGCGTGGTACGGGCCTACCATTTCCTCCCTCCCCTCTCCACACAGCAGGTGTCCTATATGACACCGGCTGTGAGGGCTAGAAAGCCGACGTTCCTCCATTAACATGGAGGTCTATGGCGCCGACCACCCCCCACCCCCTTCCGCGTCATGACATGACGCGAACGGTGACGCCGCACAACCCCGGAAATGCAGCGGCTGGAAGCAGCATCGCCGTAGCTTTCTGGGCATATGCGGCTTCCATGGGAGCCCAGCTCATCTAGAGTTTGTTCCTCACACAAACTCTGGACGAGCTGGGCTCATCATGACCGCTAGGGAGGTGAATGCGCAGTATTGTTACTCTTAGCCTAATAGCCAATGCTTTAGTATCTTTTGGTCTTTTAAATATACCACAGAAAGTGTTTCATTATATCGGATATATGCAGAACAATACCTTCTGACCTTACTAGACTCACTGTAGCTGCTGCTATAGTAAAAACCCAGGCCCTCTCAACAACCACACATATATCGCATATATCCCGTTTTCTGCAAGTAACCTAGGGTAACATTTTTGTCTCTGTAAATACAGGGGAAAAAAAAAATTGTCACCCTACAACAGGGGATGTTTTACTGTCTGGAATCAGCAATATATTACATTTTGTTCTGGGGTATACAGAAGTTTAGAGTTCAAGTGATAACATTTATTAGCCAATAAACGGTATCACTTGAACTATCACTTGAACAAACTTTCTGTATTCGTCTATGGCTAACACGGTACAACAACTAGTTTTTTGGGTTCTTCACTGTTAATTATGTTGACAAAGAGTAACCAAGCATGTACAATTTGCTTTTTCATGACCCCTAAGTTAAGCATAGTGCTTGGCGGGGATCCAGATGGATTACATACACTTTAGCTGGCCAGCGAATGCTCTGTTCAGACATCCACCAATGCAGAGGTTAACTTCTCCACTATGTTAACCCCTGCATTGCAGAAAGGCTCAGCGCAGCAAGAACACAGCATCCACCGAGCAGTTAAAGCGTATGTGCTTCGTCGTGAACCTCCCGCCAAGCAATGCGCTTAGTGTAGGAGGTCCCGACAGATGTGAAAACATACCCTTATCTAGAAGAGGGTATGTCTCCCCTTTTGCTTTTGCCTATTGTACAGTCAGGTCCATAAATATTGGGACATCTACGCAATTCTAAAATTTTTGGCTCTATACCCCACCACAATGGATTGGGAATGAAACAAACACAATGTGCCCTGACTGCAGACTGTGAGCTTTAATTTGAGGGTATTTACATGCAAAACAGTGGGAGGCACAAAGTAAAGGACCCCATACACCTTACCATATAAATTCTGTACAATCAACTTCTACCAAAACCATGTAGTATGAGGACCTTTCTAAATTTTGTGTGGAGTCATCTAAAGGCGTATGGGGGGCCTAAGCCTTTTCCTGGAGCCATCATATTGTCAGCGCGTCTCTACCTGTGTGCAACATACACACCATTTATGATGTTAGGAGCCATTCCATGTGACACCCTGTCATACTATGTAAACATTGTTTGACCTTCCCCGTGTTCTTAGGATTCGTGTCTGTCAACCATTTACTTTCATGCAAGGTGACTAGTAGGACCCATGCACCTCTGATAATAGTAACCAGCAATGGAGTTGATACCCAGCACACTTTCTATGGGTAATAAGCGAACTGTATAAAGATAGAACAAACAGGACTTGGTAATGCAGAACCTGAACTGCTGATGAGACATCAGGACTGGGATTGAAACATAAATTTATCATTTAACATAGACAATAAAGCTGTTTGCACTTGTAATTTGAGGAGGGCATTTAATAGAACTGATGCAGTTATATGAAGCCACTACCAAAACAATTTCGGGATGGGTGTGACAATGGTGAAAAAACGTTTTAGAGAAAGCTGCACAAGAGTTGAAGGAAAGAACCTGATGCAGAAGGACTGAGGATATCACAATATTAACAACAGATGTGTCTTATGGGCTGTATGAAGCTCTGAGGCCACCCTGGAAATTCTGAACAGTGAAACCTACTAGCAAACATTTTAAATTGTATTTAAACTAAATTTGAAAAAAACATGTTACAACATGTGAAAAGCTAATTAATGAAAATGAATATTTACATTTTAATGTGGTCCCAAAATGAATTTTTTTAAATAGGCACCATTCATTAGTAGCAGTGGTTCCCAAACTTTCTCTGCAAGCCCCCCTTTTCTATATAGTAACATTATTAAGCCTCCTTCTCATTCAAATAACACAGGTTCCAAATAAGGGCCACCCCTAGCTGCGCCCCTCTGGGACACCTCTGCGCCCCCCAGTTTAGGAACCACTACATTAGAGCAACACTTGGTGTACCTACCTTTTAAGGGTTTTTTTGTGTAGAAACATTCTGTTATAGGTTGACAACACTGTTCCTGTTTCCTAAAGCCCCCCATACACCACATGCAATTTCTGTACAATCAACTTTTTTTCTACCAAAACCATGTAATATGAGGACCTTTCTACACCTTCCAATCACTATGTATTCTATCAGGAAGGTCATTATACTACATAGTTGTTGGTAGATCTGATGGAAATTGTATGGAGGAATCTAAAGGTGTATGGGGGGCTTTAGACTATGTTTCCATGGCACTTAGGTTTGTTCCAATCGCATTCCCTGATGGGGATGTTGGCGCATCTCGTACATATGCATGACTTCCCACCCCGCTGTTCCTATGGGGTTCATCGGGTCCACATATGTATGGGATGCGCCGACAACCCTGTCATGGCATACGATTAACGCAGGAGGTATCCGCAAAGAATACCTCTTCTATTCTAGGCACCTTAGAATGCTTAACAACCCTAGTGGTCGGGACGCACCATCTCGTCCAGCGCTGCTACTCCTACTATAGCACTTGGCGAGATGGTCAGATGGTGCCGTCCAGTACACATCGGGGTTCCGGCAGCGCATACTTACAGTTTTGCGCTGTCCCAGTGTCCTCGATGTGACATGCTGCCAGCTCCTCCGTCTCTTCTTCCCCCCCCTCCAAGTGACATCACAGGGGGGGGTGGGGGGTTATGGCGGCGAGAAATTAAATAAAGTAAATTGCAAGAAAGCGGTTTTCTATGAAAAATACGGCTTCCAATGTGCATCTCTGTAAGAAAACATCGCCCAAATAAAATGTCTGGTGCCCCAGATGTGCCCATTTGCAGTAACCCTCTCTTCCCTGGTGTGATTTCATCACATCCATCACACCAGGTTAGAGAGGGTTAACTGCAAATGGGTACATCTGGGGCACCAGACACTTTATTCGGGCGAGATTTAGTACATAGCAGCATAGCTTTGTGCCCTGATTTTTGTGTTTTCTCATCATTTTATTAAAAACATTTTTTTTCAATGTTACATAACTGTGTGTTTTAGACCCTTGTACGGACAGATTTTGGGAAGTTACAGGCCTACAACATAAAGAGAAATTTACCATTGAAGTCTATGATGCACTTTTGGTACAGAAATCTGGACCTCAGCATTGCGCTAGGGGGGTTAACACTACAGGATCACTTTAACCCCTTCCTGACTAGAGGTCATCAAAGCCTAGATTTTCTGACCAAATTTTACAGAGTTCACATGTCCGGTTTTGTTTAACCTCCCTAGTGTTAGCGACGGCACCATCTTATCCAGCGCTGTCACTATTGCAGTGGAGATGGTGCCATCCAGTGAACATCGGGGTTCCTGTAGCGCATACTTACTGTTTCGCGCTGTCCTGGTGTCCCCGATGCGACATGCTGGCTGCTGGAGCTTCACCCACCCCCCCCCCCTCCGAGTGAAGAGATGACGTCACGTCGGGGAGGCGGCGGGAAATTTGAAAGTGAATAGCACGAAATCAATTTTCTATGTAGAATACGGCTTTCAATGTGCTTCTATGTAACAAATCTCGCCAAAATAAAGTCTCTGGCACCCCAGATGTGCCCATTTGCAGTGACCCTCTCTTCCCTGGTGTGATTTTACCACAGCCATCACACCAGGTTAGAGAGGGTTAACTGCAAATGGGCACATAATTGTTTGTTTCAATCATTATTATATTCAGGATGTCTATTAGACCCTTGTACAGACATATTTTTGGAAGTTACAGGACGACTACATAAAGAAAAATTTACCATTGAAGTCTATGGTGCGCTTTTGGTACAGAAATCTGGACCTCAGCAGTGCGCTAGGGAGGTTAATAAGGCTGAAAATGTAAAATTAATTTTCTACTTAAAATGATAGCTGGTACCACCAGTGAAGAAGGTGTCTATCTCCACACCTCCATCAATAAAACCCCAGCCTGCATGACTTCAAAGCTGACATAGTGATTATGGGATTGGGAAGCTGTGACTCCAGCTGTGTGTGGCAGCCGAGACTGACAGCCAGTAGTTGCACAGCGTGTTTATTAACACATCACAGACACAGGACATCTTTCAGGGGAATGGTAATAAATGGAATGTAGGAGTTAAACAACAAATGAGTTGATTTATGGTCGCCTCACAAATCCTTGCAGGTACACACATTGGATTAGACTTTTGGAGGAACTTAACCAAGATGCAGATGTATGTGTTCAGCTCTGCTTTGTACCAAGATTTGCATATGTTTTCTGCATTTTTGTAGGCTGCTGACTTCACGCACTCATTTCAAGTTTAACATTATTGATCCAATTACAAAACCACCAATTTGTTGCGCATTACAATCTGACTGAAACACAACAAGCCCTCATCCATCCATCCCTAATTACATACTGTACCCATTAAAGGACAAACAATGTAATTCTGACAATAGCTTTTGCTAACAGGTGATTGCCAGCCACCCTCTTTAGCTAAAACTCTACTATGTTCCTGCATTCTGCCTGTGTGCCAATCGTGGCCAACAATACACGGGTGCAACAATGGCCATTAAAAGTTATAAGGTTTTGATGTGTCTGTATACACAAGTGTGTCATAGTCTGCACACAAACTGCAGTGTGGTAAAAAAACAATAATACGGTTAATTGACTATAAAGGATCCCATACACAGGTGGATTCATGGCGATCAATGGAGTTCTGCCCACCCTGAACGATCGACCAAACAAAATCGACTAAAAATCAGATCGGACATTGATCCGACATGCCGTTTTTTTTATTTTTTTTGGTCGATCGTTTGGCAATCGAAGTACGTTAGTCGACCGATAGCTCACTATGCAGCAGCCTGATTTGTGGAATCAGTGTTTTTGGTGATTGACTCCTGTCAAAATAGACCACAAATCAGATTCCCCGATTCCTAAATCAATCAATGACAAATCGAGGCGTCTATGGGTACCTTAAGACTAGATTTCGGACAGAAAGCCACTGCAGTAAGTGCCTGACACAGCAGGAGGAAGCCCAACAGCTGGTGATGCCCATGAGTTCAAGATATCAGACTTTAGTTGCCAGCCTGTGTATCTGCGAATCACAATTGGTGTGCATTGCCAAAAGTGATACACAGTGTAAAAGAGCTCTGGCATGAGCGTTTAAAATAAGCTTAAAGACAATATTTGAGGCTTGCCATCTCTTTATAAAGACTAAAGCTGGGAACCCACGTCTCAATATACAAGCCGATTCCTGGGAGCAGCGCGATTATGTCATCACACTGCTGCCGGACATTGAAGGAACTGGAGGCTCAGCACTGCTGTGTCATCTAGCTCTGATCGGACGTGGTTTATGGTCATGTCCAATATCCCTGTTTTCGAGCGGGATTGATTGATCTCACTTGAAAACAAGTATGGCCGCATTAGATATGGGCCAGATAGTTGGCTCAAAGCGGTCATCGATCTGGCCAATATCTATGAGTGTGTTCCATGCTTAAGCAGTAATTTTATACTTTTTATCCAAAGGATCAATGAAAGGGTTAGAAGAGAAAAATTATATATCCTTGTGGCAATGCAGTCAGACCCAGTTTCTCCACTGTTTACCTATGCAGATGAATAGGATCCACGTGGGCCAAATCACAATCGGCCAGAGAACGGCATTTTTTCCCCTGGCCAATCACATTACTTTGAATGGGGACCAGGGTCCCTATCCATTGGCTGCAATCACACTGCAATTGGCTACCCGAGAATCACTGCGTGTATGGGTAGCCTAAAGCACCATGTGTGTTACTGAGTAGAGCACCAGTGATAAAAAGCCTGAGAAACACACCTCTAAGGACTTTTTGTTGATAAATTCAACCATATTGATGCTTTCGAGTAAATTGCAAAGCCCCTGAGCATGGTCTCATCACCAAACTTGCTAGGGATGTAGAGAAGGGTTGGGGGTACACTACAAAAAAAGGTATGGCTCTAACACAAACAGTTTTTGCATAAATTAAGTTCAAAGTCAAGTCAAAATTTAGAAAATCGGAGTTTCAACTTTGATTTTGAACTTAATTTATGCAAAAACTACATGTGCTAGAACAAATATTTTTTTTTAAATGTTCCCTACTCTACATCCCCAGCAATTTTAGAGTTGATACTATTTTCAGAGGCTTTGCAATCAGCTCACAAAGTAAGCAAGTCGAAATAATTGACTGCCTATTGTACGCTGCAAAATATGACATTAGTATATGGGTTTAGCAACACTTTAAGGTTCATAAAGTCAACAACGGCAGTCCTTGTGTTTTTCTCTGCTTAACTTTGCATTAGAGATGTTCTAAACATAAAATGAGGAGGTTCTATGGATCATGGAGCACAACAAACCTTCTCTTTGTATTCTGCAATATCCAGGAATGAGGATTTCCAACTGGCTGAGATAAAACAACATGCCCCTGGGAGAAGGTAATTCATCAGTTGTGACTTGGACAGGGTACGTCTAGTATGATTGTAGCCAGGACAAACATACAAGGGTCCAGCAGTGGTTCCAGTAGCCTGCTTGATGTAACCTAGAATAACTGAAGGCAAGTTCAGAAGGGATGACTCATGCTCCCAGGTCATAGTTAAGCTTTCCAGCAGGAAGGAAGAATGTAGAAAAGAATTCTAGATCTAGTAGTGTTCTAATGTTACATTTTTATAACAAAATCCCAGAAGTCTTTTATAACGTTGAAGTACATCTATTCCTAAAAACATTTGTTTTCATTTTCCATACTATGGTACAGTGAACTTCTATATTGTATTAGTTTTCTAATCTGCCACCAGTGATCCTCATCTATTTGTCCTGGTGATAGGAAATTCCTCATTCTTCCCCTTTCTGTTTTTCTTTTCTACTTCCAAGGAAGTGTCCCACAACAGAGCACAATTCTGGACCATCCATATGCCTTAAAGGAAGCAATTCTGACAGCACCATGTCGTCCAGGGCTGTCCTGTCAGTGCTGCTAAGCGAAGATTGGAGCCCGGGCAGCGCATACACTGTCCCAGTGGCTCCAATCATTTGAACTGGCAGTGAAGCCA
>CM070035.1:45184676-45199741 GCA_036250615.1 Ptychadena robeensis | reverse complement strand
GGGGGGGGGGGGGTGAAGTTAGTCCAGGAGAAGAAGATTCACTCATCTTGAAGTAAACACTTCCATTAGATATAATTTACAGGTTTAGGAAACAATGCTCAAAACAACCTAATATAGCCAGAGGCTCAGAAATGTTACTATATCCTTCTGAACAGCTGCCTCTGTCATAATCTAGTCACTACTAAGAAAAGTTGTTAAGGCATGCAAGATGTCTTTAAATTACTGTATATACTCAGGAGCTGAGGTACCTAATTTTACCCAAAAAAACTGAATGACTTGAATATAAGCCTAGGGGGAGAAATGCAGCAGCTAAGGCACAGACATAGCAAATGTCCTTTTGTTTCGGGATTTCATTTTTTAAACTAACTAATTTGTGAGTTACTTGCAAAGCCCTTGAATATGATATCATCACCAAATTTGCTGGAGATGTAGGGAAAGGTCAGCGAACATGTTGGTAAATTTGTATCTGTCGTTGTAATTTCAAATGTATTTTCATTCTATATTGGTGATGAACGAACAAAAAATCTAATGTTACATCCGATAAATGAACAAGCGATGTTCGACAAAGGCATTGAACAAAAAATCGAATTGGCAGTTGATTGCAGAAACCCACCTTTAGTAAAATAAGTATTGGTGCACTGTACTCTCATCTAATGTTCTGGATTGTTTAGGTTAGGATACAAAGGGATGTTTTAACAGCATTATATTTCTGGGATATTATGTGATAAGTTGAAGATCAGTGTGTACACTTTTAGAACTGTGTGATTTGTTGGCACATCTTCAATGGTAAACTATAATCGACCTTCAACAAAAAGAACAAGATGTGTTTACTCTATTAGCAGCTACAATACTTGCCTGCAGACATAAGATGGTAATCATCCATGCATGCAGGATCCAGACACCAGAAGGGATGGCTTCCATTAAACAGACATCTTTTACTGTATTTTTGAGGAAGGAAGGAGAACCATCTTCAACCCAACCTAAGGCTGGCCTTCCTTGAGGGAAACATAGAAACTAGAAGAAGCCATCTGGTCAAATTATTCCCCAACAATGAAGTTCAGGTAGAAAACATACCACAATTTTGTACATGTTTAGAACATAAATAAAAAATGTGGATCTTATTGCGTGAGTTTACAACTGATTCAAACCTAATGATGCTAAACATGATTAATTTTTTCATTTGGTATAACCAGATGGATCAGAAAAGGGACCAGCAGTGGCAGAATATCTGGTGGCTTTCCTTCATATATACCTTGCTTCTCTTTTTTGTTTTACATGTTTTTATTTTGTTTAACCTTCCTAGCGCTTCTGACGGCACTATCTCGTCCTGCACTTGCTTATGCAGTATTGCAGCTGATGAGATAGTGCCGTCCAGCTAAGCTCCCCCGCTGAACACTCTGCTCTGTGCTGTCTGTGCGATCTTATGCAAGCCGGCTGTGACACCTCTACCAGCCTAATCTGCACATGAATGTCCCAATTTGCACGTGAATATCCCAATTTGCAAATTGGGATATTCATATTCAAATTGGGATATCTTCAAAGAGCACACCTGGAATATCACCCCCATTGTCATTCCAGATGTGATCTTTGAAGTTAACCCTTTCAGAGAATGCCATTGTATTGGATACAGTGATAACTGTATCCAATACAATTCAAAACAAAAAAAAATGTTATTATAAACAAACATAAATACTGTTTTGAAATCAATAAATACTGTTTTGAAATCTTTCATACCAAATAAGTATTCAAGAGATTTAAGCATTCAAATGATACATTTCATAATTTGTTTTATGTACTTTTTTATAATAATTAAGTGTTTCAAACATTATTATAGTCCGGATGTCTATTAGACCCTTGTACGGACAGATTTTTGGAAGTTACAAGCCTACAACACAAAAAAAATCCATTAGAGTCTATGGTGCGCTTCTGGTACAGAAATCTGGACCTCAGCAGTGCGCTAGGGAGGTTAAAGTGTTGTGTGGCCAATTTACTTGGTTTGTTTAACCTACCTTGCAGTATTCCTGAGTGTGGCCCAGGGTAGATTTTAATTACCAATATTAGTAACCCTGAGCCATACATGGGAATACATACATGAACCAGCTGTGTACATGCCCCCCTTAAGAGTCCTTTGCACTTCTTACTGGTTCTACCACCCTGCCATCAGTGATAACTCTAAGGAGGTTGGGGTGCCCTTGTCATTCACTTTTATTATATTACAGGCACCCCAGGTCCTCACATGCCCGGCATCATCAATTACTGTAATGTGCAAGGTGGGGGGATACTGTGTCATACTGTATTATTCTGTTTAAATGATACAGACACCTACTCTTTCCACCTTCTTTTAATTTTTTTTAATATACGGTAGTGTAATATGCATAAAGGTTACTTACAACTATGCTAAGGGTTCCTCCTGTCTCAATTACATTTACAGTAGCTCACAAAACTTTAATGGGACGGGTTCCAAAATTCTTTTTTTTTTAGCCCAGGGTCCTGTGAACTACCGAGCCATGGTGGCACCGCTGTGTGCTGGGAAAGCATTGTCCCTCCATTAAGATGGAGGTCTATTGCGTCGCCCACCTTTGCCTCCCGGGTTGGTGCTGGAATTAATTGGCGTGTTTGGCGCAAATCAGAATCGCAGCGGGCTCATCGAGCATAGGTTAATATGCACGATCCCAGTTCCTCCAGAGTTTGTTTGGTAAACAAGCTCTGGATGAACTGGGTTTATCTCAACCAATAGGTAGATTAAGTAGTCAGCGTATTTCAGTGACCAGTATGAGAGAGTGTGATAGTAATAACTAGTGATGAACTGTCTGCAGGGCTGTTCGCACTCCTAGCCGGCAAGCAGTATGTGTGTTCGACCTGCCCGTTCGCCGGTGAGAAGGAGCTTACTATTCTTCCACTGGCAGGATCAGGAGGAAGAATCTTTTCACTAAAGAAAGTGTTGAGAACCTGGTCTTCCAGTGAAAAATCGTCTCTGAAAACCAGAGGTGCTGCCAGTGACGTCACATCCGGCAATTGCAACCAGGAACTAAGAGTTCCAGGTGCCGGATGTAACGTCACTGACATCACATCTGGTTTTGCTGATTCAAATTTGAATCTGCTAACAAACAGGCGGACATCGGACTTTTAAAAAAAAATAAGTCATCCATCACTAGTGATAACACTTAATTTAACACAACTGCTCCCCATTCACACCTGAGATCTTGTAACACTAACAAATCACACCGGGGAGGAAAAATTGCTAAATAGGCACAATTTGGAAATTTTTCACTTAGGGGTGTACTCAATGTAAAATGTACATTGTTATACAAACTTTAGACTGACTACTTTACATTGTATCAAAAGGTCAAAATCTTCTTCTGTTGTTCAATGAAAATATATTTTAAATTATTTATCACACTATTAGGTGTGTTCTCACTTTTGTGAGATACTGTACACATGGCACTTGTTTTTCTGTTCCTTTAGGGAAACTGCAGAGTGCATACATGACACAATATACATGCTCTTAGACTGCCGCACTGTTAAATAATTACCTTCGACGTTACACAGAACATTGTGAGAGTCATTTTCTTAGAAAAGTTACATGACTTGAAACCTGGATAGTTTTATGATCGATATGGGGCTAATTTGGTAGGCAGTATTTTTCAAAGCACTCATGAAACACTGCTTCCTGGAAAAATTCCAGTCTTGTCATTACTTGTATCAGTGATGAAAATGTTACTCACTTAAGAGCTGCCTAATGATTGTAAAGTCGAAGGGCAAAACCATTGACGCACCTAGACAGCAAATTTTATTACAGTACAGTAGGATACAACTGAACCTCATGCTTGATGCTGATATAAGGGACCAGCTGCATTTTTGAATAATGCCAAAAAATATGTTTAGAAAATTTTAATTAACAAAATCTCAATATAATAACAGAAAATCTCTGAACCATTCCCTAATCAAAAGCACACTTACAGGTGCCCCTTATACTTCTATAAAGTAATCTAGAGGGAAACACGCACATACTTTGTTTCAGTATGTGGCTACTTTTCATCCTCCACTGATCCTCCAGATGGATTTATTCCTTTTCGTCATTTCTAAAGCCCCCCATACACCTTACAATCTTACCATACAAGTACTGTACAATCAGTTTTTCTTCGACCAAAACCATGTAATATGAGGACCTTTCTAAACCTTCCAATCAGTATGCATTCTATGACAGAGGCCACTATACCACATAGATGTTGGTGGATCTAAAGGAAATTGTATGGAGTGAATTAAAGGTGTATGGGGGGCTATAGCTGTAGTAATATAATAATCAGTTCTGGAGTAGTATATACAGTGGATATAAAAAGTCTACACACCCCTGGTACAATGTCAGGTTCCTGTGCTGTACAAAAATGAGACAAAGATGAATAATTTCAGACCTTTTCACCTCTAATGTGACCTATAAACTGTACCAAACTGGAATTATGGCCAAAACATTCAACCTTGGTTTTGTCAGAATATAACACCTTTTCTCACATGCATTTGGGAAACTTCAGATGCGTTTTTGCAAAATGTAGCCTGGCTTGAATGTTTTTCTTCATTAGTTAAGACTTTCCTCTTGCCATTATACTATACAATAATGCACATCACCAAAAGAACACCATACCCACAAGGAAGCATGGTGGTGGCAGCATCATGCTTTGGGGCTTTTTTTCTTCAGCTGGAACTGGGGTCTTAGTTAATGAATTTTTCTGCAAAGACTAAGTGCTGTAATAAAATCAAAAGGTGCTTCAACAAAGTATTAGTTTAAGGGTATGCACTCTTATGCAACCATTTTATTTTAATATTTTTCCCCTTCACCTAAAAAGGTGGAAAAATAATCTGAAATGATTTATCTTTGTCTCATTTTTGTACATCACAAGAACCTGCCATTTTACCAGGGGTGTTTAGACTTTTTATATCCGCTGTAGGGTTTTCACAGAGTAGTACTAGGTAATAATATTGGATATTGTGTTACGGTGTCCGGTAAGTTTAATGACAAACTAATATCTGTAAATGAGTTTTATAATCTTTCAAATGGTACCCACATTTTTTCCTGCCATCTTCAGCTCAATGTAAAAATCAGGTATGAAGATATTGATATAATCTATTGAATACTCTAGAGTGTAATTGCTTTGGTTGGTGTAGTGTGGGAAAATGAATTTCTACCAAGGTCTCTGTGCAAAGAAAATGTCCAATTATACTGTCAAGCTTGCCAGAAAAAGAATGTCTAAATTATCTCAGTGGGACGCTTTCGTCATATATTGTATGTACATATCACTCCAGGGGTTCAGACATTAACAATTGAAGACTTACGGTGTATGAATGTACCAACCCCCACAAATATGAATGTACCAACCCCCACAAAAAAGCCCAAGATCCCCAAACCATTAAAATGGCCCAGAAAGTATAAAATATTTAACACAACAAAGGTAAATTACTTAACACAACACTGCCCCAGTAATAACGCTTAATAAATAATGTTGATCGTGAATATTCAAATCGTGGCACTTCGAGATTATAGTGCTTTATCTTCGTAATCACAATTTTTTTTTTTTTTTACATCAGTACCCGGAACTACCGTGCATTGCGTTCCATATGTGCATGGACAAGTGGTGATTTGAGCAAGGAATTTCATAAATGATTAGCTTTTATGTCCTAGGTGCCCAACCTGCGGCCCTTTGGGCGTTCCTTGGCAGCCCCCCTTGGTCTTCCACTTGCGGCCCCCGAAACCTACTGTTAATGCATCGGCATAGGAACTCACCTGTCCTCACCCAGGATCCTCTTCGGGAGGGAAGAGGGGAAGAAGGACTCACTCTGGCTGAGCACATGAAAACCAATCAGAAAGTCCCTCACCTCTCCCCTGCTTCCTGCTCTAAGAATATCCCGCTCTAAGAAGATGAGTGCCTATGCTCCCACTATTCCACCAACGAACGGGGGATTATTGTATGTGTGGCACATAACCTCGGAATTAAGGCATATAACCTTTGAATCAAAGGTTATGTGCCCCATAGATATCATCAAAGCCTTTTATTATATATATGACACAAAATGTGCATTACAACACTACATAGTTCCCTAATGCTTGTAGTAGAAGTATATTTTAAAACGTTTAAAAGTTTTGTTATTTAAAAAGAAAAAATAATGTCTTCTAGCTCTGCCTGCTGTCATCTCTTCATTATAAAATGCTTATACAAGTCAGTATAGATTGAAAATGTTATGTGCGGCCCTTTAGTGATGCCGAGGGCCGCACTTGTGGCCCTCCATATCAACTCAGTTGCCCACCACTGTTTTATGTTATAGTATTGATATATGTAATTGAATTGAAAATATGTACCATGTAATATGTATATCTGCACTGTACTTTATTGCGAAAATCTTTTGCACAATGAAGGTAATAATGACTGGAGATCACAAATTCTCAAATTAACGAATTTTTTGAGACTATTAGGCAAAACTTTTGCGATATTTTACAAATATCGCCTTTGCTGCTCATCACTATTAGTGTTATGCCCAAAGCCAGTAAGTGGCCGGGATCAGGCGCAACCGCAGGCTCTCCGTGAGCTTGCAGCATTTCTCCATAGCTGCAGGCACACAGAGCCTTTCCAGCCTCATGTCGAAGATGCCGAAGGGGGCGGCGCCATAGACCTCCATGTTAATGGAGGAGGCGTCGCTTTTCTCCCCACACACCACCGGCGTCCAATTAACACGGGCGGTGTGTAGAGGGCCGGGGGGAGAGTGTTCTCCACCACGATTGCCCGGGAAACGGCATCTCGTGCCATAAAAAATGTCGCAAAAAGCCCATAACGCTAGGGAGATTAAACTGTTTGTCCCATGTTCTTATTGTCACTTTTACTTTGTACATTAAGTTGAAGTATAACTCTAATACTGCGCAACTATGCTAAAGAATGAAAAACAAAACATACGTGTGAACAGGAGAGACTAGCTGCATATTTTATTCTGCCCCTAGTCCTAACATGAGCTTCTGATAAAAAGGAAGAGTTTGTGCTGTGTTTTGTAACTTATATACAAGGTAGTATTTCCAGATGTGTGCAAGGTAAATGAAGGTTTGTGCATCAGTGTAGAGTAAATATTTGCCTCTAACAGCTGTATTCCAAAAGCAGGTATTTGTTTAGGTAGGATTAACTGTACTCACAGCTAATGTCATGCCAAGTATTGCCAAACCCTACTTGTTGGGAGCTAGCAGTTGTTCCTTCGTTTGGTCAGATTTATTTCAGTGGAGGTACATCAGCCATCTTAAGAAGAAGAAAAATAAACAGAAATTGGCCATTTAATAATTTGTGTTAAAAAATATTTAGCAACTGCTCATTAAGAAACTAGTATCATTTTTTGTAGTCTGTGATCAGCAGGCCCCCACATGCGGAAATGGCCCTGGGTTGTGGAATACGTTGCTTATATCTTAAGCTGGCAATACACCTTTAGATCTCTCTCTCAGATATCCTTTAGATCTACAAACAACTATGTAGTATAGGGTCCTCTGCGATTGAACACAGGTAGACTTGGTTGTTTAGAAAGTCCCTCATATTACATGGTTTTGGTAAAACAAAAGGAGATCTAAAGGAAATCTGACAGAGAAATCTAAAGGCGTATGGGGACCCTTAAGGTCCCCATACACCTTTAGATTTTTCTGTCAGATATTCTTTAGATCTACCAACAACTATGTAGTATAGGCTCCTCTGTGATTGAACACAGGTAGACTTGATTGTTTATAAAGTCCCTCATATTACATGGTTTTGGTAAAAAAAAAAGGAGATGACAGTTAGAATCTAAAGCTAGCCTTACATGGTTAAATTTTAGCGTTCAATCAACGTATTTAGATGAAAAATATGATCGATTGAGCGAAAATCGTTTTTCCACCCACATGGTACAATCGACGATTATTGATCGTTTTTTGTCATATTGTCGATTGAGACTAGATCGGACAGGTTGGATTTTGGTCCATTGTACAATCATCGGACTACATTCCTTGCAGGTTTTTTTTGGTCGAGTCAATGATACTCGATGTGTGTGTCTACCCCCCTTAACACATCACTTCCGATTGAAACTAAAATCGTTAGATGAATTCAATTAATGATTTTAGATTACTTTGATTAACTTTACAGTCAAAATCACTCAATAATAGCACTCTCCATGTGGCATAACATCGATTATATGATGATCAATTTTCGATTTATCCATTGAACTCCAAAATCAAATTTAACATCGATTGTACATAAAATCTTAACGTGTATGGGGACCATTAGTTTACCAGATAATAAAATAATATTCCTGCATAATGTGAGTCAAGATAACCACTTGCTGCCTCAATTGGAAACACAAGTGACCACACTGGACCACAATTAAGAGATAGTGGCACAGCACTGTCACCCTATAACAACATGGAAAAAACATTAATATTTTAATGTTAATTGGCATTTAAATAACTTGAACATATTTACGCATTTATTAGATTTTAGTGATTGAGTTTAGATCTACTTAACATCGCATTGTCATTTGGTAAACAGTCTTTATTACAAAATAAGTCAGGACTGATATACAAAATATTATAAAAAAATAAGGAAGACAAGAAAATGTTTATCCCCTCCTAAAAACTAGTGGGGAATTACGGGGTGCCCTCATGGGGAGGTCCCCGACCTGTGTGGCTGCCGGACTCTGATGCAGCAAGGCAGCTTTATGGCAATTGTTGAGCGGATAGTGGAGCATCGACCAAGCTACATGATTAATGTGAGTAACTGACACTGTATGCTTTTTTAAGAAGGATATGACATGTTTAATGATAAGATGCAATGGCGATATATATATGATGATATTTTACAATGACGTTTATAATATGTGTATGATATGTATATGATGTGCAGATTTTGAATGAGGTATATAGTAGCCATGATCTGTAGAATGATGGTCAAGAATTAGAGGATGTCTTTCTGTTCTCTTTTTCTTACAAGGATGCAATGAAATGTGATATGAATATGTGACATACTGAACTGTTAAAAACTGTGTCTTCGTATACAAGTTCTAGAACCACCCTCCCTGAGGAAGCCCAAGGGGCGAAACATGTAGGAGGATTGTGGACTATACCATCAGGATTCACCAAATCACGTGGCTCCGTTGGAAACCCACAATATATACGTATCAACAAGTTTTTAGAAAGGGGATAAAATTTTTTGTCTGCCTTGTTTTTTTTTTATAATATTTGTATGTCAGTCCTTTTGTAATAAAATAAATGACACAATTGGCATGAATATGCCAATAAACCCTGGTAGGGCATTAATATCAAGGGGTTTCCTTTGATTAGTGATTGAGATTATTCAGATTTAAGGGGAGGCATATTTGACTAACCAGTGTCACACCCCTAGTATATTATACAAATATCTGAGTTTAGATCTATTTGCACTGGTATCATACATGGCCTTCCTTAGAAAATCATCTGACTGTTCTACTGATCATTGGCTCGCTCTGATTTCTCTTTTCTTTGGTACTGTGGTACTGGAGAAGGAGGTCAATAATGGCAGGCAGGTTACCTTTAATATTCTTCCGCAGTGTCTCTTAATCATATACAGCATTGCCCTCATAAAGAAAACAAGCTGATACCAAACAGAATGTTACCTTAGGATTTCTCTTCACACAAGGTCACACTGATCTCTTCCTCATGAGTATGAAACATTATTTCAAACATCTAAAGGAAACTCAGCCAAGTGACTCATAAAACATCTTTTGATGCCAAGATATTCTCTGCACCTGTGCATGGAAGCCTAATGTGCGTTTTTTCCATATGCTTGTAAAAACTGTGAGCAGTGAAAAATAACTGTTCAAAGATGAGAGGCAGCAGTGGGTACCACACTTCTTTCTAGTGTAAAGGATAACTATACCACCCACACACTTTACTATCAGTTACTATATATCAGTATCTATATGGTACACAGATAGAATGCATTGGTGTGTGCTTATGGTGTCTGATCGTCCTTGGCACATGATATGTATAAAATGTTTGGGGGGGGGGTAAATTAGGTAATTTTACATTTTATCTACTGAGAGAAGTACACTTTATAAAAGACTGCTATGATTTTATAGGTTATATTTTATGCTTCCGATCTTTGCTCAGCTCCAAAGCCTTACTCCATAGAGCCATGGTTTCCATGCACTGCACTGATGATGGCCAATGAGCATGAAACAGCTGTATGACGTTTGGAATAAATGGCTCTGTACCATAAAGCTATATTTGCACTGTACACCAGCGGCTCTGGATGTGCATTTGGCTGATGGGGGGAGTAACGCCCTCCCCTGCTAAACCAGCTGAGAAGTAAGCCTGGTACCTGTAGGTGACGTCACTTCTGGTACACGGAACGTGGAAGAACCAAGATCAGTATTCCGGAAGTCCACCGTTTTTTTTTACCCCAAAGTTGACAACTATGGTCTATAACCAGCTATAGAAGTAAAAAAGAACAAGTATGACCAGATGCTAATTGGTGATGCACACCTCCTGCAACATCTTTTCACTAAAAAAAGCCACACCCCTCATAAGGGGCAATGCTGCTTTGGGCTGCTAAGCAGTCCAGCAGCACCCCCCCCCCCCCCCCCCCCCCCCCCACACTGTTGATCTCACAATTCTGTACTGCTGCCATTTACTTTTTAATGCAAGACCAATGTTCTGCTTTAATTGTGTTTAAATGTGTTTTGATTATTTCTGCATCAACTTAAATATATAATTCTATATAGAAGTTGATTTTCCAGTAGAATAACTGCCCTTAATCTGTGTATTCTCGGTTAAATTATACAACCAGAGCTGTTCAGTTTGCATACTGGGGTTTTCTTAAGGACTAACTATGACATACTATGCAACATCTGGGTTGTGTTAGGTTATAAAGTACATTGATATGTTTGTAATTAAAATCATTTTTGTAACATGCATCTCAATAGCATGTAGACATGAGAAGAAAACGTGTGTGCACCCTGCAAATGTGCAACCAAATAAAGAAAGCCTTGTTCGTGAAATGGCTGAGAAAAGATTTTACCTTTAAATAATTAAAAAAGGGGGAAAAAAATCCAGACTTTTACGATTTTTAGGAACGGAAGTGTTCAGTCAGCCAAACCCTTAGGCTAGTAAGTTCAGAACAGATGTCAAAATACAGATGGGCGGAGGGGCCCTTTAAATTATAGTAGGGTTTCCATGTGCCATTTTAAAGAATCGAGTTCAGCTGAGGACACGGCCATTAGTAATAGGACATGAATGCTAATTGTTCCTTAGAATTTTGATCATCTAGGTTTCTCCCATTGTGGATTGACTGCGTCTGTAGCATTAGCATGCACGGCATATAAGAATTCTATTAGAAGTTTCTCTCCTTCATTACACTTTTAGTGTGAGTGCTTTAGTATTTTGTCATCTGTTCTAGATTAGAAGCCTAATCTCTGTGCTGGTACACAGTATGCTCTTATCGTTTGACAACTATTGCAGCTTTAACATTCTGACACCTAGTTCTTACCCATACATTACACTACTGGCCTCAACGGCCCGTTAATCGGGCACTCGATGTCCTGAAGGCTGGAAAAAAATAAGCTACTGCATTGCAGTTATATTATTATTATTATTGTATTACTGTAAGGAGGACCTGTCACCTGTCCCATAAAACTTTTTTACAGTCTCATGTATAGGAGTGGCTTCATAGACAGCTCTTTTGGCAATACTGTTTTTCTGGGCAAGCAGAGCCTACATGTCTAAATTCTGCATACTTACTTGGAGATCTTTGCATAACCCCATGTATACTTCTCTGTGAAATCTAAAGCTAGTCATACATGTGTCGATTCCCTGAATGATCGATCACCCATCCGATCGATTGCGGCGATGCCACAGGCGATCGGATGGGCGATCGATTGCCCAATTACTTCTGTGCCTACCACCTTAGGCCAACGATTCCTGGACGATTCTGTGCCCGATCGATCGCTTCACAAATGGCAACGCCCCTTGATGCGTGCTGAATCGATCAGAAAAGACCAACAGGTTGGTTCTCTTGGCCGATCCGATTTGGGGGCCATGTCGATCGGGCGGGGTCGATCGGGCAAGGTGGGCTGCACGCGATTCCTTGGCGATCGATCCGCGTGCACGTGCCCGGTGATCGATCGGCCAGGAATCGTGTGGGAAATCGACCCGTGTATGGCTACCTTTACACTGGTGTGCAGATTTCTGTACTACAGTATATATTTCAATGACGTCACACCGTGATCTCTGGCACTACTGCAGGCTGCTCTGTGTTACCACATTATTAGTTACCTGTAGTGTTTTATACTGCTATGTTAAGCAGCCCCACCCTGTACAATGCAGTTTGTATTTCCCAACCTTTTTTACAGTTCTCTGTCCTTTTCTGCTAAACCTTCAGCTATAAACGTATGGATTCCTGTTCGTTCCGCCAGTAGTAGTGATTTCCTATAGGGCTTATCACCACCACACCACCGAGATCACCTGTGATTCTAATCGCGGCATGGCGATTGCGCCCATGCATTTGAATGGGCTTTTCCCCACAGCTGCGATCGCCCTTTGATCATGGGCCATGGGGAGTCACACCCGACCGCCCCTGATCGTGACCATAGAAATGAATGGACAGGTTTAAAAATGCATTGCAATTCATTGAGACGTCATTTTTGAACGCGTCCCCATTCATTCTCTATGGGGTAGATCGGGCGCCAGATCGTCCTGACCGCTTGCCAGTAAAAAACCCCTAGCGATCACCACCCCGCGATCACTCCAGCTGTGTGGATGTTGGTTAAGTAAAGTGAAACACAAAGACAAAATGTTTATAAACAAATCAATTTGTTACAAATATTGCAGATGGGATTGATCCAAGCTGCGTGTGTACCACAGCAGTCCTATCATGAAATTTAAAACAGGAAAATTGAGGCCCCCAAATTTTTCTTTCAGGCAATTAAAAAAAATCAGGGAAATCGGTGATTCATTGTAATGTATGCCAATTAAGGTTACATTTCAATACAACCAATTAACATTTTCCAGAATGTGGAATGTGGCCCGGGGGCCGCATGCGGCCCTTTGGGCGTTCCTTGGCGGCCCCCTGGTCATCCACTTGTGGCCCCGCAACCTAACAGTTAATGTACAGGGTACAGTAAACTTCGGTAGGTAAGGGAGTAGATGAAATCAGCAACGTCCCTTAAGGCCCCCATACACGTGTCGGATTCGCACCGGATTCCGGCACGATCGATTCCGGGCACGTGCACGCGAAACGATCGTGCCGGAATCGCATGCAGCCCACCTTGTCCGATCGATCAGGTCCGATCGTTCAGGGGCCCAGAATCAGATCCGACGGAGAACCAACATGTTGGTCTTTCTCATCCGATTCTGCCCGGATCAGGGGGAGTTGCCATTTGTGAGGTGGAATCGGAGGTGGAATCGCACACGGAATCGTGCCGGAATCCGCTCGGACAAGGTGGTATGCTGCGATGGGTACTCTTAATTGGCCAATTGATCACACCTGCGATTCCCGGCAGAATCGCCGGAATTGATCGGATGATGAATCGATTGGACATGGAATCCGACACGTGTATGGCTAGCTTTACCTCTCCTATGCTTCCTGCTCTAAGAATATCTTGTTTAATGAAGATAAGTGCCTATGCCACTATTATACCAACAAACGGGGGGATTATTGTATGTGGCATGTAACCTCAGAATAGGGGCATATAACCTTTGAATCAAAGGTTATGTGCCCCATAGATATCGATGAGATCTATGAGGCACATAACCTTTGACGATGTATAGGACACAAAATGTGCATTACCACACTGCAGTGTTACCTAATGCTTGAAGTATCATTAAAAACAAGTTTTGTTATTTAAAAATGAAAAATAATGTCTCTGCATGCTGTCATTTCTTCATTAGGAAATGCTTATACAAGTCAGTATAGATTGAAATTGCTATGTGCAGCCCTTTAGTGATGCCGAGGGCTGCACTTGTGGCCCTCCATATCAACTCAGTTGCCCATCACTGTGTTAAAAGCACCACAAAACATAAATGAGGACAAAAGACAGCAACATTCATGTTTTATTGTAAAGTTGATCAGTGTTGTACAATAAGGACATTTCCAGGTTACGTACTGTATATATATCAGTATTTGCAGAGTGTAAAGTGTGTTTACCTGGCCATTTGCAGACTTCTCATGTTTCTTCCTGTGATACAGTATATCACAAGGCTTTTATGAGCATTGTATGTTGTTCTAAACGTTCATCAACAGAGGAAGTGTCACATATTTGTCTGTAACAGCTTCCCTTTGCTGTGTGTTCTGTGCTTTAAGATGTGGCCGTTAAACACTTGCAATAACAACTATCCCTCTTTCCTGAGAGCTTCCTGCTATGTGTCTAGCTTTAGTTTGCGCCACACTGCAAGGGGCCACAAAAGGGATACTAAAGGTCTTACACAATGAAGTCACATGCCTGGAACACGCACGGCTTTCCATTACCCTAACAGGCCCAGGCCCTGCTCTCTCATACACCTCATCTGCAAGGCACAAATGTCTGATATTTACAGGCACGCAGTACTGAGGGGCCAGCAACAACCTTCTACATATCACAGCATACTAAACAAGCAGAGTGAAGAATGACATACATGGCAAGTGTAAAAAGGAACACTACCGGAAGAGGGGAGGAGGCTTGGAGCAGCCACTTGTCATGCATGGTATATAGATTTATGTAAGGACAGATCAATACTGCTGTAACAAAGTGTAAGAAGCTTCTGTAATACTAACAGAAATGCCCTTCCTAGAATGATTCCACTGTACTGCTATGTCAGTTCATATTCCCAAAATAATATAGTGTTGTTGTTGCCTAAAAATTGCCTAATTGGAGTTTTAACAAGAGTATATTTGGTGCCTAAATGTTGTGTCACATGGTTTAAATGTGATTAGGGATCTTTTACACCACATGCCAAAAGTTTATTTGTGATTACCCATCTAAAATAAGAACAAATATGGGCACTACAAGATGCATTTTAACTTCCCTGACAAGTTGATTATTTCCATGTAAATCTGTTTAAATTT
>CM070035.1:45164576-45184666 GCA_036250615.1 Ptychadena robeensis | reverse complement strand
CATGTGAGTACTTATGCCTGTACAGGCGAATGACGTGGGTATCCCCCATCCCCCTATCATGCATTCAGGAAGAAGACATCTGATGGACATGGCAGGACAACGGGGCTGGCCCACCTGAAAAAACCGCAAGCATGGCACTGGGTTCCCACTTATATTAATTAGAAACTATGCAGGCGGGTTAAATGAGCACAGAGCCCCCGTGCAGTAAGCAAACGTTTTATGCAGTTTGGTTTTGCTTGACTTACTTAAAATTGCATTGAGCAAGTTTGGAGTTCGAGTGTTCAGATGGTTTTTCAGTTCTAGAAAAATGCCGTACATTGTGTTATCTTCTATATGAGCAATAGTAGATTGTTGTAGTTATGGCCCCCACACACATACTGAGTGGGGGCCGACAGATCAGTAATGGAGTGCAGCTTGATGACGTCATCAAGCTGCACTCCGTCGCTTACAGCAACGGCAGGAACACTTTGTTGAAACTAACGGCATCGGCCAGAGATTATCGGACATGTCTGTTCTCTGGCTGACCGAGCTTTGGGGCGACATGGGTCTGTCGCCCCATGTGGGCACCCTCTTTCCCCGCCTGATTTTGCACATCGTCAACGGCAAAAACGGCCCCTTCTTGGTGCGTGTGTGGCGGCCTTTAGTCATTGATGAATGCAGCAAGTTTGGAGTTCAAGTGTTCAGAGGTTTTTCAGATCCACAAAATGTGTTACAAAGAGCTCCAAACTTGCTGTATTCATCGATGGCTTACACGGTACAACCATCTACTATTGTTAAAATTGCATTGTAAATACACATCCTGCGCATTGTCATCCTGGGTTTCAGCACCGCATTACAAATGTATAGTGTGGAGTGTTTTTTGATTCCTTTAATGCCTTTATGTCTCACCATATCCTTTATAGTTTTCCCCCCAAATATGTAGTGTGAAACAGCTGTAAATAAATATGGCTTTAAAGTGAGCAATGTCGGAAATGCCAAAGACATGATGTTTGTGTTCAACTGGTATACTACATATCAACACACACAGGAGAGAAAAGATGGCCACTTTGGGTGCCTCGTGGGAGGGGGTGTAGTAGGTGCAGTAACTCTAATGCATTTTATAGCTCACGCTGGTCTTATTTCCTTAGCAATAAAGGCTATTTATGTATCTATAGATAAAATATAAAAAAGTATTTTTTTCACTGGGCTAAGTGATAATAATACATGGCTGGCTTTGGCAGAGGTGCTTCTCACCCTCCTACTCCACTTGATTTTTATCTTTTTAGTACTCAGTGTTTGAAGTTTTGTTAGCATATCTGGTACAAAACACCAGCCTGCTCTCTTACGAGCAGAACAGTGCCTGCTATGGTTTATGGGAAACAACATTAACAGGGTACAGTATGTGTACCAGTTTTATTGTCCTGCGGGGTCTCTTAAAATATAAACATAGTCCAGATTGAAAAACGGATTCCATAATGGAGACCTATAACTCATTCACTCTAGGGTGCATGAGGAAATGCAGTATATACAGATACCCAGAGATTAACAAAACATATGACTGTGTACACATATACCTAGGTCATAGAGGTAGGATGTAAACTAATATATTTTCACAGAACAAAGTAAATGTGTTTCAAGGTAATGGTTAAAGTTATCGTTATTTTTACTTTTATGATCCTCTATGTTGTACAAGTTTATGGTATATTTGTTTCTTAAATGAATACAATGTTACAGTAGCAAACTGCATTGACATTGTATTGTAAGTAGTAGTATATAAAGGATCCAGTATTAACAACTTCATGTACAATCTTTTTTTTTATGGCATTAAATATGTATATCATGCTATTGCCAAGTCTATTACCTTTCCAAACTGTTTGTAATGATTAAGTTGTTTTCTTTACTTCCTGTTGTACAGTCAGTTCCAGCGCCTGTTCCAAAGTCTTTAACTCCCCTCTGAAGTTCTAGGGACTACCTCACATTTCAGGAGAAAGAGAAAAGTCAGAATGCAGTCACACTGAGTCTTGTCACCTCCTAAAGAACTGCCCAAATGCCAATGTGTGTTGACAGTCATTTCTGAAAACTGTAGTACCAAGAAGTGAGGTAGGTCACCCTGATTATTGTGAAAAAGAAAGAAAATAGTTTGCACACCAGGACTGTAAGGGAAAGAATAATTGTTGTTATAGGTAACCTTTTGTTCAGCATTTTTTGTTGCCTATAAAAATGTATACATCCAGCTTAAGCTGGCCATAGACACACGGGCAGTTGTTCCAAGAATTGGCCGAGCACCCTTTGTGTGCCGGTAAATGCTTTTAATGGGTACCCCTCCAAAGTAATGAGATCACCAAAAACAAATCCGATATGTCCGTTTTTTAGGTGAACGATTTTTGGCGAACCCAGGATTAATCTCTCCAGGTGGGTAGCTTTGAACTGTGCCACGAGCACACACAGTGGTCGATCTGCCACAAAGTCATCCATGGATTGAAGCATCTATGGCCGGCTTTCAAGTTAGTTAATTTTATATCTGTTGACAGAATAAGGTAGGACAAGAACAGGTGGAAATGTTTGCATTAATTGCATTGCCAGTTTGAGTGGATTTGTATGTTTCAACCATCTGTGATTGGTGCAAGAGGGTATGTTTCAGAAAAAAAACATAGAAGGATAGAACTGCAGCCCCAAAAACAGCCAAGGTAGCAAAAGCCCATAAAATACATCTGCAGGATATAGAGATAGATGTTGAAGTATGGAATTTCAGATTAAACATGAACTAGTGCTGTGCAATCTTACCTTTTATTACTCCTAAACACTTGAGAACACTCTGTACATCCTGCATAGTTTATTATATTTGTTTTTGTGTAACAATAGTCTAGAGTTCATTCTGAAAAGTGTTTAATACACCTTCTAATTGTTAATCAAATATTAAACACTTAGGGACACAGTGTGCCTTGCTGGCTTTATTTTTTCACTCTTGAGTACATTAACTGTATCATGTATGTAGAGCACAACTAAAGTCTAATGGCCGTTTCACAATACACTGGCTGTGGTGTGTTTTTTTTTTGCCAGAAACGGACGCACTAGCAGTAATGTTACTGCATCTGTTAACCCTATATGTTATAGACGAAAACACCTCGCTATGGAAGATGGTATTGGAGACGCTGGCACTGCCTCTGCAGACGTGTGCATCAGGGCTCAGCACTTCAAGTGTGCACAAGAGCCTGTCCAAGATAGGTATGGACCATTCAATTAGCTTCAAACGTTTTCCTTGCATTATGTGGCACCACTAATTGTGTCACTCAGGTTTATAGTGGTAAACACAGCTTTTTTATTTTGTTTCTGTACATTACCACAAGCCATTTTAATAAAATTACTCAGAGGTAATTAAACTGCAGTTCTCAGTACATTCAACACAATTACAGGTTACAACTGTGTCACCTCTGACCTGAGACCCAGGAGAACCCCACTGCTGATAAAACAAAACAATAAACCAGATTGGAGGCAGCCAAACCTTACCTCAGTCCACAATCCTTTTGAGAGAATATCCTCTTGATAAATAAGACATATATACAGCTTTTTTGGTACCACACATCGTTCCACTGTTTACCGAAAAAAAGCTTTTAAAGAAAAGAACATGGTCTCTACAGTGAAACATGAAGGGGGGGGGTTACTGATGTTTTGGGGATGCTTTGCTGCTAAACTTGACTGTTAACATGGTATTCTCAAATCTGAAGACCAAAGAATTCTGACATGGCCAGCCAGCAATGAGTTAAAGAGTACTCATACAGGGGTAGATTTTTCTGCAGCAAAAATGTTAATCAAACAGGGATCCCACGTCTGTAAATTCCTGTTCGAGCGACATTACGAAAAATTGTTTGCAATTCCTTGCATCACCTCCCTGCCATCGATCGTTCATTGATTGCACAGGAATCAACCCGTGTATGGCCAGCTTAAATCCCATAGAGAACCTGTGAAGCGATCTAAAAACAGCAGTTGGCCTTCCAATCTCAGAGACCTGCAGCTGGCAAAGGGAGAGTGGTCCAAAAATTCAAATAGAGAGATGAAAAAGACATTTGGCCCTGTTTGTTTCACAAAGTGATTTTTAATTCCTTTAAAGGGTGAGCTACCAAGTATCAGTCTCAGATTTGTTGTTTTTTTTCCTCTACTTTTTGTTCTTCCAGCCAATTAGCAATAATTTTGGCCATGACTGTATTAAATGTATGGATTTAATGTATTTAGGTTTAGATATGCTTTAATTAGAAACATTAGATTAGTGTCAGGATTACTGATAAGAAGGTGATTGTTAAGAGAAGAAACATGGGCAATACACTGCGAAATAGACATAAAACGAGAAGTGGCACTCCCTGCATCATTAGGATTGTTCAATAAAGTCATAGATGCTTCACAAGGCCTTTGATGTAACTCCAGCCCCATTCCTGTGATGTGAAATTAGATATGTCAGCTGTTAAAGCTTTCTATGAAAGTACAAACTATAGTAGTTCTTTTGGATCTTTTCAATAATAACCCATCTAAAACTTGGCCAGAGGAAAAGAAGAAAGAACATTGCTGCTAATCGCTAACACGCCGATTAGCGCGGCTAGAAGTGTGGCTTCTGACAAGGGCAGGGCTGTTGTAAATATCTGGTAATACATTTCTTAATAGAGACATACCTGCAACTTAATCACAGTTGTATCATGTATGCTCACATGTCAGATTGTGAATTATAATAACTCTAAAATAAAATGGTTGTAAAATTATGGTTCGTTGATATGTGATTAAACACCTCCAAATTTTACCTTGGGTTTAAAAAGTGCACAGTGCTCACATTATTAAAAAACTGTTTTTTTTTAAATAATAATGAAAACCAACACGCATACAATATTAGACAGATGAGTTAATACAACATTGCATACAACTCTTTTGTCAAACCTCTCTAATCATTTTAAGTCAAAGGGTTTTTTCGAGTTATAAGTGTAGAAATGTATCTGCGTTTATATGTCATTAGATTGGGTGTGTGTACACAGACACACACATAGTAGTATTGATACAGAAATGTGGAAAACCAAACAAGCTTTAACTACTTTAAGTTATGAGCATTCTTAAAACACTCGAGGGCAAAAGCTTGTGACAGAAGGCTAGGGGCCATATTTGCTAAGCAGCTTTAGATCGTAAGACTCACTTTATGTCTCCATAAATCACCTTATAGTTCACTCAAGTCAATAGGATGTGACTGAGGACTTTTTGCTACAGCAGAGACTAGGTAAACAATTACAAAGTGCACATTTTCAATGGATCCTACTTTACTCCGAGCACAGTCAGAAGTTCTGTTTGATAAAGACGATAATTGTTCTCTGTATTTGTGTCAATTGCACAATGTATTTGTGTCATTTTTCTGATGACACAGAGTTGTTACATTTCTGCAGAACAATTAAACTATATTTAGATAAAAACTTGTTTTTTCTAGATGGCGTAGGGAAGGGTAAGGCCCTTTTTACAGCTTGCTGTCTTCCGATTTGTATCCCTTGGGGTTAGGACTTGGCACCACTGTCACAGAAAAGGAGAGTGAAGGTAATACAAATAGAAATTGCTCTGTCAAAATGCGGTCTGATGCTAAAACAGGGATTATGTTTGCACAGAGCACAAAGTATGCAGTTTCACTTTTGTGGTCCATTATAGGCTAAGTGGATCAAAAGGAACTACTGCTGACCAACCATCAGTCGGACATAACATGACATGGGAGTGCTAGACCACATAACGTCCATCTTTTGACCTCAACCTCCCTGGCGTATGTATGTCCCAAGTGAAGAGCTTGGTAAAAACATGTGGAATTTCCAGCAAAGTATAGTCAAAGTAACTTTATTTTAACACTGCAGTGGACTTTGCACTCTCACTTTCAAATGTATTTTTTTTAACACATTTTATTGCCATTTTCAAAACATACAACTTTTCATACACAGAAATTGAGTCATACAGCAAAAATCCAAGAACAGTTACATGACATACGTTGGTGTCCAATATTGCATAACTCAAGAATAGACAGACTACAACAACCTGCAACAGGGCTATATAGGGTTTCCGACAATGGTCCTTTAGTCTGCTTGTAACGTTTGACAAGAGGACCTAGGTCCGCTGTTGAGTTGTAAAGTGTGAAGAACGAGGGTCTCAAGCAGGCAATAAACAGTAGGGAGACTTAATACCTGCGCAGTAACCAATCACACTCAATAAAACCTTAAACTTTATTAAAATACAAGACATCACAGAACACAACAGAACGGTCCAAATTTAGTCAGTCCAGCTAGATTATGTTAGCAGCTAATAGTCAAGCAGTGGGGACAAGTAGGGCTTCAACTGTTCGGAGGAGTCGGTGCTTGGGGTAAAGGGGGAGTCAGTCTAGTCGGGAGTCAGTGGCAAAAGTGCGAGCTGGTCCTGAGATTTATTTTTAATCGTTTTGGAATACCATGTTGATTGTCGGTGACGCGGCATGAGTGAAGTTATCTCCTGCTGGGTCAGAACTTGTGGGATGTATGTTTGCCATCTCCTAAAGAATTTGGTAACGGCACGGTCTGAGGAAGACTCAGCCTCCAGCTGCTCTATGTTATATAGATCTGGAAGTGATCGTAGGAGCAAGGCCAGGTCGGATGGGGTAGGGTACAACCACATTTTCATGATGCACCTGCGGGCTGTGAGGAGACATAGTTGTGCCCACAGTGAAATCGGTTTCTTAAGGGATGGTTGTGCTCTCTTGTCAGCGTATGCAAACAAGAAGAGCAGAGGTTCCAGATAGATAATTTCCTTTGTGGTCCGTCTGATGTAAGCCACGACCGTTGACCAGAAACCTCTTATCTGCTGGCAGAACCAGATACAGTGTTCGACCGGGGCTTTCACTAGTCCACACTTGGGGCAAGCGCCAGAGGTCAATATGTGGGGCTGGCTTACACGATTGATTGGGTAAAAACCCAGATATGCCTTGTGCATAATCTTGTACTGTGTTTCTCGCCATATTTCACTGCCTATCAAGCGAGTCACTGTAAGATATCCTGCCAACAAGTGGTCACCCAAATCAGGGGTATCAACCCGGGCCCAAGCCGTTCACCTTGTCGCTCCCCCCTTATTTGCGAATTCAAGGGTTAGGTATTGATATATGCGGGAAATGCCGGCAGAGCTATGAATCACCAAGCTACCAAAAAGCTGTGGGCCCCCAGCGCACTTTCCGGCGTAGCCAGCATTGATTTCCAGAAACTCATCATTTGCCACCAATAGAAGATATGGGTAGCAGGTAGGTGGAATTTGTCCGAGAGTTCCCGGAAGGTAAGGGGGCGTAGCGTAGACTTATGGAAAAGCTGCGCAACCTTCGTGAGCCCCTTGTCCCTCCACATTCCATATGCAGAGATCTCGTGGCAGTGTGCCATTAAAGGATTGCCCAGGATGGGCAAAAACTTAGAGATTTTTGCGTGTAGGCCCAAGCGTTTTCACACCTCCCGCCACGCTATCACCATGTCTCTATAGAGGACATTATGTTTTAGAAACCCCGGCAGTTTGGCCGGAGGGCAGTGTAACAAGGCTGCTAGTGACCAAGGGAGTGCCATTGCTCTCTCCAGGGGTAGATTGGAGTAAACAGAAGTTTCTCTGAGCCAATCTATCGCATGTCTAAGCAAGCAAGATTGTATAGCCTGATATCAGGCAAGCCCAGCCCCCCTTCAGCCTTAGGCTGAGTGAGTGTCTTGTATGCTATTCGCGACTTCCCCTTCCTCCATGGGAAACGGGCAAAGGCCCGTCGAAGTTGATGTGTTTATCAGTACGTGTCAGCGGAAGTATCTCGCTCTTCCCAAAATTAATTTTGAGGCCAGAAAGTTTTTCAAATTGTTGGAGCGCTGAGGTGATTATGGGGATGTCTAAATCAGGGGCTGCTGTGAAGAGGAGTATATCGTCCGCAAACATCGCTATTTTGAGGGAGAGGGTGTCTACCGGAATGCCCTTCAGGCACGCCGCTTCCACCAGGTACAGTGCTAAAGGTTCTAGGGCGATATTGAACAGCAATGGTGAGAGCGGACAGCCCTGGTGCGTGCCTTTTTGCAGTTTAATGAGAGGGGATAAGGTACCCATAGTGCTCACTCTCGCCACTGGGCTCTGATAAAGTTGGCGCAAGAAATGGATCACTGGTCCACTAAATCCCATCTCCGACAGGACCCGAAACAACCAGTGGATATTCGCGTTGTCGAATGCTTTCTCAGCATCAAGGGACAAGATGACAACGTCCTCCTTAGGGGAGGCTTTAGCATATTCCATCGCCAGCAACACTTTACGAATGTTGGAGACCAAGGATCTGCCCTGAACGAAACCTGTTTGATCGGGTCCTATCAATGAAGGGAGCACCTTGGCCATGCGATCAGCCAGAATTTTCAATAATATCTTCGCATCAACATTTATTAATGAGATAGGTCGGTACGAACCTGGCTCAAGAGGGTCCTTATCCTTTTTAGGGAGTACCCGTATGTGGGCCTCTTGCCCCGTGGGGAAGTAGGGACCCCCAGTCCATATCGAGGTGTAGAGATCCGTCAGTGCTTCGCCAACCTGTGGCGATAATAATTTATAAATCTCAACTGGGAACCTGTCTGGACCCGGCGATTTGTTGTTAGCCATGTGTTTAATGGAGGCTTCAACTTCCTCTGCAGTCAGGGGTGCATTCAACATGTCCAAAAGGTCTGAGGATATTTTGGGTAAAGAAATTTTTGTCAGGAAGTCATCTGTCTCTGTCACTGGGGGAGTGTCTGTCGTGGTCGTATAGAGCGTCTGGTAAAAGTGGTGAAACACAGAGGCAATGTCGGCGGGGGTGGACACCAAGCTCCCCGTCGCTGTTTTCAGTGACGCTATGTGTGGCGCCCCCTGCCGGTTTCGTACCAGATTCGCCAATAGCCACCCTGCCTTGTTGCCAAATTTGTGTATGCGGAGTTTGAAGTGCGCGTCCCTGATCAGTTCTAGACGTGTCGCCCATAGATCAAACTTTCGTTTGCATGCATACCAGCGGTCTCTATTTTGTAGAGAAGGGGAATTTCGTAGCAGTTCATGGGCCGTGTGCAGGTCTGCGCTGGCTGCCTGGAATTGTTGTCTAGTTCTCCTTTTCCTATACGCCGCGTACGACATGATCTTGCCCCTCAAGTATGCCTTCCCTGCTTCCCAGAAAAGGGTAGGATTGTCCTTATGTTGGGCGTTATGAAGAGCATACTCTGCCCAGTCCTTGCGTAACTGTCGGGGAAAGTCCTTGTCTGATAACAAAAAAGTGGGACAGCGCCACACTTGGGCCACGGTCCGCCTCTCTGCCATCCTTAATGTTAGGAAGATGGGGGAATGGTCTGAAATGACCAGGTCATGGATCTTGGAGTCACCCACCACGTCCAAGAGGGAGTTAGAGAGGAGGAAGTAGTCCAGTCTCGCTAGGGAGTTGTGTGCCATGGAGACAAATGAGAATTCCCTGTCTAGGGGGTGGTGTAGGCGCCAGATGTCAACTAGGTTAAGTGCGTCAGCACAGGCGGTTAGCATGGAAGGGGTATTAGGCAGTGAGTGGCGAGTGGGGACGGGCGGGGAGCGCCTGACCTCTGCGGGAGACATAACCACGTTCATATCACCTCCTAGAATAATTGAGAATTGAGTATTTCATATTTAAGGGAGGACCGTAGGAGAATGAGGGCTCCTGCTTTACGTCCTGCCGCCGGCGAACCTATAACCTCCCCCACCCACAGTTTACGCATGCGATGGAAGTCTGCCTGGGAGAGATGAGTCTCTTGCAAAAGTGCTATGTCTGCTTTCAGGCGTTGCAGGTGTCACAAAACGGCACTACGCTTTTGCGGGGTCCGCAGACCCTTAACGTTCCACGAAACCAGGGTCACACTCATCACACATCAGTGGGGGAGTAATGATCGTGGGCCTATGAGGGAGTGTAACCATATTATAAAGCCCGGCTCTAAAGCCAGCCGAACCTACTGGGACCCCCTGACCCCCTGCTGACCACCATAAAAAGAAAGACATTGGATATGGACTACATAAAAAACAATAAAAACACTTAACAAATAAAATTTGCGGAGCGGAAAAGCGCATAACCACCAACATATTAACCAAACACAGAGAAATACAATAAACTCTAAACCATCTAAGGTAAACCATCTAAGGAACCCCTCTAAAGGCTTCACTTTTTTCCGCATGTAGTATCGCCAGCAAATATTTTAGGAGAAAATACCTTCCGGACAAAGAAAATAGAAGCCTGCCTCCCCCAACCACCGTTTAGTACATCAAGTCATTGAGCCCTAAGGGCTGTAGAAGCAGTAGGTAAGTAGGTAGAAAGATTCAAGAGACAGGCGTAGACAGGTAAAACAAACCGGTACACGGTGGAACAAAGTCCAGCGTGGGTGCCTGGAGTGGGCGCAGTCAGTGTACAACCGTTGGCGAGGGCCAGAATAGGAAAGGCCAAGAGTAGATCCGAGTGTCAGGTCATGTTCACCGTCATGGCGCTGCCTCGGTGGCATTGTCTGGGAGTTTCCTTCCCTTGATAGAAGTGGAGCCTTCTGCACAAAGAGGATTTTCCGGGAGAACCGTCTTGCGCGGCGCCATCGAACATAGCTGGTCTTCTTTCAGGGATCCCAGGAACACCTCCGCCTTCCCCACATCCTGGAAGACATGTTGCTCGCCATCCGCCGTCTGGAATCTCAGGGAGGCCGGGTAGGCTAGGGTGAACCATACCTTGCGCTTAAAGAGATGAGTGCACACCTGTGAGAAGGCCTTCCGCTTGCGGGATACATCGGCAGAATAATCTGCGAAGATGAGCAGGTTGTTTCCAAGCACTTTAAGGCGGCCATGGCGCCGGAAAGCCCGCAGGATCGCTGTCTTGTCCAGGTAATCTAGATATTTTACAATCACCGGTCTGGAGGAAGTGCGGTTCGGCTGAATGGGACCCAGGCGGTGAGCACGTTCGACCTTGCATGGATCAGGGAGACCCAGTTCCCCTGGGATCACCTGGGAGCACACCTCCAGAAGCTGATTGGGGCGCAGAGATTCCGGCAGACCCAGTATGCGCAAATTGTTCCGTCTGGATCTATTCTCCAGGTCTTCCAGTTACTCATGCATAGTGGACACTTGCCCCTTTAGTTCAGTCTCTTGAGCTGTTTGTTGTCTGACAGTGTCTTCCAGCGATGACACTCTGGATTCCAGCTCTGTAATGCGTGCAGCTTGCTGGGTCAGATCTTGTCTCACGGAGCGCAGTCTTTCAAATGTTTCAATAATTATTTATTTATGGTAATATGGCATTGGTTATAACTTCTTAAAAAACAAGAAGAAAGTCGACTTCTAAAACACCTTGATTTGTTACAAGTCCAAAATTAAAAGACTGGTCTGCTAGACAGAGCAGTATTTTCTCTGTACGCAAAATGTGATGAATAACATTAATAGTTTGGGTGTTTCCTCTCATTCCATTTTCATGCCACTGCCATTTATGTCTTTAAATTTAGGCACTTGAACATTGTAACAGGGTGTACCAATAGATGACAACCAATAAGAGAACCTGTTACATATCATCATCTCTGTAAAAACAGGTCCTAAAAGTAATGAGGAGGTTTGCTGTCATGTGATTAGCTGTATTGCCTTGTGGCACATAAGTAAAATCACATTAGCCTGGCAGGCAATCCTAGGAAGTACTTTGAGTACATTACACTCCCATTTTTATTAAATACCTTATTTTGGACCCACATATTTTCTCTGTGTGTTTTTGTACAAAGCAGATGGACTCTAAATAGTAGTAGTGGCCCGGGACAGTTCCTCCTCCTTCATTACTTACATTGGGGTTTAGAGCTCCTGAAATCAGTATTGGGCTGGCTCTTGGAAGGAGTTATGAAAATATCAAATATCTTGATTGGTGGATGGATGGATGGATCAGCTTGGAGGACTAAGTGTTTCTAGGTTTACTGCATTGCATGTAGCCTATTCTAGGTACATACTAACTCCAGGGAATGAAAATGGAGCAAGTATTATTGTCCGCTAGGAAGAAAAGAGCAACGCTATGGGAATCCAGTGCTCAAGGACTGTATGCAGCCCAGATTTTGGTATTGATAAAGCTCTTCATTACCAACAAGCATATAAGTCTATTCACACAGGGGCCTTTTTAAAAACCACCTAAAGGTCCTCCAATGTAAAGTTAACAGTTGCTTTGAGTAAGCAACCCTAGCAGCTGATGCGTTTCCAGCATGGACCCACTTCTTTAGAGCCTCTCGTTTCAGTATGGTGGTGCGTCTTCAAACCCTTTATGTTGAGCTTGTTGGAATTCCCTGTTTGGAGGCATCATGGTTGATGACATCATTCATTTGAAATCAATAAATAGGCAACACCTATTATGATCCCTTTGTCACTGTGTAGCATTATTGAGCACTGTGTAGCATTATTATGTTTTCCATAACAGTCATATTTGAAATTATTTGTAAACGATTCCTTTCTTCATTTTCTGGTGTCTGTTAGAGAATAAATAAAAATATGTGCCTCAAGGATTGGTGTTACACTGCATTCAGGGGGCCATTTTCAGGGTGGCTGGCACTTAGCAGTCAACCTGAAAACTACACCACACCACTGTACAGACCATTTGTACACATTGTGCAGGTGGTAAGGGGACAGCAGTCACTGACAACCATCCCCATGTTTTCACTAGAGGTGACCACCTGACAATTGACTGGAGAACATAAAAGATTTTCAGACAATCGTTCAGTTAAAATGACACCTTTCCTGCTAGACAATAATGGACTAGGTGATGCTTGATGTTTAGCAGCCAGTCAATAAACTTGGCTCTGTTCAACTTGCTGTTGCAAATTCAAAGTAATGCCTGCCATACACATGCCGATAAGCAGCCGATTTTTCACCTGACCGACGGGCATACGCGCTCTCGCCGTCGGGCAGCGGAAAAATCGGCCGCTAATCGGCATGTGCCCACATGGGGCGATAGATCCCTGTCGCCCCACAGCTCGGCCGGCCAGAGAACGGACATGACGTCATCACGTTTGCATTCCGGTGATTATCGGAGAAGGTCTGTCTGCACCCGTCGACTGAGGTTAAGATGGCTGGTAAGCTTTCCATGCTCTAGTGCTCTAATGTGGTATTATATATAATATGGGAAAAAATATAAAGACATTTCACCTATAATGGACATAACATGGATGGAGATTTATGAAGTGCAGAGATATCACCAATATACATAACATTGATGGAGATTTATGAAGTGCAGAGATATCACCAATATGTTCACATAGATGAGAAACTGTGGTGGTGCAGCAGTGCAAACATTCAATTCTCTACGTTTTATTTCCAAACTTTTTTAGTGGATACACATTTTTGCAGTTGAGTAGGGCAGGGCTAGGCAAACGTTTTAACTTGTGGGCCACAATAGATTCCTAAATTTTACAGAGGGACCAACAGCTGATGGATGAAGCATTTGTGTGACCTCATACAAATTATTTGTTAACATCATAACTTGAAAGGGTTCGGCGGGGTGGATTAGGGGATATCTTTTTATGTAGCCATGGCTGCAAGAAAATCAAGCTTTTCAAACTATGAAAAAAGTAAGCTCTATATACAAATTGAATATATTCCACGAAGAGAGGGGAAAACATAAGGTTGCTGCATTTTCCAGGTCTCATGTGTGCAGTTATGGTAACTAGTGCTTTGAAGCAGTCCTGGGGCTCACTGACAACAAGGACAATGTTTTTATTCCCATAGATCATTGATTCTGGAGCATTCCTTTTTATGTGCACTTAGCAAATTAGACATGATCCTTACTTTGATAAGCAACTGGATCAGAGCATCTGTAAAATTGCAGGGCTTTTGTTTTTTTATATGGAGTAGATAGTCCCACCTACAGTAGTCCAAAACCATTAAGTGGGTTAACAAGGGGACCGGCTCTAAAGAATTTATTTAAGTTTATGTGGATGAATGTGTGCAGATGTGTTGTATACCTAAGGATACAATGCCAGCGGGATACCTTATGGGAAGCAGGAAATATATGTGGCATTGGGAAGTAGCCAATGTTCTGTTAGGAATCCTTGTCGTCTGGCAATCCTTAATATTGTTTCACATCATGACTTTAATGTGCAAGAGCTTTGTGTAATTAAACCTTTTAAATAATGCCCATATTAGCTCTAGAGGTTTCCCCCCTTTACACCAGGAGCACAGTTTCTAGTCTATTCTGCTACAGACCGTATTGGTGTGTGTGTGCCACTTCTCTCACTATCCCTTAAGGTCCCCACACACGTACCGAGTGGGGACCGACAGATGAGCTCACAGTATTGGCAGGCACCCTTTGTGAACTGACACTAATGGCCAGAGATTTTAGGGACATGTATCCCCACAAAGCTCGGTCGGTGGCAAAATCGCCCATGGCTCATTATGTGTGTGGGAACCTTACCTATAACAGGTACTGCTCAGGTACTTAATCTTGAGCTATGAGCTGATGGTTAGGCCCACATCCACACTGAAATCCATGCAGGACAACCAGAAGAGCCAGAAGGACTTGCGCCTGGTCAGCTTAACCCTCACTATATATTTACTCTGTGTATAAGTATATAAGGCAATTCCTAAAGTGTGTGCTTTCTCTGGTCATTTGCTTTTAGTACGATATATTGATATATAACCCCATCAATACCTTCAGCAATCAAGATAATTAATTGCTTTACAGGGTTTGCCATGTGACACTGCCGGAAGATTTACTGTGGGGGCCAGGTGAGGTAGAAAATGCCAAGACAGAATTTAATGCAATGGTTGCAGCTGTTTTAAGCTATAATGTCTGTAAAATTGACACTTTTTAAAAAGTAATACTAGTTTGTGTATGAGAATAGATTTGATGGCTAACAGCAGTTTATGTTGTTTTTCAAATACAAATGTTTTTTTTAATCATAATTCTTATGTGGGGTATTCAGTGCATTACACTTTGGATTACGCATGTAGCATTAAGGCACTTTACATTGTCCTTGCTATTGAATGTGACACTGTATAGGAAAATGCATAATCCTTTACATTAGTTTTTCTAATAAACTATTAGGGATAACTCACAATGAGAATTAAAATCCAACAAGCTGTATGAAAAAAAAATCTTACCTTCTCTGATCTTTCCCCTGTTGCTCTGTAGAAAAAAATTTCAATGCAAGTGAAGTATACAGCAAGGCTGATATTTAGAAGGGGCGAAGGTAGAGCTGATATGAAGAGAGGAGCAAAGGCCTTTTTCACACCTTGATGATGACTTCATAGATATCAACAGAATGTAAGAAAAATCATTGGCTATTTTAAATACTGGTGGGAATGCAGAGGTTATCTCATATGCACCATATGCTGAATGATGTCAAAGATTTTATTGTTGTTGTTTAACCCCCCTAGCGTTTCTGACAGCACCATCTCCTCCAGCGCTGTCCTATCAGTACTGCTCTGGACAAGATGGTGCCGTCTGGTGGAGATAAGAGCCCCAGCAGCGCATACTTACAGTTCTGTGCTGTCCCGGTGGCTCAGATCTTCTGAGCTGGCTTCTTCACTAAAGCGGATGTTCCCCCCTCCGAGTGACATGATGATATCACATGGGCAACGGGAGATTCAAATGTAAATTGCACTAAAACAGTTTTCTAAGCAGAAAACTGTTTCAGTGGGATTCCCCAGATGTGCCCTTTGAAGTTAACCCTTTCTCCCCTGGTGTGTTCACACCAGAGGAGCGAGGGTGCCAAAGGGAATTGTGCTGGATACAGTGATAACTGTATTCAATATAATTCAAAGTAAAAAAAAACATTTCCAATTGTAATAAAAATTTATTATAAACAAAACATAAATATAAATACATACTGTTTTGAAATCTATCATACAAAAGAAGTATTTTAGAGATTTTATCATTCAAATGATACCTTTTATTTATATTTTTTTAAATGTAATTTTTTTTTGTGTTTTAAACATATTATATTCAGCATGTCTAAGTCTATGGTGCACTTTTGGTACAGAAATCTGGACCTTGCAAGAGCACTAGGGAGGCTAATAAGTATTTTAATATTTTTTATTTAGATTTTACTTCTACATATATGCCAATGCTTCCACTAGATACTTTGTGCAGTTCCTAGAACAAAATGTAGCAGAAAAACAAGACCTTTGTCTAGATGTTCCCCATCATGACAAAACTTCCATAGTAGTGTGAATAATGCATAATGTTGAAGATCACACTTTACCTTTTGTTATATTAGAGCCAATGGCTGAGCATATTTCCTAAAGGAATAATATTATAATATATAAAACCTAGACCTGAGTCATTTCAAATTGTAAGCCTAACAGTAATGTGGAGAGATACAGCAGATTATATTGATCATTCTCGAAGAACGTTTCAACAACTGTTTAGTCCGAATGGCTCTAGTTAAACTGATCCACACGTTGTCCAGACAGAGCCTTAGTTCCAGCAGCCATTAGGTTCCTTTGATGTGCCACGTGTGCTGACAATCACAAGGCTGTCAAAGGCTGCCACTCCCTAGCAGATACTCATCTATATCCAAAAAACACATGTTGTGTCCCTGGACATGTTATTATTGGCCAGAAGCATCTGCTATTCATCCATGGTGCATGTTAGACAACTCTTTATTATTACATTTTAAAATGTATTTGCATCGTACTGTAATATTTGACCAAATATAAATTCCCACAACTGCACAAATGTTCTAGAACAAATGTTCTACTAATGTTCCTTAATGCCATGGAGGAAAAGACCATATAAACATATTAAATGTTGGCCAATAAAGACCAAGCAGTATATTTAACCCATCTATTTCTATTAGAAGTTAATTCATCTAACAATATATCAGTGTATATCTGATATATTCCTATGGAAATCTGTAGATCTGCCGTCCGGAAGGTCGACGTAGTGCAGTACAGCAACCTCCTGTGGGAACAGCTGGTGCTGTAGGCTAGTAATGTGGATCTGGTCCATCGGCATCCCCGCCAAGGCATAGCTAAGTGCAGGGGGTACCTACCCGATAGCTCTGTGGAGACATAGCCTTTCTCTGAATATGAATCATATTTGGTATACTTCATACTCATGAATATCATAATTAAACACGGTAGCAGAAATCCATTACCTATATTAACCCAAGAAAACTTTAATGAAGTGAAGATTAATTTCATTGAAAAATATTTTGCCTATAAAATTCTTAGTGAAAAAATGTCAGCTGTTTAATATGTATTAGGAGCAACAAAGTCATATATACACACTGCATCATGCAGTATTAATATGGCCATTGAGAGGAAATTTAGCACTGCCTAAAAATATGCAGTAATTCTCTTTCAAGTAGACATTTACTCCTGAGTTCAAATGAGCCTATATAAATCTTAATCTCAATACACGCTGTTCATCTAGTTTCATGGCAGCACAAGGATCACATGGTTTCAGATCATTAGGGACAGTATGGTGCAGCATTGGCTTTACATCATCCATTTACTGTATATTATTCTCTACTAAGCCTGCCTAGAAACTGATATCATGAATCAGTCATTCCAAGCTGTTTGTTACCACTGATCATAAATAATCTTACAAAATAAGCTTGTGTTATATAAAATATCTATGCAATTGGACACAGCTGTAATGGAGATTTGTTCTAAAGCCATTCCTTGTTACTAGTAGTACATATTCGTTAATTTGTGGTACGTAAACTCATCTGCTTGACTGGCATCAAACTTCCTTTGGCTCCCATGATTCTTTATGCAGATACAAACCAGTTCATACCACTAACCACCACCTGGCATCCTGTCCAGACATAACAATTTGTTCCTTGTCAAAATAGCTCAGGTTTTTACCCTTGCTGTTTTTCCTGTTTCCAAAAGAGAATAGATGAATACCTTGCGTTACTGGTGTAAGGCCAAGGCTTTTTGCTGTAAAACGCAGCAAAATTACAGTGGCCACATCTTCTGTACACATCCCATTCATTTTAAATCGGTGCGTAGTGCGTACCCATGATGTGTGCAAATCATAGTCAAGCCCTTGCCTTAATCTTATGATTGGTGTTGTTGTTTGGATTCAGGCTCCTGCAGTCAATATTCTACAAGTTATCTTGGTGTCAGTACACTATGGGCAGTAATTCACAGTTACTCCTTCTGCCCCTTGACAAGTTCTATCTAATAGGAAAGCTTACCTCTATTTACCCTGACAATGAGCCTACAGCCCAATAACTAAGTAGTGTGCACATGCTCCATAGTACGATGGATACAAATGGATCGAAATAAATAGGAAACCCATTAGATTCTTGTACTGAAATCTCCCAACAAAACCAATCATGGCTTTTTTTTATGTATGCTCTTTTTTCATTTCTTTTGGTCAATTGATTCAGATAAAAGATGATTAAACCTAAATATCAAACTGTTTATTGCCAACTTTAGTTACCTTGCAAATATCTTTACTTCACATTTGAAATCGAAAGTTTGCTATAATTTCAACAATACTGAAACGTAACTGAGTTCAATGTGAACAACACTAGTTGTAACTGATTCGATTAGGTTTGTATTTAGCCTACATATATAGTAATACAGAGGAAACTATCCATTCTTTTAGCTTGTCCTCAAACAAATTCAGATGAAACCTATGCATACTAACTAATGCATGTAAAATTATTAAAATTCTAATACCATATTTGTAAAAGGAGTTTCTTAGTTTACAAAAGACTGCAGTCAGTTCAGCACAACAATGTGTCTTTGGTCAAGCTGGTCCCTACTAATAGTATGCACTAAATAGCCCTGCAAACAAACATCTATTAGATTGTAAGCCCAACTGGGCAGGGTCCTCTACTCCTGTGTCATAACCTGTTCCTGTGTATTATCTTGTGTTGTATCTCTACTCCAGTTTATTGTACAGCACTGCGTAATATGTTGGCGCTATATAATGATGATAATAATGATGATAATAATAATCTAATCTTTCATACCCCATTCAAAAGATGTATAGGGCACATAACAAAGGGATAACACAATTTATGTCAAAACCAATTATTAGGTAATAATCAAACTTTCAATACTTTGGGAAAGCAATAGCTTCAGACCTGGCAATTATGCTTCAAATTCTTGAACTGAACTAAATTTGAGCAACACTAATTGTGAATGGCTGGTGTATTCTTGTTTAGTTATACAGTGGGGACTGTCCATACTTTTAGGTTGTGTGACAAAGAGTCCATGGTGCTTTTACCTAACCTAAAGCCCCCCATACATGTTCCGATTTTTCGTACGAATTTTGCCCGACCGACCGATCGGGTCGGGAGATTAATCGATCGGGAGATTAATCGGATTCGGAATTATGTACCCGACCGATCCCGATTTCTCAAAATCGGCCGAAAAATCGCCGGGACCGCTTCGGACCTGTCCATAAATTTTTGGTCGATCTGCTGTTAATAAATAGGGTCGGGCTGATGGATCGGTGATAATTCGAATTCCGATTTTTCATGCCAGCCGACCGACTGACCATAACATTTTAGGTAAAAATCGGGTGACAGGATCGGACGAAAAATCGGTCGGGAGAATAATCGGAACGTGTATGGGGGGCTTAAGTCAGAGCAGAAAATGCAGATGAATACTGCTCCACTGACCATTCCCAAGAAAAACTGTGGTGCCACTAACCACATTTTACCCATCAATACCTGTGGGCCTGTTCTACTTTAAATGTTAATTTAGTAGATATAGATTTGGAGTGCTATTGTAAAAGTAACTTAGCTCCCAACTGATACATCTAACAAAATGTTCTACACCTACTAATGATATCACAGAGAGTTAAAAAGTTGTATCTTGACTCAAACAAATGTAAAAAATATAATAATGCTGGAACATGCTTTCTAAACAAGTGGTGGTTGTGGGCGGGGGGTGGGGGTTATACATAGATGATCTCTAATAATTCAAACAAGGAAAGGTAAGATCAGATAAGCAATGTGAGAACATCGTTTACACTTGGCAATCCATGGTTTACCTTAATTGGTTGGACTACAATACATTGTTGTTTATACAATTGCTGTCTATAGTCGGCGGTTCTGCTACACTGTCTAAAGGCCCCCCATACACCTTAAGCTAGCCATACATGGTTCAATTGACATCAAATCGATCATCAA
>CM070035.1:45140465-45164476 GCA_036250615.1 Ptychadena robeensis | reverse complement strand
TATACTACACAGTTGTTGGCAGATCTAATGGAGATTGTATGGATCGATCTTAAGGTGTATATGGGGCTTTATAGAGCAAGATTAAACTGCATTGGTACTATGGATTTAGATGTCTGCTTTCCTATAGACTTTTTGACAATTAAATCTGTAAAATAATAATAACATCAAATATATTAGGTTTTTCTGACAAGATGTCACAATAGTCCAGATAATTATTAGGCATTAGGCATTAGGCATAACAGAGATATTTTCTGCACCCATTGACTTGCATCTAGAACTCTGGATAGTTCAGAAATGGCCACATTCACTGGTTAATCCCATATTACAGCTCATTGTTCATTTAGATTTCCCACCAAATCAGATGCTTGCCTTAATATAGATTTAATTTGATATTAATCTGAATTAACACAGCATTATTGTGAACATCATAGTAAGTAAGGAAAAATACATGATGCTATCACGGAATAATGACCCGTGAAAAATATAGCTATAGAATAGAAATTGAGAATGATTAGCGTAAATAAAATACAAATGATATGCTAATGAACTCTATTCACAGTATCTGTGCAGGAACGTGATTAAGATTCAGCTGGATTTCTGCAGCAGTAGCTTGGAAAAAGGCTTAAAAGAAAAATAAAGGGTCAGTGCTAAGGATACATGTTTTATTAATATCAAACAAACTTTATTAAATATCCACTTTTTTTGGAGTAGTTATCTTATATTTTACCTTACTTGTTCTCACAATGTTCCACTGAGAATAGTTTCCTGGCTACTCCAGATTCCATATAAAGGCTGATTGTCAATGGTAAGATTAGATGTTTAATTATTTTTTCACCAGGCATATATCCAATAGAGCTACCTACGGCTTTGAAGTCTACAATATTATCAGTGGTTGTTCAGTAAATAATATTATGCAGAGATAAAGTTTAAATACTTTCCCTGTTTTTTTCTCCTGTGATTTGGCTGTTTTTTTTAAGCATCTTTATTCTGTAAATCAAACTTTCTATCAGAAATGAAACACAATGCAGATGCCACTGGATTGGTTCTTGCATTTGCTTTTAAATCAATATATTGATCAAAAAACAGCATTACAAAAAAAGAGTTAAAGAACTACCAAACACTATAAAACAACAGTAACAAATACAATGGTGGACAAGCAGGCTCAGTGAAATACCAACTCTTCCACTTTTTGCGTAATCGCTCTAACCTATCCTGCATCCTAAGTGTCAGCTCCTTAAGCCTGCCATAGACACCTCGATCTATGGCAGACCTTTAGCAGGCTGATTACAGCATGGTGACGTCACCACGCTGTGAGCAGTCTGCTCAATGTCGGACAGGAATCGCGTGTGTTCCACTGACACACGGGATTCCTGTCAGACTGAAGCCAATTACCTCGGAGGGGGAGGAGACTCCCCCTCTGAGTTAATAGCGCTAACAGCCTGCAGCTGTCAGTCGTACAGAAAAAGAACCAGCATGTCGGATCCGTGTGCGATCCGACGTGCCGGCTTTTTTTCAACATAATTCAAGGTGGGCTCCGACATAGTTGCGGCAGACCAACCTTGATGTGCTCGGCGGGAACGAGCACGCAGGTTGGTCTGCTACAACTATGGCCGGGAGTCTGCCCGTCTATGGGGGGCTTTAAGATCCCTGACTTTATTAACTTCCACAAACCAGTGTCTAACAGTCGGAAACTTAATGGTCTGTCACAGGTGGGGAATGAACACTTTAGCAGCATTAAGTAAAGCTAGCTATACACTGTCCGTTTCTCCCTCAATAGATGAGGGACAGACTGCAGCATAATGTTGTCATCACCCTGCAGCTGGCCCTCAGAGGATCGGTCGGCAGTCTTTGTGTGCTGGACGTTACTTTGGATGGGACTCCCACCCCCAATTCAAGAAATGGGATCAGTCTAGAATTTACCAACATGTGCGATCACCGTGCACAATTTTTAGCCATACAACCGGCGGAATTGGCCCGTGTATGGCTACCCTCAGTGAGCCACAACCGACATCTTGTAACATTGTTTATAGAGCAATGGAATTACATTGCCAAGGGATCATTGGGTATGTGCAGGGCGGTGATCAGGGCCACCATATATGCAGGTTGGAACCACATTTGTTTTAATTGGAAAAATAATGAAACCCCCAAACTAGGAAGAAACATGGGATAACATTGTGTCCTAGAGTGGTTTAACCACGTATGTCTTTGTACTATATACCATTATGCTATTGACATTATCAAGGAATTTTGTTTTAATTGACTTTAATTGACAGAAAAAAATTAGACGGATGTTTCCTTATGGCCTTACATTTTTCAGTTTATGCAAAGTTTTTCTCAACGACCAGTGATACAATCAAATAAACAAGGAGCAGTGAATGTTTGTAGAGAATCTAGTTTAATACAAAGCGGCAGTTTGCTGTTTCTGGACCCAAATTGTGTAAAGCCCCCCATACACCTTGAGATTCCTCCATACAACTTCCATGAGACCTACCAACAACTATGTAGTATAGTGACCTCCCTGATAGAATACATAGTGATTGGAAGGTGTAGAAAGGTCCTCATATTACATGGTTTTGAATTGAATCCTTTACTTTGTCCCAAAATTCCTGTGTAGTGAATGTGTCAGAATGACTGTGGGTAAAGCTAGCCATACACGTGTCGGATTCCATGTCCAATCGATTCATCATCCGATCGATTCCGGCGATTCTGCCGGGAATCGCAGGTGTGATCAATCGGCCAATTAAGAGTATCCATTGCAGCATACCACCTTGTCCAACGGATTCCGGGACGGATCCGTGTCCGATTGTCCACCTCACAACTGGCAACTCCCCCTGATCCGGACAGAATCGCATGAGAAAGACCAACATGTTGGTTCTCCGTCGGATCGAATTCTGAGCCCCTGATCAATCGGACGCGAACGATCGGACCAGGTGGGCTGCATGCGATCGTTTCGCGTGCACGCGCCCGGAATCGATCGTGCCAGAATCTGGTGCGAATCCGACATGTGTATGGGGGCCTTAAGGCATAACAGCTAAATCTTAAAATAGGGGTAATAAAATGGTGCCTGGCACCATCTTAAATAGCAGACTTAAGCAGGGATCACACAGCTCGATATAGGAGCCGTTCGAAGTGTTCTGCAGCAGCGCAATGATGTCATCATGCTGCTGCCCGATATTGGAGAAGCTTGATACATAGCACTGCTGACAAAGCAATGGACATCGGCTGTGGTTTACAGTCATGTCCAATATCCCTGTTTTCGAGCAGGATTGATTGGTCCTTCTGGAAAACAAGGATGGCCGCATATCATATGGGCCAGATAAATGGCCGTGAGGGCGCACGGCGCTGGAAGCGGCGATTGATTTGGCCCATATCTACATGTGTGTTCCCTGCTATATGCTAGATAATCATTCTGATAATTTTTCAGGTCAGCTCAGGCACCAATTTAGAGTCTGTACAGTTTTCCAATTCCAGGACTTGGTCTGCATGAGTTACAACTTACAACCAGTATGGTTGGTTACTATGTTTGAGAGACAGCGTACCGTAAAATGACTATCCCTTACCCTGGTACAGCACAAAAAGAATCATTTGTTCATGGTTCCATTAGATCATCTGTTTTGCTGAATACGGTAGTTGTAGTAAACAGGTCTTTCTGTATGCAACTCTTTTTTTTTTACCTTTTAGAGCTCATACACACTATATGCACTGAGTGTACGTGGCACACACGTAGAGCCAAAACAAAAACTTATTTGGTATATCCTCTTTAAGTCAGTACCCATAATTACACTTGTTTTATGAAAAATCAAGTATGCAAATGATTTGTTGAATTAAACAGTACTAGAGCATAGAAGCTTTGCAGATGAAGCTGCAGTATGTACTGTATGACATTGCGTGGAAATATAAATCCTTGGCAGAATTCCTAAAAATGCTAATGTGTTTTATACAGTAATTCTGGCTTGATATTTTTAGTATTTTGTGAAGTCAAATAGAGTATAGAAATAGATAATTACCAAAATAACATCACATGCTTTACATATACAGCAGCGTGTATTTATATTCACAGTGGCATCTTGTGCTGCACAGAAGATGAAGACAAGAACAACAGATACTGGAATCAGAACATATTTATAATATTAAGTTATTTTTGTGTGCCTGACATCTACCTTTATACTATAAGGTGACTACATTGTGGGAGACATTGTTCTGAAGATCTGGTGTGTTATGTTGCAAAATTCCAATTCACAGTGATTTTCATCCACTCTGCCTAAATATTGATGAAAGGCCCCATTCATTGTCACTTACTTATAGTATACTTGAAGTGGACCTACACTACACTACAAATTTTGAATACTTGTATTATCACACACTTACACTGGAATGTCTCTTGGCCCAGAGGTATTGACTGTCTCAGCATTCATGAAAACAAACATGGCCACTATATGAGTGAAATTTGCCCTCCTATGTGTGCCACTGTAGATGTCCCTATTTGCCAACCGCAGTCCTATAATTGGACTGTGCTAATGCCATAGATGTTGCAAAATAAAATGCAGCAAAAACACTCCCGCCAATGACAGGATTTCCTGTAGGTACTTGCAGACCCCATGGTACTATATCGGACAGGGGAAGACTCTAAAGGCCCCCATACAGGTGTCGGATTCCCACCGGATTCCGGCACGATCGATTCCGGGCGCGTGCACGCGAAACGATCGTGCCGGAATCGCATGCAGCCCACCTTGTCCGATCGATCAGGTCCGATCGTTCAGGGGCCAGGAATCGGATCCGACAGAGAACCAACATGTTGGTCTTTCTGATCCGATTCTGCACAGATCAGGGAGAGTTGCCATTTGTGAGGTGGACAATCGGACACGGAATCGTCCCGGAATCCGTTGGACAAGGTGGTATGCAGCGATGGATACTCTTAATTGGCCGATTGATCACACCTGCGATTCCCGGCAGAATCGCCGGAATCGATCAGATGGGTGATCGACTGGCCATGGAATCCGACACGTGTATGGCTAGCTTAAGTGCAGCTTACCAAAAGGCCCCTATTATATTTAATTCATATGAAGCTACAAAAGACTTTTAGAGGCTGAGGAAAGCAGCCACTTCAAACATGCTGTGGGGTGGGGGGTGAGCAGACACTATCCATATGCTACAAAAATGATTGGACAATATTGCTGATGGCAAGCTGTATCAGACTGGGATAACAGTACAATAGACTTTTAGAGATCACATAGATAGACATCAGTCACACATATAACTGATGCCAAAGCAGTTTTTTTTTATAAAATACATGGTAAACCTTTAAATTTTCTATATATAACCTTGTTTATTTTCATGTTGATTAAATGAGCATGGCCCTCATTGCTATTATCTTTTATGTACTAATCACATAAACATGTCCTTTGTATTTACCTGATACCCTACTCTTCTGACTCAGAAGTGTTTGTACTTTGTAAATAAAATATTATTGTTAGTAATCATATTTTATATTAGTATTTCATTTACTGAACTGAACCCTCTACATTTCTTATTTGCATGGCTGAAAAAATCCAACTTGATCTATGAACATTATAGAATGAATAAAGAGACTTAAACCGTTAGCTATTAGCGACAAATCAGTTTTCAAATTAATCTTGATGAAATATTAGAAAACTGATCTGATTGCTTGCTAGTTAGTATTTTCACTCACCCACCCCTCCATTTTAACCCTGCAAATTATCTTAAGCTGGGCATAGACGGGACGATTTCCCGTAGATTGCCGAGCCGACCTAGCGGGCGTGATGACGTCATGATGCACGGCCGCTATTGCTGAGAATCGGCTGGTGATCCGACCTAAATTATCCGTCTTGTCGGATCACTGTGCGATCCGACATGAGGGCAGATTTTAGGTCAATATGACCAGTTGGTGCACCGGATTCCCTCCCGACCCTATCCCGTTTGGATGCGGGAACGTGCACGGCATCCGATCGGCATTCGGGTCAGGGAGGAATTGGCCCGTCTATGCCCAGCTTTATTCCTTGTTAGGAAATGGATGCTCATTTCAGTTTATCATCCAAGCCTCATGCTAGAGCTGTTTTTGGGCTTGGGGGCCCAGTAGTTCCCTCCTTTATAGGGAAGACAAGGACACTCCAGATTAGAACGTCATGTGGCAAAAGTAATATAAAGCGTTAGTGGTATCACTATGTCTGATATGCTGTGTCAGCTACAAGTAACACCTATGCCTTTCATACTTTCATAATAGCACAGTCAAGCCTTCTTGATACAGAAGGTACTCACCTTACTCATTCCATCACAAAGGTACTCACCTTATTTTATCACAAATTCCAAAGGTAAAAGTAAAACCCTCACTTCCAGTCCGGGGAGCCATGCAAATCATTCCTGTACACCCCATCAGCCAAATTCACAACCAGAACCACTGGTGTACAGTGCAAATATAGCATTTATGGTACAGAGCCATTTATTCCAAACTACATACAGCTGTTTTAGGCTTGTTGGCCATCATCAGTGCAGTGCATGGAAACCATGGCTCTATGGAGTAGGGTTTAAGTAAGTGATGGTGAACCTTTCAGAGAATGAGTGTACAAACTGAAACCCAAACCCCACTTTTCTATCTCAAAGTGCTGGCATGGCAATTTAATCTAATTACACAACTCATATACACACACAAAACATGTTAACACACATTTAACTTTCTTATAAGATAGGAGAGAGTATGGGGAGCTGTGTGCAATCAGAAGGGAGGGGATGAGAACTGACAGCATTGAGAGCCAATAGGCTGCATTTATTTCCTCTGTGCTGGCTGACAGCTCGCATTACCACAGAGAGGGCTCCGAGTGCCACCTCTGGCACCTGTGCCATAGGTTCGCTATCACTGGTTTAGGTTGTTCTTCCATTTTTAAATAGTGAAATATTCCCTCCATAATAACCATCCCAGTCCTGTGTACCTAACATTATAGTGTTCCTTTCCTAGAATATACTAAACATTGGTTGCGGGAGATAGGCAAAGGTTTCATTAGCAGAGTCCCCTATCAATATAAGCAATATAGTTTAACTCAGATGCATTCACCAATTTTTAGTGTGACTCATTCACCAAAATCTGATGCATTGTTTGGGTAAAATCTGATTTCTGCAGTTAATGTATGCACTGTAGGGAATACAATAAAATAATAAACCTGAAACAGTATTCATAGTTTTGTCAGTAAATAACAATATTTCATGATCAGTGTTTGAAAAATACTTTATAAAATTTCTTTTTTCACTAAAACCCATAAAGTTATAGGTGGCAGCTGCACATATTATGGACTTGCTGGCATTTTACTTGGTAAAAAGAGACAGATGGGGGCTTCCGATTGTTTTAAATATTATTTAAATACTGTTATTACAATAATTAAGTTGTCAATCCAGTGGAAAATCCATCCGTCGGCTGGAGACTATGCACAGCCTTCCATTTAAGGTTAAGCTTCTTCTGCACACGCCCAACCAGTAACCAAATTACCCTCCTAACCACTGTGTGAAATTGAAGGAAACCTTTACATGACTGCAGACAGCTGACACTTGAGCAGCAATTTAAGCCTTTTTAGGAATCCAGATGATGTGAGGACATCATGACAAAGCCTCAACTTCATATTTCGTTTTTCGTTCTGTAGGGAACCAGACCAGAATGAATCACAGTTGATACTTTCATTAACATCTGTCTCATAAATGGTTACATTTTAGTTCACAGCCAGCAAAAGTCATGCAGTGACTGCTGTAGGTTTGTTTCTGTGACAGCTCTGTGACAGCTCTGTGACAGCTCACACCAATGAAAAATAATGTTGCATATTTTTAAGGAATATTTTGCATATTTAAATACATTGCTATATTTTTATGTATTTTATTATGTAAATAATGTATTTGTACAGTCCAAATAACATGTTTAATACTGTAATGGTAATTTAATACTGATATTAAGTTAACAAAATTTTTTGTGAGATTCATATATTCATAATGTTTCCTTTATTCAAGCTGCTACATAAAGCAAGGCTAGTTTAAAATAAGTTAGGGACAGTCACCAGAGTGGGATCAGCTATTTTGTGAGTCTTTTTTTTTTTTACTCTAAAGCCGATCAAATAACAAATAATTTTTACATTTGTCAATGGGAATTTGGTCCCTGAATTTCTACCATAAAGCTATTTCACCACTTTAGCGTTCTCCTGCGGTCTCTTGCGATTATAATTGCGGAACGGAGATCGCTCTATTCGTGTCTATGGTCGCGATCAGGGCTGATCAGCTGCCCACGGCCCGCTATCAAAAACGCGGTGAGCCGCGACCGACCGCAGCTGTGGGGATAAGCCCCATCAAAAACATGGCTGCGATCTCCGCGATGCAATTGTAATCACGGGAGACTGCAGGAGATTGTTAAAGCGGGGACAAGCCCTAACAGTACTTCCTGCAACTCCAGTTACAGAGTAGCTATCAAATATTTCACAGACAATCATTCAAAAAATCCTGCAGCTCGTGTTATCAAGCCTTGAGAAAGGGGAATGGCCCCGGAAACATTTTGGCTATTATTGTACTTTTATGGTAGACTGACCATGTCAATGCTTATTGTGACTGAGCTCATTATTGTTGTCATCCTAAAAAATAAAGAAACAAATAAGAAAATGGGAGCTTACATACACTAAAAGAGAAACTTTCCTTAAAGTGACTTTGGATGAAATGAATTAGTTAAAATTGATGCCCTTTTAGATTGTTACATCAAGCCTGTGCATGATCCCATTACCATAATTCTACTATAATAACTTACTGTGTTTTTTATATAGTGCAATCGGGAATCCACTAATGAACATTAAAGGTTAAGAATTCGAGGGAAAACTACAAAAATCCTTATGCAGTTGATCCATTCTTATACAACCCCCACCTGTAGACGTCAGGCCCTCATACCACCCTCATTACATCAATGCCTGTACAATCAGCCTGTGTTTTTTTTCCCACTTTCTAGGATATCTTATTTTAAAAATCTATCTTTTTAAATCTATCGAATGAAAATATTGACCCATGTATTCCCTCATTTAGGCTTAAATGTTAAGGTGTTATCTCCTGTTACACCCATGGATCTAGTAGGCATGATGCAGTAACTGAAGCCAATGACAGAGGGCATCATTATGTTGTACTCCATCATTAGTATCTTAGTATTCCATGACTGACATATAGGTAATACCAGGCAAGTGTAGGGTAAAGCCAATGACTCAGATAGTTGTCAAGAAAGGTGTCCCCACCTCTAAAATCTCAGATGTAAAGTGATGTAAAGTGCATTGTGTTGTTCCATGACCTCATTCTAAAATATACATGTCAGAGCTTGCGTGTAAAAATAGAAATGCTTTAGAGCAGGTATAATCGTACATGAATTATCTCAGCTTTCATTGTGAATACACATTTACTTATTTGGGGGATTGAATTAAGCATCATGTAAGTGTCACACCAAGACAAGAGGAGAGGGAAAAACAGCAATTGTGACTTTTACCTGTAGCTAAGGATAGATTAAAATGTATGGAGGGATTATTCTAAGCTCATTTATGTTTAGATAAAAGTAGTTTTACAGGATCATGCCCAATTATTCTATACAGGGTGAAAATGTATTTTTACAAGTACAACAACTTACTGAGCTGAGTTGCTTTTACAGCGTTGCTTTTCATTAGATCTGTGTACTGACACCCAGATATATACAATTATGCTGATAAGACTACATATCCTGGCAGAATTTGTGAAATACTGGCCATTATTTGGGTTTTTATACAAATGAAACCTTTATTAGTAAGAGTGCGTTAAGTCCATTGAATGTATTATCACATACCGTATTTTTCGCCATTATAAGACGCACCGGCATATAAGACACACCCAGTTTTTAGGGCAGGAAAACCAGAAAAAAAAGATTTAATAAGTTTTCACATCAATTGGGTTAATGCAATATTTTCAGTGAATGCAATATTCAATTCAGCCAGTAGGTGTCACTAGCAGCAGTAAACTCTCAGCTGAACAGCGTAATCTCTACACTGATCGGGAGGAGGAGGGGGTGCTGGGCTGCCTCCTCTCCTCTCACTGTCCGTGGGGAGTGATTGCTGTTCCCACGGTCAGAAGAGAAAAGGTAGATTCAAGTTCATCTATACTTTTCTCTTAATTTCCTATGCCAGTTCAGGACTGGCATAGAAAATTACACAGTTCAGATGTGAGAGTTGGCATTAGCCAGCATCTCACATCTGACAGCACCTACAGCTCCCCCAGCTAATCTCCGTGCCGGGAGTGGCCACAAGGGTTGCGCATTTGGCGTATAAGACGCAGGCACTTTTTGCCCCCCAATTTTGGGGGTGAAAAAGTGCATCTTATATGGCAAAAAATACGGTAGTAACCTGTGTTCTTTTTGAATCATAAGAATAGTTGAATTCACCCAAAAAGGCCTGATATGCACTGGAAGTTTGGGGCTGATAAATTACACAAGTTGTTCAGAAAAAGGACATGTGGACACAAGTTTTTGGTGCCTGTTTTTTTGTATGGACAATCATGCGCCTGTCCTCACAGGTGTTTCATAGCCTTCGTTGCACCAATAAAGATGCAAGGCACCGCAACATCACTGCTGATTAACGGCACATTGCATGCAATGACGCACTTGCGCATGAAGCGTACACAATTGACCTACAGCCAGGGTTGGCCTCCATGGACAGGTAAAGCCAACGCATCCATAATGCCCAGAAAACATGTAGTATAGCCTTGGATAAAGTTCATCTTGGGCTAATCCCTTTCAGCAAGTTTTTTTCATCCAGAACTGGACTCAAGTTGACTGCCCATGAGGTTAAAAGAGAGTGCTTACACCTGTATATTGTAACCAATGTTTTTGTATAAATACTATTGTTTCCAAACCAAGGTCAGGTAGACTAAATTAACACAGTCTGCTGCTCGAGCTCTCGGTCTTTTCCCGTGCTGCTTTCAGTCCGCAGCAACCCGGGAGACAACAGAGTGCTTGGGCAGCGGAAACCCCCTGTTATGATCGCCTGCAAAACTGTCCAGGTGCTCGGGGGTCGTTTAGGAAATCTCAATCGCGCTAAAGCCCCAAAACCAATCAGACATTGGTTGTTACGATTTTAGCTTGTGTATCTTCTGTGAATAATGCAGATGGATTCCTAATGGGTCACTCAAGATCTGAGGATCTGAGAAGAGCAATTAAAAAAAAGGTTATTGTTATACATTATAGTTTAATTTGGATTCCACTAAAAGTAAAATAAATTTGTTCTGCCTGATATTGGGATCTTCTATAATGTGGGTGTATAATGAAAAAAAGATTACGTTAAAGAGTAACTTACCTCTGACCTGCCATGATGGTGGAGAAGTACTACACAATCCTAAATAAATATACTTACCTCCCTTTCCCTTGAGCCTTGGAAGCTTCCATTTTTTATGCTCTCTAATTACCAGTAATGCTGGGGTTAATTAACTGTAGTAACGCAAATGGCCAGTAGATGGCTGGATTACGGAAAATTGAATTACATACTTACCGTAATTTTCCTTTCCTGATAACGCTCCATGTCAGTGATACACTGTCTGTCATTGACATAGAGCTATCAGGAATACAGGAAATTTGATTACATACTTACCGTAATTTTCCTTTCCTGATAACGCTCCATGTCAGTGACAGACAGTGTATCACTGACATGAAGCATCTGGAAAATGATTTGCAATGCTGAAAATGATTCATGTCTACTCTTCTGTCTCTGCTCAGGAGTCAGAAGCTGCCTTTGCCATGCGAGTCCCATAATTCCATCCCATACCATTAGTGTCTCCTGCTGGAATTTTTGGTTCAAGTGGTTCAGAAGAATTCCAGGGCAAAACTTCCACCTTAGATATAGTGGCAGGACAGACGCAGCACAGAATGCATAATGTGATTACAACATTCCACTTTGCAGTGACCAGCATATTATTATTTATTAAATGTATATACATTTATTATATAAAGAACAAGTGACCTTGCAATATAAGGGAATAAGGGACACATAGGGTTCCATTCTATGTAAACTTAATGCACACAGTCAATCTATAGTGGTGAAGCCTATTGACCCACACTTCCAGGGTCCTGCCTCAATAAGAGATTAATAAACAAATTAGTGGATTTGGGGAAAAACTTTTTTCCCCCAAATCCACAGTAGCAGACTACAGATACATATGGTAACTCAGTGCTTATTGAGTTAAGTGGGGTTTCAGATGATCACTTTTTGATTCTAGATCACACCATTTTTGGTAGATAGTTCTTCAATATGAATTTGATGGAAAATTTTGCATCCAACATTCATTGTGATCAAAGCTATTACAATGTAAAAAATGAGGGAAGTTCATTGTCAGAGCACATATTGAGAGCATTCTTGAACTCCATGTTTACAACAGCTGCATAGACAAGCACAAGAATGTGATTGGGGGGAGTCCAATATTGCCTTTTATCAAAATACCGATATTTTTTTTGCAGACAGAAATTCTTCATATATTTTATATTCCACACACTTATTTCATAAATACTGGAACCGTTTGCAAGTAAAAACATAAAAAAACTAAACATTCTGCATCAAACAAGCATTACATTTACATGTTGTATGCATCGGTTTTATTAAAACAGTTTTTAATAACCTTAAAGAAGACCAGTCATTTGCCTAAGCAGATATTTCTACATATGAGGTAACTGTTTAGACGCCTATCTTTGTTTGATCTCTTGCACAAGGCTTCATTGAAGATAGTGATGAGCAGCCAAGGCAATATTTGTATTTGCGAAATATCTAAATTTTTGCGCCTAATATTCAGAACAAATTTGTAAATTTGTGATCTACAGTCATTGCTACATTCATTGCGAAAAATATTTTTGCAATAAAAGTGCCAATATTCGCATATTTTTGCGATAAACACTACTGATGTAGAAATCTTGAATATTCATGATCACGAAGATATAGCACTATATTCAAGATCTTTGCGAATTCTCGAACTGCCAATATGCTAAATAAAAATTAGTGATTTGAATATTGAGGATCAACATTACTCATAGAATGGTTTTCACAACAGTTAAAGACGTCATTAACCCCCATGCCGTTCCTGACGGCTCCATCTCGTCCAGTTCCATCTGCACTGCTATGGCGGTTCCGATCTGAAGTAGAAGCTGCAGGAGGAGAACGGAACTTCCCACCCCACCCCCCCCCCCCCCCCCCCCCCCCCCGAGTTACATAATGACGTCACATGGGGGGAGGGGGGGCAGTGGGAGATTCAAATATAAATCACACCAGAACAGTTTGATTCCCAGATGTGCACTTTGCAGTTAACCCTATCTCCCCTGGTGTGTTCATCACACCAGAGCAGAGAGGGTGCCAAAGGGAATTGTACTGGATACAGTGATAACTGTATCCAATACAATTCAAAGTAAAAAAAAACTACATAACACATTTCCAATTGAATAAAAATGTTATTATGAATATAAAAAAATATATATATAAATACACACTGTTTTGAAATTTTTCATACAAAATAAGTATTTTAGAGATGTTATCATTTAAATTATATAGTATATTTTTACATGTAATTTGTCTTTACATAATTGTGTGTTTCAAACATTATTCTTCAGGATGTCTACTAGACCCTTGTACAGGCATATTTTGGGAAGTTACAGATCTACAAAATTAAAAAAAAAATTCATTTATGTCTATGGTGCGCAAGAAATCTGGACCTCAGCAGTGTGCTAGGCATATTCATAAATAGCTTGTTATGTCCTGCAAGGGCAAACTAAAGGTAAATGATAACGTGACGCTCTATTGGGCATATGCCATTTGTTCTTGTGGTTCTACCTTTTTCTCTAACATAGAGTTTTACTAAAGAATAGACGATATGATGCCAAATCCAAAGTGTCTTTACAACGGGACCATTATGAACATAACTGTTGTAATGTTTTAAGAATATTACATTTATAGCCATCATTTTAATCAATTGACTTGGAGAACTGGAGTTTCAGGAAACTCACATAAGCCCTTGTGCTTCATTACAGTAAATATATACATTTACAAATGTCAAATATATACCCAGCAAGTCAGCTAAGTAGCACAAATGTCTTCTGTGTTATTTTTGCACCAGGCTAGATGATGTTATTTGGATTGAGTTTAAGTTACAAGATGATGCCTTCCCAGGTCATCATCGTAGCCCTACGAGTATGGGTGGTGCAGTTCACATTGACCTCTAGTAATACTAAAAAGGTGCCAAAATGAACACGATTCAATCCTACCAAGTGGATCTACTTAAAAGGAACTCCGTAGCTATGATTTACAATATTAATGAGCAGCTGAGTTTCAAGGTCAACAAGTGTGTCCCTAAAATAGACCTCACACTATCTGTAACTGCATCATCGCTCCACTAGAAAAGATATCCAGTTATGATTATGAGTGTTGAAGCTTCAATTCAAACATTATTTATGTCAAGTTGCAGTTAGTGCTTGTTAAGTCATATATGTGGAGAGTGGGGTAGGGTGTTAGCAGCACATGCTTAAATAATTTTAATTGTTCCAATATGACATATGTTCCTTTTGTTTGTATTATTTATTTACATCTATTAGATTGTAAGCCCGTCCGGGCAGGGTCCTCTACTCCTCCTGTGTCATTACCTGTACCTGTGTGTTATACTGTGTTGTATCTCCACTCTAATGTATTGTACAGCGCTGCGTAATATGCTGGCGCTATATAAATAAATGTTAATAATAATAATAATAATAATATATGAAGGGATAAAGAAGGAACATTTTGAAAAAACAGGGTGAAAAAAAGGTGTATATAATATAATAAAATTGAAATCTAAACTCATAGGAGAACTTTTTATACATTTTTATTAAATTTAATTAAGTAATCAGTTTAAATTTTTATTTAAGAAATCGGTTTAAATTTTTCACACTGGGGACATGCAGTCAGGACCTATAAACCGGACACCACTGACTTCGTTCAAAGACACCACAGGCTGGAGTGGATAAGATAGCCCATTCCTCTTGTGAATACGGCAAGTGAACATCACCACACTGCCATTGATTGAACGAGTATTGACCTGTGTATGCCTAGCTTAATTTATCCCTGTCTAGGACATACAGTGGCTTGCAAAAGTATTTGGTCCCCTTGAACTTTTCCCCATTTTGTTACATTACAGCCACAAACATGAATCAGTTTTATAAGAATTCCACGTGAATGACCAATACAAAGTGGTGTACACGTGAGAAGTGGAAGGAAAATCATACATGATTCCAAACATTTTTTACAAATAAATAACTGTAAAGTGGGGTGTGCGTAATTATTCAGCCCCCTGATTCAATACTTCGTCGAACCACCTTTTGCTGCAATTACAGCTGCCAGTTTTTTAGGGTATGTCTTTTAAGGGTGCCCGCCAATGACCTAAGAGCTGACGCCATCCTGCTAAGGTCAATCCCTCATCTATCAAGCCAGAATCACCTTGTGTATGGCTACCTTTAAGAAAATTAATTTTCCACAGACCACATTTGACTAGGAGTTAGGTACCATGCGGCAAAGTTTTTATTTTCACTTTAAATAAAAAAGGAAACACACCAAACTAATAATAATATGTCTACTTTAATGCTATGCCAAATCACAAACCTATTTTTATTGAAACAGGAAAACAGAAAAAGGTCCAGTGTTTAATCCAGTGGCTGTTGAGTGAAACTGTTGGTCCACCAGAACAGATATGTAATGTCTGATTCCAAATATGTGTCTACTGTTGTGGCCATACACATAAGTGGGTGCACAATCGGGTAAAATTGTATATCATTACCAATGTGCATCCATTAACTTTTGCAATTAGCCACTAACAACCAGTCGATCAAACTACCAACATAGCAAAAATGGACATCCCTAAGTATTCTTTGAATATTTGAGATAATGGTATAGAATGCTATTATCTCCAATAGATTTATGTTAGATTCATTCTTTTTAATTCCATGTAACATAATTTTTAAAAATGATCTGTTAAGCCACCCCATACACCACATACAATTACCATGCAATTTATGTACAATTAACTTTTCTTCTACCAAAACCATGTAATATGAGGACCTTTCTACACCTTCTAATCACTATGTATTCGATCAGGGAGGTCACTATACTACATAGTTGTTGGTAGATCTGATGGAAATTGTATGGAGGAATCTGAAGGTGTAAGGGGGGCTTTACAAAGCACATTGCCATCTTTAGGTTAATGAGATCTCCTATCGTTTGTAGATCTTCTCTTACTTGCAAAAGGAATTTCCATGCCTTTTGCAATGAACTACGAAACATTAACACATTTATGACCCCCATCCTGAAATTTCCTTCCCACCTCTCAAAGCCAACTCAATACTTCTCATTTTATTTAACAGCGTTCTCAACAATGTCTCTCACTTTAGGCCTTATTAAAGTTCTTAGTTACTCCAAATTACTTATTCTTCTACCTGGTGTGTAGCAATTCTATAAATAAAAAATATCTAATATTACTTGGGCATGTTCACATGGATTTGCTGTATTTTTTTCTTGAAAAAGTTCTACTAGTCATCTGACTGGCTTTCTCAATTCAGAGTGACTGTACACAATCATACTGGAAATATATACTCTGGAGTCCAATCCACATAATGTTAACCAGCATGTGATCTGAGCCTCATGGAGGTAGGTATTATTACGTTAGCATGATTGGAGTTTTGAGGTGTTATAAACTTGCCCAGTTGTGAGAGGCATTATATTATATGTTGCAGACAATTGATGTTGCCCCCCCCCCCCCAGTAAGATTGCGTACAGTCACTCTGAATTGAGAAAGCCAGTCAGATAACTAGAGAACTGTCTTCAAGAAATAAACACAGCAAGTCCAGTTGATTTGAATAAAACACTACAGATATACAATGGCCTGGAAATGAAAACCTTCATAGATATACTGTATGTTACATATTCTACCGGTGACAGTTTTCGTATGGGTGACTGGCAGGACGGGTCATCAACCACCCTTATGGGGTTATGAATGGGACAGCCACCCAGCAGGGGTGGAGAAGGAGCTACATGTCCAGTCTCACCTGCACTCACCTGTGGTTCCCAAGCAGTTTGGAACTGTCCCAACCGTCAGCATGAACATATGAGCCCTATATATATAAGCTGACCAATTAAAGTTACGTGGTTTGATGAGATATATATGTAAACTAAACATATATGTGCTTTATACTTTTAGTTGCTCTTAAAGAAACAACATACACAGGTTTCATAACAGAGCTGTCCTATAGTATCCCACTGCTTATACATGATATTAGCAGTGTATGTGTGGCCTAAGTATCATACCCCTAACCTACATGGAAATAATAATTGGAACTTGTGTTTACATTAGAGGGATAAGTTTCTTTAGCAACAGTACATAATGATTTGATGGGATTAAAACATCAAAGGCAATGAGTTTTTTTTATTCTTCTTCCTTGCTGTGCCCTTCTCCAGCCTGTTGTTGAAGTGGCATAGCTGCAGTCCCGCGAGTGCACTAATGTTATTTACAAGCAAACAAAATGGCCAGCATGCTTTCATGTTTAGCAATCACATCCCATGGTAAATATTTAAGTATCCTTTGGGTGATTCTAATGCTCATGCATCAGAATATATGCAACAGTTATTTGCCTAAGTGCTCTCCAGCATTTAATACAGGGCCTTTGAGTGAAAATGGATGTCTGTACCCTTCACCCAAACATCATGATTGCATTTGCTGGATTTGTAAGATTGTACTTCATTTCCAGACTCAATGCAAATAGAAAGTTTAAAGTGTGCTGTTAATTACACAGTGCAGTTGATTTACTTGAAAACTTAACCCCACTATCGTTCTGCCTGTACCACACTGCTCTAAATTCCTGCCCTCCCCCTACCTCTGTCCGAATGCACTGGAAGACTGATGCCCCACCATTAACATGAAGGTCTATGGCACTGCCCCCCTGCTCCTTTGGTGTTACTGTGACGCGATCAGGGCGGTCCCGGCAACCCGCAAATGCTGTGGAGATATAATGAATCGCCACAGTATTTCCAGGGATGTGGGGCACTCCTGCAATCCAAGCTTACCGGAAAATTGTTTATCAAATAAACTCCGGACAAACTAGGTTCATAATGACCGCTAGGGGGGGTTAAAAAGGTATAAAATTATGGTGAAGGTTCATGGTAAGCCAATTATTTGCAGGTTAGCCTCTGCTTCAACATTAAACAAGCTATCCAATATTTATACCCAGAGAATAAAAAAAGTTATAAACAACAAAACAGCTAAAATGATGGGAACAATTGAAATACATAACATAGACACCCTAGATGAGGAAAGCTTGACCCAAACACCAAGTCCTGTGGAGAGACAAGACAAAAATGTGCTAGAAATCCAACCATACCCACTCAAACAAATGTTCGGGCCCTCAACATCAACCTGTTATGACTAGTGTGTCTAGTAACGTGTTGTATATTTTTAAGAGGTCCCTCACACGATAGCCAGCCTGCACCAGGTATTCGATCGAATACAGAGACCCAAATGGGAAAACCGTAAAACTGTGCTCCATCCCACAAGCCACAAAAAAAAGAGTTAGAAAAAGAGGAAAAAGGGAACGAAGTAAGAAAAATAGAAAATCAACAAAGCAAAAGTATCAAGATACCCACTAAACAAAGCAGAATATTCATTACTGAAAAAAGGACTTTCATTTGCACCCACATCTGAACCTAACATATTCAAACCTTTTGCCTTTCAAGAAAACAAAAATATTACGCTACCTATAGCGTGCCTACTATTGGGGCTCCCAATGCCGTAGAGTCATTTATATGTATGTGTTTTATATGTATTTCTAAAAGTGTCACTCACCTTTTATGAATGTCACATTTTAGTGTACAGAGCTGTATCTCACTATGGGGTAATAGGATGAACTTTTCACATTTTATAATAACAACTTTTTTTCTACATAGATCTATTATAAATTTGTAATTTATATATTATTATATATTATGTATGATGTTTTTATATATGTATATTAGTTTTATATAAAAATCCATACATAACCTTATATATATGCATATGATAGGATGGTGTCATAGAAATGTTATCATATTTTATCATATCTGTACTTTTATTTGTATCACCCACCTGTATCTTATTGACCAATATATTAATACCAACCCTATACAATTTTGTCTTAAATACACGCTTACTTAAACCTTAACCAACCCTGTATTTTTAAACAGACTGGATTATCTACACTTTACTGTTTTTAGCATGATGTACAAAATATGCCTGATAGACATAGTTAAGAAACAGTTTTATTTATTTCATCATTCATCCAGATCCAGATCCGGATTGAATCATTCCTTTTTTCCAAACAGTAAAAGTAACAGCTTTAAAAACATAGACTAGGACTATCCTGGAAGAACGTCTCCCTACACACACATCCTCCCCAGACACTCCCTCTCCCCCATAGGCTGTGGAGAACGCTGTCTGGCTGATACGCCCACAAATCTAACTCAGCTAGTGCTCCCGAGATCTGGAATTAGCTCAAAGGATAGAGGCGTGAAGCGCACGCTCTCCCTGCCAACCCAAAATTTGGCGTGTACAATAGAACGCACTACAAGTTTTTAAAGGAGACACCAGGCGCCCTAGTGTGCGTCTCCAGGTCATATGAGAAGCCCCTTGATGTATGGAGGAATGTCTACAGATTTACCCCAATGTTAACCTATGTTTAGGGCATAAACTGTTAAAATGAAATAAGCTTCACATTTATAACCCGCTTGACCTCCTTACCTAATTGGTTAATTCTCAGTTGAATATTACTCCTTTCTTTTATTTTATACATGCCATGAGTTCAGGAGATCGATTTTTTACTTATTTTAACTTATTATCTATATATACACATAAGCATCCACACATGCATCCGTGTTTCTCCCCATCTCTGCTTACAGTTTATTACCTGACTTTTGGAAATATCTACCTCAGAACACTATCATAGACCCTGTATGCTATGTATATAAAAAACATCAAAATACTTCATTATATAAGAACACAACTATCTTGCAAAACATATTTGTTTTCCTTCTGTTTCTTATATAAGTTACACTGTCATCACTATTACAAATATGTATTACCATCATTATTATTATTACCATATATTATTATTATTTAATATGACCACTATTTCAGAAACAATATTATTATCAATGTATCTTTGCTGTAGAATCTACATTATAATTGTATTTTCTGAAAGAACAACCTGTATTTCTTAACTCATTCTGAAGAAGTGGCCTCATTATCCACAAAAAGTGCCAATGTGTATATATGTCTTTTAAGCAGCTAATAAATTGGATTTGACCATATTGGGTGTCTTGCACAAGCCTTTTTTTTGCTGGGACTAAAATACCTACACTCTCAAGAGACTAACAAAGTTTTGTACATCATTCTTGTGCCAGTAACTCTGACTCATCCATCATGGATTCCACAAGCCTTTAGAAGGTGTTCTGTGGTATCTGCCAAGAAGACATTAGGGGTTGTTTGGTCAATTGGGAGCACAACAGATTACCTGCAATGACACATTGGCAGATAGCGATTCACATGATCACAAAACATATTATATCAAAAAAGCCACCTCAGGTCAAATGACCTGATGAGGCGCTACATTTTTGTTTAGATTCCATTTAATATACTGTACAGCTTTAGCAAAGGCATTAACCGACTAGTCGACTTGTGGACTAGTCAACTTTTATCAATCCTCACAGGAGTCAACTTGTCACCTTTTTGCCTTCATGATGGTCAGCACACAGAGAGAAAGAGAGAACAAGACCTTCTCCATCTATGTGCATGCCGTCCGGCTGCATTCAGTTCTCTGGCTCTGATCGGAGGGAGGAGAGGTAACGGAACGGAAGATGAATTTCCCCGCCAATGTTTTCCTATCTTGATTTTTTAATATATATTTATATGTGTGTGTTTCTGTATTTTGAAAATAGGCAAAAAAATTGTCTTCCCTTCTCTCCCTGTCAAATCATTGGTAGAGACAGCATGCACGCTGGTCGGCATGTACACATAGAGAATCACAAGACCTTTTCTTTCTTTGTGTGTTTACATGCAGTCTCTGCCTCTGATTGGCGGTCAGCACAAGACCTTTTCTCTTTGTCATGATTGGCTGGGAGGGAATGGGAGGTGATGTCTGTGTGATGACATCACAACTGGTCGACGCGACCATGACTTTAGTGACTGATGACTCCACTTTGCAAAATCATTAGATGTTAATTTCTTTAAGTTTAAGCTACCACATTTACCATAATTTTAGTTTCGTTTTAGATTGAGTGTGTAAGATTTAGCACCACTTTAATATCAGTATTGCTGTTATCTATGTTGGGAAAAATAGTTCCTATGGTGACCCCCCTCAATTCCTCTCTGGTATGGTGATGGAAGTGTGTGGGTAAGTGAGGACAAGTCTCCCTAATGGGGCCAAAATAGTAAAAGCCTTACAGAGGCACAAATGCCTTTCCAATCCAGACAAACTATAACTCATTGTGTTTAAAACTGTCTAATCTTTCATCTACATTGTACAAAAGTATATTATTTTTCTATAAGCTTTAGTGTAAGAATATAAAATAAGTTTAAAAGACTCCAGCAGAGCCGGGTTTATCTGTATAGCAATATTGTAAAACTGCTTTAATGACTTGCCGCTTTAATCCCTGCTGTTGGTATTAATAAGTTAGTAAATCCTGAATCTAAGCTAAATAACATCACACTTATGTTCTGTTAACTAATATACCCCTGAGATGTGGAATGTGAAGGGGTGAGGAACTTTAAACATACAAGATAATATGGATGACAAATCCGTTATACTAATACTAGTAGGATTCTAAAGCTGATATAATATAGTTTACATATCCATAAATGATCATCTGCTATAGATAACTGATGTTATTTTGGGTGATAATTGTACTATAATAAGAAAACTAGACAAATATATTACTGTGTTAGTAGAAAACGTTAGCTACTTTAGTATCACTGTATGTACTTAAGCCATACACGCTTGGATGCTCCCTCGATTCGTTAGTATGCAAACATGGATGTTCTCATTCCTTCTAGCCGGCGAACAGTACGGTAGAAAACCAGGTCTTCTAGTGAAAAATCAGCTCCAAAAACCGGAATTGGTGTCAGTGACGTCACATCTGGCAATCGGAACCAGGAACCGGAAGTGATGTTACTGGCACCACTTCCGGTTTCCCCAATTCAAATTCCCAGTGAACAGATGGATGCCGGACTTTTTGTCTGATTCGCCTGTTCGCGAACGGACCTGGCCGAAGTTTGGCCATCACTATTCTTGAGGGACAGACTGCCGTGCCAGGGATCTACCTACATGTCAGATCACCGTGCAGTTTGACATGCGGCGGATTCCTGTCAATCTCGCCAGATGAGGACATCACAAAATTGGGTGAAAATCGGCCAGTGTATGACTACCTTTAAGTAAAAAACGAATTTTTCAGCAACTTGATCCTGATATAATGAAATTTTTCTGTTCAGGGATTTACCTAACATGTCAAGAAATGCAAAGTAACGTAAGAAAAAAAAAAGGTAAACAAAGGGTACATTTAAATAGACCTACAAAAATGACAAAATAATAGTTCTGAATGGTTAAAAAGCAACACAATATATTTTGCTGCTCATCACAATGGTCCTATACAATGGATCCTCTTATGGTATGAAACATAAGGTATTTATCTATGATTATTTGACATAAAATGTGTTTAACATGATTGTTGCAGTGCTGGTGAAGGAAATTTGCCCCCTCCCTCCAACAATATTAAACTTTTTATTTTGAACAGCAAATAAATTGTGGGCGCTTCTTGCGTAGTTTTAATGTTTGATTGATGCTCAGTGATGGATGACTAGTAGCTCTTAGATGTAATACGCAGACCCCTTGTAAAGTCCCCCTATAAAGAGCATCTGACATTGTCCTGTGTGCTCTCCTATTTGAAACTCTAGCTGCAGATGGGTTCAGTTTACAGAACAGGGCTGTATATCACTGATAACCAGATCACAATAGGCACACATTGTGCAATATCTCAATGTAATCATACAGTAAAACTCCAGGAGGGGAGCTGTACGAAGAATATTTATTTAATGGGTATCACCAGAAAGTTCTCCTTGTGGTCTGGTATGCATTATTTGTATCTCATACCCTGGGTGGTTACACATTTAAGAACAACTTGATTTGCTCATTTTGTGCTAAAGTGATTTGAACAAGAAGAGCAACGTGCGAGGGCCTAATTGTTTCCAGTTATAAGCAACGTGTCTGATGATAGATAGTAGTTATCTCACTAACGTAAACAGCAGCAGCTGTACACGGCAGCCAGTTATATTTAATAATATTCATGTCATTCAGCAGAAAAATTACAGCTTATAGCAATGAAGGGGAAATAAATCTCTGCTTGCTGAATGTTCAAGGGGTTTTACAATATTGTTTCATCTTTAAGTACAGCTTTCAGATGTATAACACTCTAACACTGGGCCTAGGCTTTAAATCTGTTCCAGAAAATCACAGAAATTAAAAATGTTAACATGGCTTTACATTAATAAACAGCCTGCATCCCAATGTGTAGCCTTACTTGGCACTGGTATACTTAATACTTTTTGTGGATCCTTGGCATGGAGTTGGGAAGTGAGAAAAAAAGAATCTGTTTGTACAGTGGACCCTTGACTTACAAACTTGTAGGTCAAAACTATGTTTTCACATTAGAAACTAAGAAAATATCCACAATGTGTTCTGAACCTCCCAAACCACCCTTACCTAACCTTTTCATAATAAAAAACATTGCATAGTATGTATAATTTACCCAGTTTGCCACAGTTCTCACCAAAAGGTTTAAAGATGCCTGACCTACCAGAAACAAAACATTGTAATCACTAGTGATGGCCAAACCTCGGCCATGGCCGAACCTCGGCCATGTCCGTCCGTGAACGGGCGGAGCGGACTCTTAAAAAAGTCC
>CM070035.1:45094737-45135138 GCA_036250615.1 Ptychadena robeensis | reverse complement strand
TCACGTATGCACGAGTGTTTTATTGATGCTTCATGACTCTTGTTGTTCTACAAAAAAATTCAATAAAAATGATATTCAAAAAAAAAAAAAAAAAATATGGGTGCATATCTATCTACCTCTCCAGCAGTTTTGTTGATGATACCATGTTCAGGGGCTTTGCAATGTACTATCAAAGTCATTTACTAAAATTTTGGACCGTCACTCACCATAGCTGTAAAAAAAACCCCCCAGGGACATACAGGACGTGACACCATTGACGTAATTTCCGGTATACAGATTGTGGTTCTCCTGCGTTCCAAGTACCGGATGTGACGTCACTGACATCGCTTCCGGTAGCGGGCTTACCTCTAGGCTGTTTTATCAGGGAGAGGGTGTTACGTTGCCGCTTGTGCTGATAATGTGCAGGGAGGGGGGATATTAATTTAGCAGGGAGAATAATGCTCTCTCCCTGCTAATCCGGGAAAAATCCGGGATTTGGCTGGGAAAGCCACATAAAAGCATGACTTTCTCGGTCAAAAAAGGGAGGGTTGACAGGTATGTCACTCATTAATGAGGACAATTTACAGCAGTTACACTGAAAGAAGGACATGAGGTCCGTTACCTACAACAAGTACACAAATTAAAAATAACATCACATAAAGAATAAGGATGTAAAAATCTTCCAACTACATACCGTGTTACCAACTACATACCGTGTTTTGTTTTGGAAACAAAATATAACCTAGGTCTTATTTCCAGGGGGATGTCTTGTTCTGATCACTCTGTGCCATTCATTGTCCCCTTCTGATCACTCTGTGCCAATCATTGTCCCCTTCTGATCACTCTGTGCCATTCATTGTCCGACTCCGTTATGGCAGAGATGAGCAGCTCGCTTGTCCTTCCTGCAATGCAGCCAGCCCTGACGGAGTCACACGGAGGCAAACAGTTACCCATTGTACCACCCGAATGAGAGATTCGGGCAGGGGCAGGTATCGGTTTGTGTCTTATTTGCTTCTTTTTAAACTATATATTTAAATGATCATACATGCTGTTTTAAACAACCTACAGCAATCATGATTTGTTAAAAAAAAAGAAAAAAAATGAAAGGACTAGACTATTTGTTTTTAAAATTGGAATATAATTAGGATTTTGCGATAGGGCCTTGTCACATAAAGTTATTTTACATTCTAAACCTCTCTGTTTTGTTTGAGATTAAAACATAGTTTTGTTCCTTTGTTATCATGTTCATAGACTGTATTAAATTTTTCACACATATTCTTAGCGATGATGAATATGTCAGCATTCAGGGCAAGGAAATGTTTTTGATTTTGAAGCTCATATCTTGGTCATGGATAACTTCATGAAAGGATAGTGAGAACTCCCTGACCTGTCTTTATCTGTGTTCCACTTTGAGGTTGACATCACTTCTGGGAAATGCAAGGAATTTGTTGTAAAGCAGCTAAGGGAAACCTTTCTAATTTGATTTACAGCTCTGATGGTGGGGAGTAGTTTAACAAGTACTGAAGTAGGCTTCAAAATGAAGGGGAATCACAGGTGCACTTACCAAACATCTAAGAATCCGGAGATGAAAAAATCTCAGTTATTTTGTTTACTAGGATAGCACGGTAATGGTGGAACATAAGATTAAAAACATTCCGTAAAAGGAAAACTGCAGAGATTTAACAACTATAACAAAGTCACTATGTAGGGACATAACTACAGATAGTTTAGTCTGTTGAGTGAAGTTAACTCATAAATATTTGTATCATGATGAGTCATACATTCTGGATCACATGATTATTACCACCCTAGTATTGTTTGGGTCGTTTTAACGTCCATCAACTTTTAATTGTCTACTATGAAGTGTAAATATTTTGGTGATCTAAACTTGAAGCTAAGCTAAGACATTACTTAATATATACATAGAAGGCTTTTTGAGAAATTAAAGCTGTGTTCCTTTATAGATTTGGCTTTTCTTGCATGTCCTAAATCTTTCTTCTCTTGATGGGTATGTAGGTGAGAGATACAAGACTTGACAATAAAGTCTATTATTTAGAACTTAGACTTGGACAAGAAGTATGTAATGATTGGCAACTGTAAGCAATGAAAAAATTAAGAAAATATCTAAAGATCCCTAACCAAAACAGTGTGTCACATTATGGAACTGGCAATGTTAACTTTGTTTCTTATTGGTATGGTATATTTAGCTGCATAATTTCTTTTCAACTTTACTTGCAATAAACATTTTAAAGGGAAGCTTTGCAAAATACTAATATCAATAAATGCACTTCTTAAATTAATCTAAAACGAAAGAAGTAAGGGAAATAGAACTTGTCTGAAAGTCCACTCAACTGGACAACGTGCTCGCTATCACTAGTCAAAAGTTTTGCTAAAAAAAAGTTTTTTTTTTATACATAATAAATCAGGATAAGAATATCCTTCAGCTTATCATTACTCTCCATTGGGGAGATTTCACTTCAGTTAGGGACACAAATGGTCAAAAAGCAATGCCAAAGCTGTGCAACTGGCATACAAATATCAACAAAACACTTTTATCTAGAATGGAGATAGAACTTGGTGGGTTTTACATTTAGAGACACAATATATATATATATATATATATATATATATATATATATATATATATATATTCATATATATATATCTTAACAATAAGCAATATAGTAAGTAAATTTTCATAGAAAGGGATGCTGTTGGTTGGATGCTTTAGTGTACATATGGATAATTAAAGTGTGATAGTTCACTTTGCAGAGCTGCTGATAATTAGGTCAATCACTGCCCCAAAAAAAATTCTGATAGCAGGAGGGGCGATATTTCTGAGATAGCCTCTCCCACTGTGTGACATTGGGTCCTGTCATCACTGCATTTATTCCACCCCACATCTCCAGTAGTGGAAACTGGTGCTTGTCTCAGGATGAGTCCCTCCCCCAGCTATCCGGTTGTAGCGGATGCAAAACCCCACATCTCTCCAGGGGGTGGTTTTGGCAGATGCAGGGGGATGTTGCCCCATGACATAGGACCGCCCCTGCTGGGGGGGCTCTAGTGCTGTCAAACCAAATGGGCGGAAGTGGCTTGGGTTCTCCAGTACTAAACATGGTGGCGCCAGGAATAAAAAAGTGAGGACGGTAGTGTTTTTTAGCAGTTTTCCCAGATGTAAACTGCTGACAGGTGGGTAATATGTATGTGTAATGTATCGTATGTGTGTCTTTTTGTTTAGTTTACAACCACTACAACCAGGGCAGTGCAAGCTCCTCCAACATGTCTGTGAAAAGATTGGAATATGAAAATAAAAAATAGTAATATGAATTAAACAAATTAATTGTTTGAGAATTTCTGTCTTATGTTTTCAGCTGGAATAGTGCATAGTAACAATCCTGACTACTTCCAGTTTTCAAGACAAAACTGCAAAACGTGATTAACTAACATTTGTTGGGTTTCTTCGGTCTAAAGGACTCATTATTTCTATCACTTTTTTTTATTAGAATAAAAACCCATCATATGTGCTTTGTATAATCTGATGACTCTTTTCGGTAGTACTTCAGCTGTCAGTGGTTAGACTCCTCCACCAAAAACTGAGCCACTGTAATCTGTTGACAGTTGGCCTTCCTGTTACCATTTGTGACAGCTGAAGCAAATGGTTGAAAGTGAGTGTGTACTTCTGTAACTTGGGACTACTTCTGGGACTACCTTGCCAATAAATCATTAAATTGTTAAAATTCTGGGTTCAGAAGAAATCATTGCTCTATTGTAGATACAATTTTAGACATAATTATTTATTGTAGATACAATTTTAGACACTATGTTTTTTTTATAATTCTTTGCTATGCCTGTTATTACATAGCTAGAAATAAATACCATAAACATTGTGATAGTAATCTATGCAATAATAAAAGATATAAAATGGGTTATCCTAGAGCAATAACTTTGCCACTAGAAAAAAAAAAGTAGAACAATTTCCCTTTAGTAAAGTTCAAATGCTGAGATCATGAGTATACTGGCAACTTTTGATGTCCAGCAAAACAATAAATGCTTTGAGATAATGCTGCTAGAAATAAGAAGATACTTTTTGTCTTCTAAACATAGAACAAAGCACATGAGTATTTCCCATGTTGTTATTATATACTTTTTACAGCAAAACTGTTTTTCTTTAAACAACGCCATGTGAGGACTGACATCAATCAATGAACACTACCAACTGTCTCAAAATTGCTGTATTGCTAAATGTTGAAATATGCTCAAAAATGCTCTCAGCTTATTTTTAAATAAGTATGATCTGCCCCCTGAGATCCCCTGAGCCCGGGCTGTACGGTTTCCTTTATATCTGGGTCAGGTACAGTAAGAAATATAGAGCAGCTTGAATTAGAAATACCTGGCCTCTTTCCCTTTATGCCTCAGCAACCGCAAATCAAAACAAACTAGAGATTTGTTTTGGAAGGTGTGGCCTGGTACGCTATAACTTTTCCAGGATAAAAAACTGAATTTGTATTGGGTGTTTCTAACAAAAAAGCTAAAATCTTAGATTACAGTTTAAATGGGATTATTTATTTAGTAAAGAGTTTATAATTTGTCATTTTGAATACTTAAATCCAACACCAACCTTAACATTTTAAGCTCATTGGATGGATAAAAAACACCGAGTGGGGAAAGGGGAGGGGTAAACTCACCCAACAAGTGGGAAAAGGATAAATGTAGTTTCTGTCTTTCTATCTGGACAAACAGAAAGTGGCAAGAAATACATTTAGCGTGAGCATAGACAAAAACATATACCAGTACACTAATAAACAATAGTAGTAATGAAGAGATATTATTGCTGCCCTAGAGATGGAGTAAGCATCTCTAGTGAGGTCATAGACAGCAATAAAATCCCAGACAGGAATAGAGGGAGGCAACAAGGTTTTATTGGAAATGAGGGACAACCCTGCTAAAGTTGGACAGTTTACATATAACTTGACTGGTATGGCAAGACATATTGACTAGTTGGTTTCCTGTGAGGTACGCAATACCAGTCCTATAATAAAACAAGTCATTGACAGTAGCAAAGGCCAAAGGTCGAAACTGTCCTAGTGTGTCTACTAATATACTCATCTGTATCATTCACAGCTACATTACATTTACAGAGGTTGTAGTGGACGTTATTCGGTGAACAGAGCTTGCCCAGTGTGTTTGCATTCCCCCAGAGCAGAAATTATCTGCAGGTTATAAGTTGCTTAGGATTGATTTAATGTTTTAAAGCTTAGTTGGCATGTTTGCTGTTTGAAGGACAGCAGAAGATAGAAGAAAATGGAATAATCATTTTATAGGAAATGTGTTCTCTTTTATTAGACTGCTGTTGTAATATCAGGAGATTCAAGGGGTGCCAAAAGAGGTACAAAAAGTGTAACCACCCTGGCGGTCCACTGAGATCCAGATTTTTGTACCAAAACAGGTACATAGGTTCATTAACTCGCAAAGTCAGATAGTGGACTTTTCAAAATTAAATTCTTCATCTCTAGAAAAAAATTACCAGAATGTCCTCAAGATGGCGCTGTTTACATTTCACCAGTGCAGTCCAGCTTGGGAATATGATGTCACCCTGAGCTGAAAACATCTTCCTTCCCGTCCCCACCATTTAGAGACAGAGACTGTAGGGGACTAAGACGTAGGCAGCATGTCATGACAGCTGAACCCGGTTGGCTTGCTGATGCCACAACAACAGTGGCGGGTATGGCACTGACCGGCAGCAGACTGCTGGGCCCCCCTAAATGGTTGGGTCCTGGCCGGGAGGACCCCCTGTTTTGCTGCACATAATCTTTTAATCCCATAGTGAGTCTTGACATTTGGGTACCCATTCATGATTTGAAGTGTTGTTCAAAAACATGGCTCAGAAAGCTGCTTTCTTCCTACTTTGGCCTGGGTCCTTTCACTATAAAACTATATTTTGTTTAGAAACATTCTTATGCTTTCTCAGTCCGTAGAAGAGTGGCAATAAGCATGAAGTAACATGCCCAGAATCACCGTATAGTAATCACTTAATGTCTTATTTAGTAGACCTTTTGCTTACTTGAAAGCAGATATTCTATATTTTCTTTACATAAGTTCCTGATATGTGAGACCGGAAAGAATGACCTCAAACACACTGTTCTGTGTGAAAGGCTTCCAGGAGCATTAAAGGCTTCTCATCTTACTGAATTATTATGTCTATTGAAATTCAATGTGCCTTGATTTCATTTTTTTTCGTTTAAATTGAGGGATTATTTCTTTGCAGATGGGTAATCGAAGTTCAAAAAAGCAACTGTACGTGAAGCATGATCTATACAGCCCCAGCGTGAGCGGGCCGTCTTAGTCAGGCTGATTGTTCTTTGTGCCAAGTTTTCAAACCACAAACTATACATTACAAATACCCCAGTTAATGCTGTCCACAGCTGGAGGGCTGCATATTTCAGCAATTGGTAAAGTATAGCATTGTGTCCTCATGTGCTCCCTAAAGTCATGAAAAATCATAATGAAAGAAAAGGGAACTGGGTAAGGGGTGTTATGAAGTATGAAGCAGAGCATTTCAGCCACCGTTAATGGAAATTCACTTTTCTATACTTTACGTGAAAAGGGAAAAGCTGCACAGGCATTTATGTGAAAAGGGAAAAGCTGCACAGGCATTTTATGTTACTGAACATGTTGGTTTTATTACTAGGCAACAACCCAGAGGATATTATGGTAAATCTGTTATGCTTCCTTTGCAAACATACATAAAAAGCCTTACTTATTGTAGAATCTGTTAACTGCTTTATACCCACCACCAAACTGGAGAAAAGTTTCATTTGACCTAACAGAACATAGGAAAAGTTTACAATAGTGTATTATGGAAACCTCAAATGACAACTTTGACTTCAAATAGATCATGTCAAACTTTGGCCGGCAGTGTAATTATATTTGGTTCACAAGACTGTATTTGAAATTTTATCAAAGAAATCAATGCCATAGATCTGTCTTTTGTAGTATTTTTACTCATTCCTGATTCATTGTTTAACCCCCTGGGCGTTGCGCACACGTGCGCTTTTTAAAAAACATGTCATGGGCGATGACAGCGGAGCACATTAAATACCGCCGTGACTGCCTGCCCTCCAAGAGATGCCAACACATCCCCAGCATCACCGGTGATGCGGGAGGTGTGCTCTAAAAAAGCGACGCCCCTACATTAACATGGAGGTCAATAGCGATGCCTACCCCCTACCTCCGGCGCCATTTACTGATGTCATCGGGGTGGACACGGAAGCAGATAACTTGTGCAGAATGTCCAGGTGGTTAAGCAAATCTAAGGTTTGTTTATTTGTTAAAGGTTCATTGTTTTATCTGATGAGAAGTCACACAACTGTAGATTTTTTCAATAAATATCAAGGTCCCAAGTGGCCCAAGTTTTTAACTCTGTGTTCACCATCAATGCTATGCTGTGAAATGCACAATATTAACTAAAAACATTAATAACTCAAGTTTTACTAAAAAGGTGTAAACATTTGACATCACGCGTTAATAGGACAAATATAATATGTTCACCTTCAGAGGAACTAGATGTCCTGTCTTTTCCTGTCCTGATAACATAGTGTGTGCTATTGGCCCCTGAACTGCTGCCAATCAATTCAGTAGATAAGGAGCTTGGACGTATTTTTTGGACTATAAGACGCAACAGACCATGTAGCATTTAAAAAACGTGACGTGTTATAAAAACCAGCTACATCTGTAAAAACGATGATGGACACTTAACTCTACCAATGTCCATATTGCCAAGCACAGATAAGCTTCTGGAGTGTCTTTTTAGTATGTCCATCTCTTACTCCCCTGTCTGTTTTTGGTTCCTACCCCCCAATTTCATATCATGTCTATATACTTTAATATGAAATTGAAAGACCAAATGAAATTCAGAGAGGAACCCAGAAATGAATGCTCCTTGATGTGTTGGATTCTAATGGAACTTGAGTGGGGTTGTCTCTATCAAACTGATGTGTCGTGGTATGGGCAGTAGGAGAGGTAATCATCAATCAGTGTACAGGTACAGCTACTGTTCCAACCTTTTATAAATAGTCACTTTAAAGATAGATTAAAGATAGATCTAGTGTGTTATAATTGCATACACATTGCTAAAGCTGGGAATAGACGGTACAATTTACCGTCTATTCCTTATCTGATTCTCTGCACTAGGAGCGGCGTGATGACGTCATCACGCCCGCCTGCTAGTGCCGAGAATCGGACAACACTCCTAATGTGCTGATTTTAGCCCAATCCTCGTTGGTTGCTGCATCCAATTCCTGCATGACCCGATCCTTAAGGGATGCGGGAGCGCGAATGGCATCCGATCGGGGATCGGATCGTGCAGAAATTGGACCGTGTATGCCCAGCTTAACACACTAAAATATGGTTTACTAAAGCTCTAACTTTTATGAATAAACACATATCTCAATGTGATTTTACCTTTTAACTTTTTTCTTTTTTCTAGTTTTGTTTAGAAGAAGGCTGTTAAACACTTTTGTTGGTTTATTTATTGCTGCATATTTTTTGGAGATTTCTCTTTACTTTCTGCTCCAGAGATACAACAGGAAATGGAAGAAATAATGTGTTACAAAGCTCTGAAACATACATTTAATACCAAGTTAAAACAAATAAAGGCAAAAGAACAAACAGAAAAGTAGATTTAGAAAATGCTTTAATGTTTTAGAAATCAGAGACAATGTGCATTTAAAGTGACTAGGGAAATGTAGTCAATTATCTAGTTGAGCTGCATCTACTCGTCCTTTTCGACACATCATAATGCTCTCCCTTGGCTCCGGCTGCAGCCTCCTGAGAGTTGCTCTTAGTGCTTCTAGGCACTGTGCAAACGCTTGCAGATACAGAGAGCATCAGCTATAATTTTATTCATCCATAAAAGTTTGGAAAATCAATATTTATTGTATTTATTAACAAATACATTATTTATGAGGAATCCTATAGAAAAAGGGCTTGATCTGCTTTGCTAAAATGAGCAGGTTAACTGCTAAGGAGTGACTTTTGAGCAGCCTGCCATTTTTGCCTAAACTGTACTTTTGACCCACTTACTGCTTCACGTCTGCAAGATAAAACTACGGCAGGCAATAGAACGTCATCCATTTTTTATACCATGCGTATCAATGCAGCACAGGGTAAAACACAGTAATAAACGATACCTTACAACTTAATTTTTTTTTTAAACGAGACATTAAATTTCCATTTAGAGTAGCTTTAACCTCTTAAAAAAGTTTCCAAAAGAAAAGTATGGTCAATTTAAATTTTATAGGCTTTGATTGTTTGTTGCAGGTAGGAGGAGTCATTTCCCGAGTCTCCTTAGCCCTTATTATCATATTGCAACATTGTGATAAGTAGTAATTCCAAAGCCTTTGTAATACCCCATATAGAAATGATATTATATATATTATTAAAGACAGGGGTGCACATAAGTGGTACTCTGGCACTCAAAAGGGCCTAAAAACTAGCTATGCGTACCTGCATTATTCTTACAAAGCTTATATGCGTACTAACAACTTGGAGGCGCTTAATGTCTGGGCAGCCGCAGCTAAATATCAAATGTATACAATTTATGTCACTTGGATAACTTCAGGGCAATCAGGAGATCTGGGGGATGAAAGTCAGAGTAGACATATGTAAGGGTAAAATCTGAAACAGAAAAGCACTGTGTGACAGCTGGAATGTGACTATGAAAGGAGTACATTGGGACTGTAGGTAGTCTCAGGGGTTAGTTGTTAAGCCAGAAAATTTCAGGGTTGTACTACTCAGGTATGAAATCTGGGGGTTCAAACGTGTTGTACTGAGAGAGTTACATTTGACCCAAAGCCAGCTGGTGACCTGTGGATGGAGACAGCTAATAGGAGGATCAATCAGGAACAGGGAGGTCCATCTGCAGCAGAATCTACCATGCAGGAAGCTGACACAGAGGACAGTGAGGGAGAAAATGAGGAAGACCACCCTACATATGGGGTGAGTACAACAGACCATCTCCTGGTACTCATCTGAGGAGCTCACTTAAAAAGTTATGTGCACCCCTGATTATATATTATAATATTGACAAAAAATGCTGCCATCTTGTCATCTTCACGGGAAAAGCAAATTAAAGAGGATGTATATAAAAAATCTGAAATATATACTGTATATATAAAATTAAACTTTGACTTACCTCCGAGATAGTATGATTGTGGTGTAACACTTCAGAATACTAAAAAAATATACTTTCTGCTGTTTCCTGGAATCCTATGAGGCGTTCTATCTTTATCTGCCAGGCTTCCAGGGGTAAACTTTTAATGGATTGCAGTGGGGAAAATGGTATATGTGTATTTCAATACAGAGCCAGGATATGGTGCTTTCCCAGCTTTCACTGCTTTCAGAGATGTTGGCTCATCTGCCCTGCCATGGCGCTGCATCACTAAGACAGGGAGAGAGAAGGCACTGCAAGGGACATTCTTAATTTACAGGTATGTTTTTTATGCGTTCTGCCCTACTATCGGCAAATCATACAAAGTTGAAAATCTGGTGATAGGTCCCCTTTAAGGCATGCAGGCAAAAGGTAATAAATGCATGCATACGTTTAACTTGATACTGTATATAAGCAGAAAGACAGTAAGTTTAGTCGGTGCTAGAGATGCATTTCTATTTCCTGAATTTGAAAATTGTTGCTTAGATTAACCTTTTTAATCTTGTAAATATGTACTTGCTTAAGATACAAATGATTTTATGTATCTTTGCAAATTTTTTTTCCCCAAACCTATATTAGAGTATGTTGTTTCCATGGTATGCTGTGTTTTCTTATTACGGCAGAATGTAAGAAGTGCTTATGGCTTGGGCAGGTAAGAAAGGGGCACGGCATGGCTAAGATTTCAGCTACATACAACAATCATGTCAGTTTTTGTTTAGTTTGAAATGTTGAGAAATACACCCAATCCTTACTCTTGTACTTTTCAGTGCACATTAGGCTTCATTAAGAGTTGCTTCATGTTCGAAACATGACTTTCTATAAACAAATACCTCCTGGATTACAGAACCAGATGCCAGTTGCCAGGAGAAAATCTCTTGAACGTTTTCTATTTCAAAGCATTATATGTCCTCACAAGCCCTCTTTCAGTTGGGAAAGTGAATAGATTGCTTCCTGTGCCTAATATAAAGGGTTTTATTCTTAAAGAGCAGAAAAAGGAGCTGAGAGGAAACTCTTTCCCCTTGAGATATGGGTTCATGCCAATTAAATGCATGTGGAATCCATATAGCAGATTTATTGGGGAATTTCTCACTGTTATCAAGTACTTTAGTTTTAATGTGTATACATTCCATTTTCCTCGACATGTGTGTGTGATATCAGCACAGAATGGTTCCCTTTATTGAAATTGTAGCTGGAAGAATTTAACCTCTCATCAGTCTTTGTTCCAGAGACGTTTGATCGAGTTCAGAGACACACAAATACACAATCTAGATGGAGGTTACTTTAACTTCTGCTTATGCTTTTCATTTAGAGGGGACAGAAAATCTATACATTACCTAAAGGAAAGTATGCAAGCCCCCCAAATTCCAGACAAATAGTGCACCTGGCTGAAAGTGTAACACAATACAAGAACGCTGAAACACTGTACTAAGTTACCCGCAAATATGGGATTTTATAAATAACAATCTACAAATGTGTCATAAGATTAACAGTAACCCATGCTCTGTCGCAAAAGTACAGTTGGCAGCGCCCACCCTAATTGTCATGATAAACAAATTGTCATATAATGCTTGTTTTATTGTTGATTAGCCACTAGCTTGAGCAAACATGCAACCATCTCTCTATCAGTTACAACATGCTGTTCTCAATTAGCTCGCTGACTGATCAGTTTTGCTGAGATGCAGTAAAGCAGGATTGTTGTGCAGTACTTAACCTCCCTGTCAGTCTGCTAGTTGGCCTTTATTTTTAAAGTGGTACAGAAAATCTAAACAAACAAAATCCGATTTGCGTTTCCCTCCCACTCTCCCTGCCTTCCCATACCTGGCGTCATCTATTAACCCAGGAATGTGAAGACCTAGGGAGCCTATGCCTATATTAACAAACAAGCCAATGACGCCCCCACCTCATCTGCATTATCACTAAACCTAGAGAAATTGTAGAAATAACTTCCATGTTTCTGAACGTCTCATCTAAATAAAAAATCAAACCAAAATGGCCTTAGCTTACATTTTTGCTTTTCATTTTACAAGCTTTCTGTATTAAGAATTATTTGTACAAAGACCTATAAAAAACAATTTCTGTTGCATTCTATAAAATATGATATTTACACTATACCCATACTGGCCAGAGGAGGTGTTCAGATACAGAAGTTAATGGACATTTGGGTAATTCTAAGATGGTTAAACTCCCCAGTATTTATCAAAGCTGAAATGTTGGATTTGACCCAAAGCCAGCTGGTGACCTGTAGATGAAGAAAGGAGGCTAAATAAGGAACAGGGAGGTCCCTCTGCAGCAGAACCTACCATGTAGGATTCTGACGCAGAGGACAGTGAGGGAGAAAATGAGGAAGACCACCCTACATATGATGTGAGTACCAAACACCATCTCCTGGTACTCATTTGAGGAGCTCACTTAAAAAGTTATGTGCACCCCTGATTATATATTATAATATTGATAAAAGATGCTGCCATCTTGTTATCTTCATGGGGAAAGCAAATTAAAGAGCATGTATATTCAAAATCTAAAATATATACTGTATATATAAAATTCATCTTTGACTTACCTCTGACATAGTATGATAAAGCACTAATCTGTGAAATGAGTTTTAGTTCTTTCATATAATAAATCTTAAATGCTTCAAAAGTTTTTTTTATGAATAATATATAATTTTGTTGTTGCATCTTTAAAATGCTTTTACAGAAATAGACACTTTTTTAGGATAAGTGGATAAGGAAGGAAATAACGGATATTATTTGGTAGTTTCTGCTTAGTTCTGATCTGTGGGAAATGCAGCAATTTAATAACCACGTTTCACAGTCATCTGTAATTCTTTTTCTTTAGGAACGTCATGCACTCCCTTTGCTCTAAGGCCAAGAATTTTTATATTGTCCTATCTGTGCTGGTCACATTCTGCCAGAACATGTGGTTCCATCCGCACAGCCTGCATGCATTATAAAATCAATGAGATGTATTCAAGAAACAGCCTGTTGAAAAACATAATCATTTAAATTATTTCCTTGAGGATCAAAGAATGCCATTTTGGAGTGAACAAATAATGTGTTTATTGAAATAGTTACCAAAAGTTATCCTGAGCACAACTAATTCCTTTTCATACTTCCCTTATCACTTGCTCTGCCGAAAAATTGATCTCCCCTAGAGCCCTCAGCTTTTTTTTACCCATATACCCACCATATCTATCAGATATTGTGCCATTGCTAACCTAATTGTAAAGAACTATATGTGACTGTCAAGCTAATCTTTAGTGAAAAAGAAGGCAGCTAAGTGTGCCACTGCTCATAATCAAGCTGCATACTCATTCTGGGTTAGTAATAGACAATCAGTGCACCCACCAAACAAGCAATATTTTTGGAACAAGGTCAGCAATGGTAGGTATATAATTCTTTAGTAAAAGGTCTTTAAGGTCAGGTCACACCAGCAAGTTTGAAGCAGCTACACTTCTCTCACATTTTCCATGGCATTTTTCACTGGTTACAGAGTTGTTGAGTTGTGATATGATTATTAACATCTGGACAGGGTATCAACTGATACCCAAATGATTACATTGCCAGCTGTAAAGGAGAATCTTGAAGAGTCATCAGGCAAGTTGAGTAGCCCAATCTGACATAGCCTCTACACAAATCTGTTGTTCTTAACCTCCCTGGCGGTTCACTGAGGTGCAGATTTCTGTACCAAAAGTGATACAGTGTTTTGCCTTTCCGCCCCTATCGGCGTCACTGATGACGCCGATGGGGGCGGAAAGGCTCTGTGTGCCTGCAGCTTTGTAGAAATGCTGCAGGCACACAGAGAGCCAGCGGTTGTGATCGACCAGAGAAAAACGTTTGTTCTCTGGCTGATCAAAGTTTTGTGCGAGTACGAACGGTTGCTCCAGGTGGGCGGCGTTCATTTTGCGATTGATCACCAAGCGATCACCCCGAATGCGCATGGTGATCATTCGCAAAACGGCCACAGATGGAAGCGCTATGGCGGCTTTAGAGGTACAGAAAAAATTTTTTTTTTTTCTTTATAAGTTTACACTTGTTTTCTTTTCTTTTGATTTGGATTGGATAAAACATTTATAAAACATTTATCCAATCCAATCAAAACAAAAACAAATGTAAAAAAATGTACCTTTAAATCTCCCGCCGGCCGATGGCGTCATCAGGACCCATCAGGATCTCCGATCACAGAGATAGCCGGAGAGCTCGGCTATTTCCGTATCTGGTCGGGTGCAGCCGAAGTAAGATCCATCTAGAAGAAACGCTCAGCGGGATCCACTTTGCTAGCGGGATCCACTTTGAGCTGGATTATAGAAAGACATTTCTATAATCCAGCTCAAAAGTAAAAAAAAAAAGATTTAAAAAAAAAACGGGGACCGGGTCCCGCCTCCGTGACGTCACACGTCACTCCGGGACCCGGAAGAAGACGGAGAAGAAGACAGAAGATGGCGGCGACGGAGCAGGTGAGCTCCCACGATGTGCCCGAAGTCAGTTCGGGCGTATCGATAGTTGCAGCTTCCCTTTGCCCGAACTGACTTCGGGCATATCGCTAGGGAGGTTAATGCAATAGACTCCATAGTTAAATTGTGTTTTAGCACAGACCTCATTTTTTTCCATTCAGAACTCAGCTCTTCACATCTACACTAAAAGGTAAAAAATTTGAGCACAGTTATTCTACAGGTTCTTGATATAAAATGGAATTGGTTCAATACAGATGTAAATGAACCATATATGAGGAAATTAAGTTTCCTCATATATGGTATACCCCACACCATTACTGACCCACCACCAAACCGGTCATGCTGGAGGATGTTGCAGGCAGCGGAACATTCTCCATGGCGTCTCCAGATTCTGATCACTAAAAGAACACCATACCCACAGTGACGCATGGTGGTGGCAGCACCATGCTTTGGGGCTGTTGTTCTTCAGGTGGAACTGGGGCTTTAGTTAAGATAGAGGGAATTATGATCAGTTCCAAATACCAGTCAATATTGGCACAAAACCTTCAGGCTTCAGCTAGAAAGCTGAACATGAGAAGGAACTTTCAGCATGGCAATGACCCTAAGCATACATCCAAATCAACAAAGGAATGGCTACCCCAGAAAAGTTTTGGAATGGCCCAGCCAGAGCCCAGACCTGAATCCAATTGAAAATCTGTGAGGTGATCTGAAGAGGGCTGTGCACAGGAGATTTTGGTGTGTTCTTGCAAAGAAGAGTGGGCAAATCTTGCCAAGTCAAAATGTGCCATGCTGATACCCAAAAAGACTGAGTGCTGTAATAACATCAAAAGATGCTTCAACAAAGTATTAGTATAAGGGTGAGCACTCTTATACAACCATATTATGTCATTTTTATATTTCTTCTTCCCTTCACCTAAAATATTTCAGTTTCTTTTTCATTTCAGTGGTACATTTTATAGATCACATTAAAGGTGAAAAAAGTTCTGAAATTATTTATCTTTGTCTCATTTCTGTACAGCACAGGAACCTGACATTTTACTAGAATTGTATAGACTTTTTATATCCACTGTATTTATACTGTATCTATATTTTTATATTATATGTCTCTCTTAGGAAGCTTCCAAATTCTTACAGCCATATTGGGGGGATGTATTCTAAACAGGTCTAGGTCTGGTTTCAAGAAGTTTGATAGATGAAAACCATTAGGTACATCTATAATTGTGAAAGGTAATCAGATATATTGATATTGGTTTAACCCCCCCCCCCAAAAAAAAATAAAAAAAATAAACAGTTATTTTCAATGAGAGTCCAATGAGATTTAAAAACTGTTGTTATTTGAGACACCTGTTATTTTAGGGACCCATTAACTTATTGATCTGCTTAATGATATATGATAACTGAAGAACAGATGATATGTCTGGTGATTTAGTAACAAATTAATAACAGTAAATCCTAGCAATTCTTGCTCCTGGTTTATGGCTTGTATAAATAAAGCTTTGCAGCAGATTACAATTATCGTGTCTTTTAAAATGCAGGTAGTCACCAGCTTCACATGCCAGCCTGCAGTAACGTATATTCTAGAAGTAAACCTACAGTCTGGCATGTTGTAGGGATCTTCTAGGAAACAATTAAAACTAGGGAAATCGTTTTTGTTCAGCTAGAAAGGTGCATTTTATTATATCCATTGTGAAACTGCTATCATGTGAAGCTAAGATAATGGAACATTTTCTCAACAAACATGTCTCTTGAATCATAATGAGAGCGTTTTCAGCCTATTATGTTTTTAAAAAGAAGGTGTAATCATCATTATACATAATTCTATTTATACTAAGTCTTAACCTGGTGGAGTATAGTGTCATTTCTTATTACTGTCTATTGAGTTCTGACGCTTCATTTTGTTAAAGAAAAGTACACCTTGTGGTAGAGCTTTATACATAAACATATTTATTGGGTGTCTGGAAAGTAAAAAAGTATCATAGAAAGCATTTATATATGATGTCTAGGCTGCTGCTATTATTCCTGCCAACAAGAGGTGGGGAATCCACTTGCTCTATCTATTTGTCATGAGAGGGGCTTTTTTTAAAGCCCCCCATACTCCTATAGATCACTCTATACAATTTCTATTAGATCTTCTAACAACTATGTAGTGCTGGGTCTTCCCTGAAAGAAAACATAGTGATTGAAAGGTTTCGAAAGGACCTCATATTACATGGTTTTGGAAGAACAAAATTTGATTGTACAGAAATTGTATGGTAAGATTGTAAGGTGTATGGGGGGCTTAAGCCATAAACTATAGGTTCATAGGTCCCAATAGCCACAGCATTTAATGCAGCTGGTATAGGGCCCGGGGTTACAATGGGCCCAAAATTGTGTTATACCCATCCCCGTAGAATAGTTTATCGTCAACCACATTAGATAATATATATTAATATGTTGTTTGAGATCATCGAGAATGGGCTACACCATCCAACTTCATCTATAGGTCATCATAAATTGTAGTTCCACTCCTGTAAAGCACTCTATGGGTCACCATCATTTTTAGGTACAGTCCTGCACTTGACAACTCAACAGAACTCCAGGATTTGCTTTGTGAGAGGCGATGTCCTCCCATCTTTGATGCGTCTTATATTTCTCATTGAACCAGCAGCAGATTTGACAATTTTACTTACATTATATTATATTCTTTGAAAGTGCTACAAGTTCAGTTTATGACAATGAGGCTATCTTCCCATCGCCAGCAGGCGATCGCCAGGCGTTTTTTAACAGGCAATTAAAAAGAAAAAAAGCCACTATTTAAAAAAAATGGCCTCCATAGAGAATGAATGGCTTTGATTTGTGATCTCCTGCATGCGCGATCGCAAATAGCCTCCATTCATGTCTATGGGTGCAATTAGAGCAAAATAATCGCAGGAGCTGACCGCCAGCCGCCAGCCGCGATTTGATCGTGGCCCCAAACGCACGTGATCCTATCAATGGGGACAAGCCCATTGAAAGTAGTGTAGGCGATTGGCAGGCAATTCTGTTGCCGATTGAAAATTGTGAGCGCAGGTCAATAATCGCCTAAGTGGGACCATAGCCTTAGAGTCCTTTGGTTGAGCTGCAAATGCATTTATGCCAGGGCTGTTTTCTTTCTGTTTAGGAACCACTTTCTATAGCTAATGGTCTGATTTGGAAGTCACTAATGTAATGCAAGTTAAGTGTCTTAGGCATTCTGCTCCTTATTGAACACATTTTACAACAGCTGTTCTATCTAATAACTAATGTTACGCACCCTCTTTCATTTTCTTTGATTAATTGCTGTATTTTGATAGCTCTGAGTGATGCCAGTAAATGAATATGGGGAGCCTAATGTTACAGGAAGGAACTGATACAAGATATCTAAGTAGTATATACTTTGTAAATAGGGATGGATCACTAACTCTGCACATTCCTATATAGAAAGAACAAACCTGACCTATTCTCCTACAAATGACAGTGACTCTCTCATAGCTATTCTGTTTATTTGAACACAGTACATTGGACACTCAAAAGCTTCATTACTTTATATATAAAAAAATAAAAAGTAGAACTAATTTTGCCTAATTCACAAATAATTCACTCACCTTACCCTAGGACAGGAAGTTTCTAACTCACAGAATTGTAAAAAAAAACGAAACAAGCCAGAAACTAACAAGCCAACAAAAAGGAACTGGTAATTTGATAACTATTTTGTTTTGCTTTAAGTTTTAAGCTATAAATAAAAAACTGATATGTCCCTGTGATTAATTTCAATTTGGTTCTTTCACCTTGAATGAACAAGTCTATTAAGCCTGACTTAGAGGCCAACAAGGCCATACTCACTAGACTAGAGTATGGTAGTAGGATGACAATTGGCAGTGAAGTCATTGCAAGTTATGTCCCAGAAATAAAGAAAATAATTTGTCAAGGGCAGATTGAAGACCTTACTGTAACAAGGCCTAAACTTAGAGTATAGTGGAAATCTACAAGACCAAAGTACCCCCATCTATTTCCAATAAACCTATACGATGAAAGTGCTACAAGTACCAGTATACATATTTTACTGTAATCTGTAAGCTATGTAACTTTATCCAGTCTAGGTTATGAATGGTATCTGAAAAGATATGATTAAAATATAAAAAAAATTATTTCTAATAAATTTTCTATTTTTGTGTACATGTTATGTACCATGCTGCTGATATCAAACTGTTGACAAAACCTGTGTAATATTTGTATTTAATGTTTCCCTATGGGAGGAAGCAACTGTGGGTCATCTGAGGGTATGTTGCGAGGGCTTAACATCTTCTGATCTTCTCCTTTTATGCAGCTATTCCTTGTTACCTTTTTGATACCCTGCACATAACAATAGATTGCTTGTGGTTTCTAAGACATCAGTGTAATCTTCTGTCACATTTCTAAACCCTTTACTTTGGGAGCCAGCAATTCACTTTCCTCACAGACAAAAATAACTGAAGCTGTGAGGATATGTTTGACTTGGCAGAGATCTGCTTTGCATTCTCAGCACTATAGTACCAATCAGGCTTATGGACCTCTGCCAAACTGTAATATTTCCTTTTGCTGTTGTTCATAAAGGCATTCAGGAAAACAATTCAGCACAATGAGGGCCTTCCTGTTCCGGCAGCCGTGTGAACCACCCAGTAAACTTGGAATGAGTCATCCAAACGAACTGTGAATTCCCTTTCATTTGCAAATAGACCCTCTCAGCAGCAGCTGCAGCCATTTGAGAGACATTGGACTCTATATAGGCAAACTTAGGGGCCTCTAGAAGACTTTTTTTTCTTAGATTTAATGTCTTAAGCTGGGAATAGACGGTACGATTTACCGTCTATTACTTATCCGATTCTCTGCACTACTGCTCTGCTGATTACTTCGGCTGGGGGCAGCGTCCCCAGCCAAACTAATGGGATCGGGCTAAAATTTACCATCCTGTTGGATAACTGTGCGAACCGACAGGATGGTTCATTTTAGCCCAATCCTCATCAGTTGCAGCCTTCAATTCCTGCACGACCCGATCCTTAAGGGATTCGGGAGCGCGCATGGCATCGGATCGGGGATCGGATCGTGCAGGAATTGGTATGTTTATGCCCAGCTTTACACCTCTCAGAAGCTTGAAAGGATTTTCCTCAGATGAGGGGATGAATCCCCTTTTTGGTTCAGGACTATGTAGCAAGGTAATGTAGGATATTATTTTAAATCATAGATAACATCATAGACATGCATTATGGTGCACAATTTACCTATTCTGAATTGTGTTTCCCATCATCCCTCACTTGATATGCAGGGGAGTCTCTAACCTACCAGATGCAATTGCAATGGTTCTTGAGGTGTTTGCTCTGTTGAATGCCTCCGGAGTAATTTCAGAATACCACCCCACAAAGGCTACGCCATAGAACCAAAGGTTTAGTACCTGGAACTACTGTGCATTGTGTTTGCACTATACGCATGTACAAGTGCCGATTTGCGCAATGAAGGTAATAATGACTGGAGTTAGCGCATTCTAGAATTAACCAATTTATTGCGAATATTAGAGGAAAAATATAAAATATTTTATATACGAATATTGCATATGCTGCTCAACACTATTTAGTAATTAGTGATCATCAACTAAAGTTATGGTTCAGTCACTTGCTCTACGGCTTAAGGTGGGTTTACACATGAAGAGTTTTTCTGCAATCAGCTGCCAATTAGATTTTTGGTTCGATGCCGTTGTCAAACATTGTTCATTCACTTATTGAATGTAATGTTAGATTTTTTGTTCATCCATCCCGATATCGACTGAAAATACATTCGACATTACAATGACAGATACAAATTTACTAACATGTTCGATGACCTTTTGAACGATTTTTTGCTTGAGGTCGAACACAATTTATCCATCGAACAAATTGGCCATTCTAGATTTTTCAATAAAGCATAAAATTGTCTGTTCTTCGTTGATCGAACAAAAAAATCGACACATGTAAACTCACCTTTACAGACAAAAGTGCAGAGAGATAAAGTTATCAATGTGATAACCTTCACCTTTCATTGTCCAATACCTTTCATTGTCCAATAAAAGGATTTGACTGAATGCAGAGGGAGGGAGCAATGCAACTTACCCTGTTTGAAATTTACTATGAGCATTTGCTGTCCATGTTTTACACTAAGCATTTGTGAAATGTTAATTTGCTATGGTACTATGTAAAAGTTATTTTATACATTTCTCAGAGCTATTTGATTTGTCCCATTAACTGCTGACTGACTGTTGATATCTGGAGCTTAAGGTGGGTGGGCACTCAGGATATAGCAAGGATGCCTGTCAGGTAAGTTCCAGTTCTGTCTGAAGAGAGTAAGGACTAGAGATGGTTGAATTTTTCGAGTTGCTAATTTTGTGAGCTGATTGCAAAGCCCCTGAACATGGAATCATTACCAAAATTGCTGGAGATGTAGAGAAGGGCTGTGGAAACATTTGAAAAAAAGATTTTGCTCTAGCAGGTGTAGTTTTTGCATAAATTAAGTTAAAAAACAAAGACGAAATTCCGATTTTTGAAATTTTGACTTGACTTTGAACCTAACTTGTGCAAAACCTATTTGTGTTAGAGACATACCTTTTTCATTGGCGTATACCCCCCAACCCTTCTCTACATCTCCAGCAAGTTTGGTGATGATACCATGTTCAGGGGCTTTGCAATTAAGTCGAAATCGTCGAATTAAAAAAAAAAAATTCGACCATCTGTAGTAAGGACCCCCTACTCAGAACAATAAAGACATCTCACGAAAAGACGTTGTTGGTATAACTGTGGAGTGTAAAATTTGAATCACCTGATTTCAGGATCTAATGTTCAGCGAACAACACATTTGTTCATGTAGACCTATGAAACACACCGATTAAACCACATGTTGCTCACTGCTCATATCAAAGAACTTTCATATCAGTGCTCATATCAAAGAACCTATGACCCCTGTTCTTCTGAGTTCAGATTCATTTGTGTACCTAACATCTATTGGTTTCATACAAAGTGCTTGACAAATGTTTTTTTTGTTATTATCAAAGCTTCTTTGTTAAATCAGCAATTGTGGCTTATGATGTTATAGCTTTAGCCTCCAGCATGGTAAAACTGCTATGTTCTGGGATGGTTTTTTTCTTGCTTCCCATCACGACTGGAAGAATGATTTCATTTATAATTCTCTTTGATTAGATACAGGCAAGAGGTAAGGAACTCGGGGCAGTAACATTTTCTGTTAAGTGTTTTAACGAATGTTTGTTTGCCTCTGACGTGCAATAATCAGGTTGCCCCGAGGCATTCTTAAACACAAGTTTGATGGGACAGTTTTATGTGTTGTGTAGCCAAGAACTACAATCATTTCCAGTGAGCTTTCCTGCTGTAATGATCTCATGCCGTTTCTCATCTACCTTTGCTATTATCCCTAATAAGTTACTTTTACTGGACTGTTCTAGAAAACAAAGCAGCAGTTCTTTAAGTCCGTTTCACAACTGCTGAGATTTTTATAGTAATTGTTAAAAGACAAGCCCATTAAAAGTAGCTTAAAACACAATTTCAGTTAATATTTGTTTTTTAGAAATACACACCCCACCACTGCACAAAAATCCCTGAACTGTTAAGCAGGGAACACATGGTTCGATATATGAGCCGTTCGAGGTTCCTGGCAGCAGCACAATTACGTCACCGTGCTGCTGCCCAATGTCCGAGGAGCTGCTCAGACGATGCTTTGCATGGAGACCCACGGTCCCCATGCAAAGCAATGGACATTGACCGTGATTTATGGTCATGTCCAATATCCTTGTTTTTGAGAGGGATTGAGTGGTCCCGCGATCTGGACCATATCTATATGTGTGTTACCTGCTTTATAGTTGCATGGTCCAAAAGTCCATTTTCAGATTAACCAATGCTTAACTTGAGTTGGCTGACTTCCTATGAGCTAAGGTTATCATGGTCAAGCATCCCCAGGGTCAAGTCTTTACTTACGGTGCAAGTCTGTGACTAAAGGCTGGGATACAAGGCTCGATTTTTGAGCTGACAGAGAGAGCTCGGCAGTAGCATGATGACGTCATCACACTACTGCCCAGCTTCCCCGATATCGGGAGCCAGCTGTCAGCCGGTCTATACTATGAATGGGGAACCGCGGTTCCCTGTTCAAAGTATAGGATATCGAACAAGGTTTACCAAGATGTTGGTAACCTGTTTGGCCGAGCGAGATCCATTGATCTAGCTCAGAAAACAGCATAAATGGGTCGGTTTTTTCCTAGATTTCTGCACGGCTCAGTGCCGTGAGTGCGCACGGAAAAAATCGACCCATGTATTCCTACCATTACAATGCAATGTTGCAGAAAATGGTACTGATATCAGGACAGTATTATAACTGTTCATCTTAAATGTTACCATTAAGTATTAGAGTTATTTCAATGAATTAGAGGGGGTGAAAGATTGCTATATGAGAGAGCACAACACAGTGTTTTTATCAATAGCAATACAAACAAATAGAAAAAAACACTATTAAGTGAGGTTTAAGAGTGCCAATCAATAAATTACCAATACCAATAAATTAAAAGGCAATACATTTGTTTTCCATCATATAAACTACATAAAAAACAAAGACAACCCATTAATGTAGTGACACGTAACATAATACATTAAAACAAGTGCACTCTTTATGTCACCAATCTCACCTGGGGTCGATCTAACACAGAAAGAAATTATGAGTCTAACAATACAGAGAAATATCATGTAAAGAACTACACTTGTTTTCAACACATTCTACGCATTCATTTTCATTTTATGTATAAAGCTTTCCAAACAATGGCATGAACAAGTGACTGATCCTTGATCACCAAATCTCTATGTGTTTTGTCAGTAGCTGACTTCTGCAGGTAGGTTCCCAGTTTTGTCAATGTCTTCGAGGGGAGGCAAACCAGTGGCAGACACCTTCCTTTACACATACATCAAATGTAACCTGATCTCATTGTTAAAATACTTTGATTTACATTTGGCCCACTATTTGAAGCTTTAACAATTTTGTGGAGGTTTGGGAAGAATTTTCACCATTCTTCCAGAAGCGCATTTGTGAGATCAGGCAATGGTGTTGGATGGGAAGGCCTGATTTACTCTAATTCACCTCAAAGGTATTCTATAAAGTTGAAGACAGGGCATGCCAGTCAAATTCCTTCCCACCAAACTTGTTCATCCATGCCAAGGGGGTAATGAACATAACATTGTTTTAAACACTAGTTTAAAAATAAGAATTATTTCCAGGATAAAAACATTCACAGGAAAATGTATTTGAAACATGGATGTGTCTTAAAAAGAACCCTCAAACTAATGGTCTTTATAAATTTGATCAAGCACCCTATTTACAAATGATAAATGTGGTGTTTTCCATCCTAGATGAATAGAAATCCCTAGTAATGAAATAATGCCCAGTTATGTCCACAGTGACAGCATACTGTGCGGAATATGATAGTGCCAATGTTTCCCATAACAAATAATTAGCTCCGCAAGATAGTTCAGGCCCAGTCTTTCGCTGTGGAATATTACAGCTATATTTAACCCACTTACGTCCTTACTTGCATTTACGAGCCGATATATTAAATATAGCCCTTTCATTTCTTTGTCATATGATAACTTAGCATACCTCTCAATTTGCACACATGGTCTCATGACATACAGTTTAGAAATGCCATACAGGCTCACGTGAAGGATTGTATTCATTGACTGCTTTTGAAAAGTCTATATATAAATCACATGTTGACCACAAGATAAAAGGATCTATTCTGTGAAAGTACACCACTATTCACGGAATAAAGGAAACGTTTAATTTAAAGTGCAAGATTATGTTCACAATGCTGTCACATTTCCTCTTACTTTTGGACGCATATTTCATAGTTAACTATCAGGATCTTCCATTTGTTGGCTGATGTGCATAGTCTGCTCCTGTGCTGTTAAATAAAATATGCATCCGTTGTTGAGCAGTTTAACTATTTCTGTGCAGCAGCGCCTATATTTTCTGTAGCATTTTTGTTTTTGTTCCTCTTAAAACTATTTCTTGAAAGATCTTCATTCAGTTTTCACCCTCTAAAGTTATCATCATCATCAAAAAATATCCTCAATTCTTTTTTTAAAAGATTGTCTCGCCTAGTTTTAGATGTTCTTAAGCAGGGAACACACGTATAGATATGGGCCAGATTGATGGCCGCTTTGAGCACCGTGCATGCTCACAGCCATCTGTCTGGCCCATATCTAATGCGGTCCGCTCGAAAACAGGTATATCGGACATGACCATAAGCCACGGTCGATGTCCATTGCTTTTCATGGGGACTGCAAGTCCGGTCATCGTCAGAGCTGGAGATAAAGCAGTGCTTTGCCCCCAGCTCCCCCCCCCCCAGGAACCTCGAGACTGCTGTCAGGTATACCTGCTGTCAGGTATATCGAGACGTGTGTTCCCTACTTAAGGCAGGTCTAGAGTAATAAAGATAAAGATTGAGCATTGAAACAGTTCAGAGATCTAGGGCAAGATGTATTTAATACATTGCAAGCTAACAGGTTGAACAGTTGATTAGCTGTTTGTTAGAGCATCACTTAGGCCCCCCATACACGTACAGATTTTTCATCCAATCAACTTGATTCAATCAATTTTTTTGGTTGATTGATTGAAAATCTATGACAGCCCACATAGTTAGATCAACCTAAACCAATTAAAATTGGGGAAAAAATTGATTGAAAAAGGATTGGACGTGTTGGTAAATTTTAATTGGTTGTATTGAAATTCATTACACTTTTAGTCTATCTACAAAAAAGTTGATCAAATATCTGTTACTACAGTTGGCAAACAATCAATCAATCACAGATTTCCCTGACCCACCAAAATTGATCTTTTTAAGTTGATTGAACAGAAAATCTAGGCGTGTATGGGGGGCTTAACTGAAATCGTCTTAGTGGCCCGAAAGAAAAAGTTAGCATTTTACATGGAAAGAACATTGGATCTAAGTAAACCCTCACAAGGCATATTCATGTCTAATATTGTATGCATGATAAGGGATATAAAAAAAAAAAAATATATATATATAAATATTTATTTCCCCTACAAGTCTGATTCTTAAGCCCCCCCATACACCTTACAATCTTACCATACAATTTCTGTACAATCATCTTTTGTTCTACCAAAACCATGTAATATGAGGAGCTTTCTAACCCTTCCAATTACTATGTATTCTATCAGGGAGGACCCGGCACTACATTGGCATTGTGTTTATGACTTAAGCCTACCATACATGTTTCTAATTTCTGCCGATCTCCTGATCAATTATGGCTTAGATTGATTTGGCGGCCGATTTGGGGCCGAATTACAAGTTTTAGCTTTAGACACGGTGACTGAAAGATTGGGTGGAAATCTAAGTGTGTATGGGGGGATTTGCAATTTCAATTGAGAAACTAAAGCCCCTCCCATACACCTTTAGATCACTCCATACAATTTAAAAAGATCTACCAATGCCAATGTAGTGCTGGGTCCTCCATGATAGAATACATAGTGATTGGAAGGTTTAGAAAGGCCCTCATATTTGATGGTTTCCATAGAAGAAAATTTGATTGTACAGAAATTGTATGGAAGGATTGGAAGATTTATGGGGGCCTAAGTAATTAGACCTTTTGTAACAAAGAAAAGTCAGTGCCTCCCCTTCTGTTGATCATTGGTGAGATGAGATGTTTCTAAATTTTGACTGGAATTCACCTGCAGTACATTAAACTGTTTGGACTTGATTTGGAAAGAAAACTATACAACAATAGAAAGCCTCCATAGCTATAATAGCTATAGCGATGTATAATTGGTGACGTGTGACATTGTTACCTTTTTATATTTCCTGCACTTAAAAATAAATGCTCATTCATTGCAATGATCAGAGATAATTCCTAGAGACTGCCTGTTTACCATGAGGATGGGCCCACAGTGTCACTGCATCGCCCTCAAGGCAACATTTGGACACCTCTAGGCATTATGTGCACTCATTGCAGAGAACAAGCGGAGGGGAGCATCTTTTCAACAAAGTGACAAAGGGCCAGAAAGAAAGATAACCGGGCCAGATGCGGCCCCCGTGCCTTAGTTTGCCCACCCCTGCCTTAGAAGAAGCACATTGGGGTCCTTTAATGACCTCATACCATAAAACAATGGGGAGAGAGCTGAAAGTTTAAAATGCCAAAATACAGCCTCAAAACCTTACTGAACATTTGCAAAGTAAACTGGGACAAAAGCCCTTTAGAGATTGACCAAATATAATAATATTATATATAATACGTCTGACATTAGGCATCTTTTTTTTTCTCATTACAATGCACTTAAATCTGACTAGTGCATTGGGTTTGTGAAGGGTTTTTCTTGTTATTCTGTCTTTCACAGCTACAATAAATATGCCATTACAATTATAGACTGGTCATTTCTTTGTCAGAGGGCAAAATCAGCAGGGGATCAAATACTGATTTGTTAATATCTGCTGGTCTACTTTTCAAATAAAAGTAGAAATGGCACATGAACAATTGTGCATCTCTTAGGCTATGTTCCCACATAGGCGATTAATCGCCTCGCGCTCGCGATAAAAAAAAAAATCACCCCATTATAAAAAAAATCGCCTCCATAGAGAATGAATGGACTCGATTTTTCGATCACGTCCACACATCCATTCATTCTCTATGGAGGCGATTTTTTTTATAATGGGGCGATTTTTTTTTTTTTTAATCATGAGCACGAGGTGATTTATCGCCTATTTGGGAACATAGCCTTAAAAAGTTTTTATGGGAATGGCAGAATTTAGGACACAGAGGGCTGTGGTCAATTATTAACCTTTGAGATCTTATACACATCCGATTGGGATCGGGTCAGCAGAGAATCAGGAGTGCCAACTTGCAGGATTGGACTAAAATCAGCCATCATGTTGTATCGCAAAGTGATCCGATCCCATTAGTTTGGATGGGGACGGCTGTCCCCAGCCAAAGTAATGGGCGGCACACAAAGGGTGCCAGCCGATTATCGGCACTAGCAGGCGTGCGTGATGACGTCATCACGCCTGCTAGGTCGGGTCGGGGATCGACAGGAAATCGTCCCGTCTATGCCCAGCTTTATACCTATGTATTAAGTTATGAATCTTGGGTAGTGTTATTTATTCAGTTGTGATAAAAGTCTTTTACTATTGTTACGTGGACAACCTACTATGTACAGTGAAAATATTTGGGTTAAAGGCTATAAAGAAGATTATCTGTGAGAACCTGCGGGACAACCTTTGCACTGAGAAACTCCACATATACAGTATTAGTCACTGTTTTGGTAACACATCCTTTTCCTTTTTTGTGGTTTGGCTTTCTGTCAATACGTTTATGACATCAGATATGATTGTAAGCAAGCCAGAAAATTCTGAAATAACCTTCAAAGGAATTATAGACTTGTTGTTCAATTACCAGCCATAAACTGCAGAAAACTGCCTGGAGATGAACCTCAGGAGTGATCATCATCTAGGGAATGCAACTAAACTATTTTGTTTATGTATGTTGTACTAAATATTGCACATTGTTTTCTTATCACGAGGAAGCCACATTCTTTGTGTCAATGCTTTCAAACATAATCCATCAAGGACTGAACTCTTATTTTCATAAACTATTACATCCCTTTGCAAAGCCCTTTAAAAAACACTGTGCTAAACCCAAAACCAGAACAAGAATTTCCGCTTAGGTTGGAAAGGTTTTATTAAAACTGAGGGAATATTTTACAGCATAGTAAAATACCTGCTAGCAGAAAAGCAATGTTACTATTGGTTCAACTCTGTCATGAGGTGTATTTTGCCCACAATATGCACACTAAAGTACTTAGATGTTCTCAACAAACATCAAACAAAAAGACAAATTATCATCATCTCTGTAGCTATAGGCATTGTGCAGAAATTCAACTTTTACATTTGCAATTGTGGTATGATGATTTTCGTTAATACCAACGCAAGACAACACGTTGATAAGTAGATGTGGAGCCATAGCCCAGTGTTTTCAACGGACAGCATCTCCATCACATCAAAATTTTCATGCAGTGGAGACTAAAATCTGTGATCTGAGTCATGGCAGCCCTCTCATGTGAACACACAGCAGGTGTTCCTAAGATGTTCAAAAAAGTCTTGTCCAACGTTGAAGAATCTTTGGAATTATTTCACTGTATAGCCCACTGAAGATACCAAATGGGAGCTGAGTTTTCTTTATTTGCTGTCTCCAGAACCAACACCAACCTGTCAATTTTGTTTTTGCTTTTGGGGCTGTTAGTTGTCAGCTGTGGCCACTGTTGCAGCCTAGAAGCCACCTACAGCAAAGCTAACCATCACATTAAAAAAAGGGCTTTTGCCATGATTTTTCCATAGGTGCCAGAGGGTCCACTGCTTGTTACTTTGTGGTGCAGAAACTGTAATAAAAGCAAAGAGGTAGAAGAGACACAAGAACCAGTGTTTAGAGAAAATATTATCAGAGACCTAGTGCCAAAATTGCAACCCAAATCTCACTTAAGGCTGCCATACACATGCCGATAAGCGGCCGATTTTTAACCTGACCGACGGGCGTGTGCGCTCGCGCCATCGGTCAGGTTAAAAATCGGCCGCTTATCGGCATGTGCCCTCATGGGGCGACAGATCCCTGTCGCCCCACAGCTCGGCCGGCCAGAGAACGGACATGTCCGATATTCTCTGGCCGATGCAAGCCGATGCCATAAGCTTCAATGAAGACCGGCGTCTTCATTGAAGCTTATGGCCGGCACACAAAGGGTGCCGTGCCGGCCGACTGAAGGGGCCCCATAATGCACAGGGGTGCAAACGTGATGACGTCATCACGTTTGCACTCCGGTGCATATCGGAGTAGGTCTGTCTGACCTACTCGGGCTGTGTATGGCAGCCTTTAATTATCTCAAAATTCCGGTATGGCAATTTAACCTGTATTACACACATCATATACACACACAAAACATGTAAACACACACTCTACTTGCTTTTAAGGTAGAATAGGAGAGGGTTTGGGGCGCTGTGGGCAATCAGAAGAGGGGGGGTGGGGTAACTGACAATATTGAGAGCCAATAGACTGCAGTTCGCATGCACATTGAGAGGGGCCTGTGTGCCATAGGTTCATCATCAATGGCCTAGGTATACAATTACATTGCTGGTTTAATGCATAAGGGCCATTTCACACTATATACGTTTTTTAAAGGCATACATTTCTTATAGGCATGCGTTTCCGCATATATGAAAAAACACCTGCGTTTTTGACATTACATATGCGTTTGCGTTTTGCATTTACGCTTGAGTTTATGAACAAATTCAGTTTTTGAAAACGCAATGCATACAGTGTGAATGGTAACATTGGTTGTCTATGTAAAAACGCATGCAGTAAAAAATGCGTGTGGTAAAAAAAACGCACTGAAACACATAAAGTGTGAAATGGCCCTAAGAGTGGGTTTTAGGTATCCTAATCTTCCCTGAGTGATCAGCAAAAAATCCCTGCTTTGTCTTTTTTCAACTACAGGCAAGTTATTCCAGGAGTAGGTAGAGTGAAGGATTCAGAGTGTATACTCTTTCCCAAATAAGAGATGAGTGGATACTGGCTAGCCCAATAACGATTTACAATAGATTTAAGTTCTCCCAGGATGAAGAGCAAATACCTGCAAATACCTTTCAGAGTGAATATCTAAAGCCAATGGGAAAGTCAGAACATTATAATTAAGCATTGTATGTTAGATATTTTGTACCTTTGTGCAGTGTTTAAATTTAAATAGTAGAGTTTATTTTTATTCATGTACATCTTGTTCTATTGATAGCTGGTGCATTTATGTGACATGGTAAAATAATCAATGAGTGGTACTTACAAAAAAGTAGTTGGCCTAGAGCTGATTGATTTTTTTGTGGGAACCAGACATTGTAGGAAATGGCTTTAGTTTCTATATATTGTGCTTCACTAATTGCTCATAGATGTGCTTGTCGCTCAGCACTATTAAACTGCTTGTTTGGTTCTGATCAAACTCTCTCCATCTCCACAATCTCTATCGTGGCTGAGGTCTAATTAGGAAACTAAAAATAATCACTGCTCATTCTTTGTTTCCATTTTACACTGCCGGTTATTTGGTTAGAACGCTTTTCCTTCAATTACTAGCAGCAGAGCTCCAAGAGAGACTGATAATGCTGTAACGGAAATAGGAATAAAATCTTTTTATAAATACAATATAGTCTGTTTAAATTCAGGACAGCCTAAAACAAATATGGAGCAGTCTAGTGTAAAATCTGGAAAGTCAATTACTGTATTTGAATTTTGCAGTGCAAAAAATGTATTCCACTTAAAGTGGATGTAAACATTAAAAATAAAAACAAAAGCATATAAATACCTCAGCTATTTCCAGTCTTCATCCAGGGATATCTTTCCTGCCTGCTCGCTCCCACTTCCCCATGCCTGGAGTGTCCAATCCAGGCTGCAAGATGGAGGAGTGGGACTGTGGTCTCGCTCCCTGCACCAATCTGGATCTGAATCCGGTGACACTTTGCCCCGCAAGCGTCACCTGATTCAGATCTGGCTGGCTGCTGGGAGCAAGGGGACTTGGGAGGGTAGATGTTATTGTTGACATCTTTTCTCCAAAGTCCCCGTGCACCCGAAACCGCGGCATGATGTCACTGGGGATGGAGCATCATTGGATTTTGACACTATTACCAGCTTTTTTTTCTATAGAAGACGCAGAATTGGTAGGCAGTTTTCTTACTTCAATATTTATATATTATTCATATCCAGTCATAACAGTACCTGGATATTACTCACTGTAGCAGAGTTTAATCCTCTACTCATTGGCCTGCAAACCTTGACATCAACCTGAGCGCTAGTTCATGATTTGCTCATGCCTGACCTAAGAGGTTGTTTACACACAACACAAAAAACAATTAAATAATATACAATAAACACCTTTAATGCTGGAGAAAATATTGTAGGCTACATCTTTAATACAAAATAATAATGTACAGTAATCAACAAGAATATGAAACCAGGTCCCTTGCAGTGCCATGTATACCATTATTTATCAACTGTCTGTACCAGCCACCCATTGAATAATAAAATTCACAGTATGTCCAGAAACATATTGTAGGCTTTAGTGGAGAAGCATCTTCATAAAGTTGGCACTAGGACATAGGAATTGTGTCATTCAAAGCTTTTATTACTTCCATATGGTAACTAATGTACCGTAATTTTCAGACGATAAGACACACTTTTTTTATGGTCCGAATGCTTATGGGTGGTTGCGCCTTGGCTTCCCGCCAGCTCTTCCGGCAAGGAGATTAGCCAGGAAGTTGTCAGATGAGAGATGCCGGCCGGGTTCTGGATCTGTATCTGAACTGTATTGCTTATGCCAGCAGAGCCCAGAGCCCCTCCTCCCAATCAGTGTGAAGAATGATGTGATGTGCTGTGCTAGTACTGCTGCATCTTCAACCACCGGCAACCAATAAGACAGGTGTTATTGCAATGGAAGACCTTCTCCTGCAAATCATTGCCAGCATTGTAACATCTTTGACATCTGAGAAAAACATATTATTATGAATGCATATCATGTTAGCTTCCTGGCACACTTGTAGATTCTGGGAATGGAAGGATTAAAATCCATGCCTTGCTCAAAGTCTCATCTTGCCTGGAAAAGAGCTTGATCTGTGCACGGTTTAAAGCGTAATACAAATACTGCTATCTTCTTTCACCACCGTGTAGTCTCAAGAGAGAAATAGAGATGATTGGACAAAGACCAATGATCATCATTGATTTACTGGTTGCTAGCTCAATGGCATATCTGATGAAAACGGTATAACTGGCCACTTGATCGAAGCGTAATACAAGCTTTCCAATCTACCACGGTCAAACATCCAGCACTTGTTCCAAATGACTGACCTTAGAATTCCTCCATCCAATGATACCAGCAAAGTGTTTAAACACTAGAGCTCAGTGCATTCCTCAGCCACTTTTTACTAGTATGTCCAGTTTTGTTAATCTACTATTGCACCGAGCATACGCTGAATTCTTGGCAGACAATCATGGTTCCAAAATAAGACGAGGAAAGCTTTCCAAAACTCTGTTTGAGTATCAAATATTTTTTCTTTAGGAAGTCTTCTGAGGACAGCATCACCTATGAAACCATTTTGATGTTATGATCCAAACAGTGACGACTTGAGAATGTAATGAAACATAATCTATCATGTATGTTACTCTTATATCATTTTATTGCATTTTGTTAACTCCAAAAGATCTAACTTTTTACTAACCCTGGGGTGTATATATCTGTATACAGGGAGTACTCCCGGGGTGTATATATGTGTATACAGGGAGCACCCCCGGGGTGTATATATCTGTATACAGGGTGTACCCCTGGGATGTATATATCTGTATATAGGGAGTACCCCCAGGTGATATATATATCTGTATACAGTGTGTACCCCTGGGATGTATATATCTGTATATAGGGAGTACCCCACAGGGTATATATATCTGTATATAGTGTGTACCCCAGGTGTGTTTATATCTGTATACAGGGTGTACCCCCAGGGTGTTAAAATCTGTATATAGAGTGTACCCCCGGGGTGTATGTATCTGTATACAGGGTGTACCCCCAGGGTGTTAAAATCTGTATATACAGTGTACCCCTGGGGTGTATGTATCTGTATACAGGGTAGACACCCGGTATATAAATATTTGTATACAGGGTACAGACCCCCACAAGCCTTGTTAAAAGGTAACTGCAGGCAAACAGCATACTTTCCATTCATTTACAAATTGAGAAACAATGAGTTTTTACAGGTTTCCATATTTTATTCATTTCAATAGCCTAATCTATTTGATTTATACATAAATCAAATGAAATATACAGTATATGATATCTTGTGTCTGTATTTTATATCTGTATGGAGCTCAGCTTTAAGGCATCTATGCCAATCTTTCTGGAATAATGATAAAATGTCCCTTTGGCTATAGTTTGTTTGGTTCTTGATTACTGAATTTTGTGATCCTAAATATTTTAATAGTCACCTTACTCTAATAGGAAAAAGGCCAAACAAATAAATATCCATCTGTAACAGGTTCTAAAGAACAAGTTAGACCTGACACATGGCCAGAAAGGGCATTTCGTTTGGAAAGTCCACCTGGAGCTGATTTACTTTTGTTGCTTCAGGTAAACTAGAAATACAAACTTGACACATAAGAATCTGTATATTATTAAAAAGGAACATGAAGTCTTGTTCAAGGACACATTGTAGCTGTGCTGGTATATGTGTTTTTTTAAGGCTACTACACCATAATGGATGCATTATTTCGTATAAACTAATAAATGACCCGGAACAGTAACTCTATTGCTCAGTCTTTCAGCTGTGTATTAATCGTTCTACTTCTAAATTTCTTTTTACACTAAAACCTCTCATTACGTCCTTTTACTTAATTTTTTAAAATGATGAGTAAAATTTGAAATGGTGCTCTGAAGATTACTTTTGGAAAGAGAATGGCGTTCATATCAGCTTATTACTGCCCCCTTTAGTAGTCAGGAGAAGTCATATGAAAGCCTGAAAGCCACATGGTAGGTCACTTTTCACTTAGGGCAATCACTGCCCCAAATAAAAAAAAACACTTTTGACAGCAGAAGGGGTGATATTTCTGAGATTGTCCCTTCCACTTTGTGACATATCGCTTAGGAGCTCCGTCATACAGCCAAAAGGGCACTTGGGAAATCTATCTCAGTTTCCCCTGGGGCTGTATGATGTTACATGGGATGGGACTTTCTGAGATGCAGCTGTCAGCAGCTGCTCTAACTTCTACCCAGCAGGCATCTTTCTTGTGCTCTCCCTCCATAGAGCCTCAGGTAAAACTCTTTCTGGCAGTTCCTCTCCCTCGCTCTCCGCCACCATAGCAATTCCCCCCAACCACCCCAACTCATCTGGAGACGAGCCGGAGACCAGGGGTTGTGTGAGGGGGAATTGCTGTGGTGGCAGTGAGCGAGGGAGAGGAACTGCCAGAAAGTAAGAGCACAAGGAGTAGGGGGATGAGGGAGGGGTGATCTAGTACTGGCGAACTGCATGGCCGGAAGTAGCTTCAGTTCGCCAGTACTTCAGATGATGCCTCTGGGAATGACGAAGTGAGGATGGTAAGTACTTTTTTTTTTTGGTAGCAGTTTGCAGAGATGTAATCTTACCACCTCATTCTTTCTTTACCACCGCATTAAGAGATAGCACGTTAAAGCTGGGCATAGCATTCCGATTCTTGCACGACCCGACCGCCGATTGGATGTCGTGCGTGCTCCCGCATCCGTTAGGGATTGGGTCATTCAGGAATCAGGTGCATCAACAAGCAGGATTGTGCTAAAATCAGCCGTCATGTTGGATTGCATATTGATCCGACATGATGGTTAATTTTAAACAGATCCCATTAGATCGGCTGGGGACGGCTGCCCCCAGCCGAAGTAATGGGCGGCACACAAAGGGTGCCATCCGATTCTGGGCACTAGCGGGCGGGCGTGATGACGTCATCACGCCCGGCCCTAGTGCCGAAATTGGATCGGGAGTCGACGGTAAATCTTACCGTCTATTCCCAGCTTAAGAGATATACACTTTAAATTATGTAGCTACTTTACTTGGCACATCCATAAAAAATAATAATAAACTAACTACCTAATAATAAACTAACTGTTCCATTAAATTACCTTTCTGGCTGATGTTTCAGGGTTAGAGTATTTGTTATAATGGTGGTTGTATTCATAGTGAGGGGAACAGGGTTTGGGATTAATGAAAAGTACCAACTCCCCATACTGAAGAAGCCAATGATTGCCCCTTTCTTCCCTCAAGCTACCAACCAATCTGTTTACAAAAGACTCAAAGACTATGAGTCTTTTGAGAATGGGAATTTCCTCATTGACTCCCTCCAATCCGGCTTTAGATCTTTTCACTAAGGTTGCTTATGACTTACTCAGAGCCAAGGCCCAAGAAAACTTTTCCCTGCTTCTTCTGCTGAAACTCTTCTCTTCCTTTGATACTGTACATCAACCTCTTCTACCTACCTTGCAGTCTATAGTTATTTGGAGTTTAAGTCATACCCTTTATTGTGTAACTGAAGTCATTAGAGAAGCAAGCTTTCAGGATGTCGCAGATCCCTTTTTCAGGCTTATACAATTCTGGTTTAGAATATCACATTTATACACAAATTAACAAGGACATAAATATTGTAACAAAAACAACAGTTTTTCTCTAGACACAGACGAGGTGAGTGTCAAGGATTAGTTAGTGGAGATAGTGATCAGAGTTAGGAAGAGCAATTTCCTTTTCTCCTCACATGCAGAACAATGCTAGATCCTGACAATTTCATCTCCCTAACATTTCCAAGATACGCCCCTTCCTATCCCCAGATACCACCAAAGTCCTGGTACATGCACTTATCATTTATAACCTCGGCTTCCAATCGTCCAAAGAATCAAATTCAAAGTTTGGTGCCTTGCTTTTAAATCATTCCTCACCTCCTGTCCCCTGTATTTAAATATACCCCTAAACTCCCTTCTGCTGGTCTAGTGACCTAGCTATGACTCATAACATCATTACATGTGGGGCTTTTTGACATGCTTCGCTCACTGCCCCCATAGCAACTCCCCCCAACCTCCTCAACTCATCTGGAAATGAGCCGGAGACCGGGGCGGGGTAAGGGGGAATTGTGTGGTGGCAGTGAGCGAGGGAGAAGAGCTGCCAGAAAGTATTTTGCCTGAGGCTCTAGGGGTGGAGAGCAAAAGGAGGAAGGGAATACCTGCCTGGGTGGGGTGCTCTAGTACTGGCGAACTGAATGGCTGGAAGTAGTAGTAGATGGTGCCTCTGATAAACTCCCTTCCACTGGTCCAGTGACTTAGTTATGACATCCCCACTCATAACATCATTACATGTGGGGCTTTAAGTCTTCTCTAGGGCTGCTCCTATTCACTGGAACTATCTCCCTCATCCCATTAGATTTGTTCCCACTTTTAGCACTGATGACGTCATCATCCAAAGTAATGGGTTCGGCCCGGGAATCTACAAACATGTTGAATCACCATGTGATCTGACCTGCAGGAGACTCCCGGCCGATCTCTCCAGGTGTATGGCTACCTTAAGCCGGATCGGACAGGGTCCCCAAATCCTCCTGTATCATATCCTGTACCTATTTGTGTTATCTTGTGTTGCATCTCAACTGTAATTTAATGTGCAGCACTGTGTAATATGTTGGGGCTATATAAACACGATTTCAAGATTTGATAATACTGTCTTCATGCCCTTTCCCTACAAGCCACTCTTTCCATATTTTGTTGTGATAAGGGATTACATGGTTTAACAGTTTAATTACCCTTACGTACAAGAATAAAAATATACAATGTATCAATTTAAGCAGAATTACCGAATACAGTGGAATACAGGACTAAAGAATGATCACCATTTCTCTCCTACAATATGGGAGGGTAGACAATATGTCCAAATCTCCGTTTTAGAATTGCAATGTGCTACTACAGGATAGGTCAACGAATGCAAGCGTCTCATTTTCCACAGCAGGCGTCTGTGATGTGTATGGTAACGTATGGCATACATACCAAGCAGTGCATCAGTGTACAAATAGAACAAGTCAGCTACACACGTCACTGATGTCGTTAATCCAAAACATCTTATATTACATCAGTAAAGAGCTTGTCATGGAAACTGTTTCAAGTTGCAAACAACATGACGTACAGGATATAGTTAGCAAAGATGCAGATGGAACTTTAAAGTATTATGATATGGAGTATGCATAGAAATAAGTGACATTTAGTCAATATTACATAGGGGATTATATACATGCAAATATAACAGAACGGAAATGCATGATTGATTACATATAAACTATGTGACATAGGATTTTTAAACACAGATAGAAATATATTAAGTGGTTGATTATCTAGAATTTAATAAACAGCTTTAATTTACTTAAACTCTGTTTGATAACATTTTAAGAATATAGAAATCCTTCCTGTTCCTACAGTTATATATTACAATATAAGAAGGAACAGATAGATCTATAGGCCAACTCCAGCAAAGCTGAGTTTCTGAAGTTTTATGTTGGTTTGGTGAATTATATTTGCTGCTCATAAAAATATAACCATCTATCCACTGGATAGTCTAATTCAGTGGTTCTCATCCTGTGGGTCGGGACCCCCTGGGGGTCGCACAACCATTTCTAAGCAGCAGCACTGATGCCTACAAGCAGGGTGGGAAGTTATGAGGAAGAGTTATGTCTCCTCTCTCCCAACTTAGGAGGAATGGGGCATTATTCTCTCTCATAACTTTCAATCCCACACATCATCATCACCAGCACTTCCGCATTCCAAATACTGGAAGTGACACTTTGTGAAATCACTTCCAGGGTCGCGGATCTAAAATGGTTTAGAACCACTAATTTAATTCTTTATTTTACACTACAAAGTAAGGACCTTAAGGCCCCCATACACGGGTCGGATTCCGGCCGGATTCCGGGCCGATCGATTCCGGGCGCGTGCACGTGAATCGATCGTGCCGGAATCGTGTGCAGCCCACCTTGTCCGTCCGATCACGTCCGATCGTTCGGGGGCCCAGAATCGGATCCGTCAGAGAACCAACATGTTGGTCTTTTTGATCCGATTCTGCACAGATCAGGGGGAGTTGCCATTTGTGAGGTGGAATCGGAGGTGGAATCGGACACGGAATCGTCCCGGAATCGTGCCGGAATCCGTTGGACAAGGTGGTATGCAGCGATGGATACTCTTAATTGGCCGATTGATCACACCTGCGATTCCCGGCAGAATCGCCGGAATCGATCGGATGATGAATCGATTGGACATGGAATCCGACACGTGTATGGCTAGCTTTAGGGCTATGTAATGACAGCTGCATTCAGAGGTCACAAAATACATGACATTTATTGATATTTAGTTTTTAGAGGAGTTTGCTTTTAATATTTTAAGGAAACTAGGATGTGGTGGCCCTTAGCAACCATTCAACTTCTTCAGACAGTATTTAGGCTGAGTCTACACTATGCCGTCCCAGCAACTGTGAGGGGCATTATGGGCACGTCGGCGTGTGCATGGCCATAGCTCCCGCTCGATGTTTGGCCGCTGTATTGCCGTGCCTGCAATACCGCATACTATATATATAAATTGGCGCGTGTCCCTGGTGCGGCCGCGGGATGCCCCTGGATCCCCAATGTCCGGGCGGGCATTGTGAATCCGCTCCCTGCCCCCAACCGCGTGCATGATGCGCCGGTGTTGACTGGCACGTCATTTCCCATAGGGGATTACAGGGGCGCCTGTCTATGCACGGGAAAACTGCGCAGTTTTCCGTAATGTAGACGCAGCCTCAGACATTTTGACAGTTGATTCTGTTTCTATAATATTTACTGAAAGATGAAAACTGACAAATATTTCCTTTCATCCTATAAAGAAGCTGTAGACATATGACCTCACTGTTATAGTCTAGTCGAATAAAAAAAAAATTTGAGAAAGCCATATATAAAATTGGCAAATTAGACCTGCAAGTCCCCTCTTGATGTAAAAATTAAAATCTGTGTATTCAACCTGAACTTACAGTGGAGGAAATAATTATTTGACCCCTCACTGATTTTGTAAGTTTGTCCAATGACAAAGAAATGAAAAGTCTCAGAACAGTATCATTTCAATGGTAGGTTTATTGTAACAGTGGCAGATAGCACATCAAAAGGAAAATCGAAAAAATTACTTTAAATAAAAGATAGCAACTGATTTGCATTTCATTGAGTGAAATAAGTTTTTGAACCCCTACCAACCATTAAGAGTTCTGGCTCCCACATTAAGGACACCTGTCTTAACTAGTCACCTGTATAAAAGACACCTGTCCACAGAATCAATCAATCAAGCAGACTCCAAACTCTCCAACATGGGAAAGACCAAAGAGCTGTCCAAGGATATCAGAGACAAAATTGTAGTCCTGCACAAGGCTGGAATGGGCTACAAAACCATTAGCAAGAAGCTGGGAGAGAAGGTGACAACTGTTGGTGCGATTGTTTGAAAATGGAAGGAGCACAAAATGACCATCAATCGACCTCGCCCTGGGCTCCACTTCAAAAAACATTTTTATATTGGCAAATATTTAAAATTGAACCCCAAATTGTTTACCCCAACTGTAGTCATTGTATGTCTTTCAATTTAAATATGTTTTGTTTTACTTTAAACATTCAAAAATGTTAACAAAACCTGAAATGTGCTTGTGTTCTTCCCCCGAATGCATCCCCTCCTATGTCACATGCTTACAGTAACTGACAAGAAATGGAAATCATTGTTTTGATATAGTGAAATGCCCTGAAGCAGCTACACAGTGTATTTCTAACCATAAATAATATATTGAGAACAAGCACAATGACAAGTTGTTTTTTTTATTTCAGCATTTCTCTGTATATAACAGTAAAGAAACAAACACAAAGAATGAACGCCCACCGCCTGTTCCAAATGCCAGCACATACAGTGGTGTGCAAAACTTTCCTGATTTCTTATTCTTTTGCATGTTTGTCACACTTAAATGTTTCAGCTCATCAAAAACGTTAACTATTAGTCAAAGATAACATAATTGAACACAAAATGCAGTTTTAAATTAAGGTTTACCTTATTAAGGGAGAAAAAAAACTCCAACTCTACATGGCCCTGTGTAAAAAAGTGATTGCCCCTCTTGTGAAAAAATAACTTAACTGTG
>CM070035.1:45080210-45094637 GCA_036250615.1 Ptychadena robeensis | reverse complement strand
GCAAACCACTGTTAAGCAAAAAGAACATTAAGGCTCGTCTCAATTTTGCTAAAAAAAAAATCTCAATGATTGCCAAGAGTTTTGGGAAAATACCTTGTGGACCGACGAGACAAAAGTTAAATTTTTTGGAAGGTGCGTGTCCTGTTACATCTGGCGTAAGAGTAACACAGCATTTCAACAAAAGAGCATCATATCAACAGTAAAATATGGTGGTGGTAGTGTGATGGTCTGGGGTTGTTTTGCTGCTTCAGGACCTGGAAGGCTTGCTGTGATAGATGAAACCATGAATTCTACTGTCTACCAACAAATCCTGAGGGAGAATGTCAGGCCATCTGTTCTTCAACTCAAGCTGAAGCAATCTTGGGTGCTGCAGCAGGACAATGACCCACCACACACACCAGCAAATCCACCTCTGAATGGCTGAAGAAAAACAAAATGAAGACTTTGGAGTGGCCTAGTCAAAGTCCTGACCTGAATCCTATTGAGATGTTGTGGCATGACCTTAAAAAGGCGGTTCATGCTAGAAAACCCTCAAATAAAGCTGAATTACAACAATTCTGCAAAGATGAGTGGGCCAAAATTTCTCCAGAGCGCTGGAAAAGACTCATTGCAAGTTATCGCAAACGCTTGATTGCAGTTATTGCTGCTAAGGGTGGCCCAACCAGTTATTAGGTTCAGGGGGCAATTACTTTTTCACACAGGGCCATGTAGGTTTGGAGTTTTTTTCTCCCTAAATAAAAAAAAACACAATTTAAAAACTGCATTTTGTGTTCACTTGTGTTATCTTTGACTAATCGTTAAATGTGTTTGATGATCAGAAACATTTTGTGTGACAAACATGCAAAAGAATAAGAAATCAGGAAGGGGCAAATCGTTTTGCACACCACTGTATACTGAGAGCACATTCAGAAAATGTTCATGCTTCATCAGTTAAAAGCTCATTGACCCCAAGAGAAAAAACAGCACTCTTATCTTGTTATTGATACAAGGCTATTGATTTTATGAGGATTTTTTTCATGTGTTTTACAAGCGAGATACATTGTTTATTGGTACTCAGCATTCTCTGTTCTATTCTGCAAAGTATGATTCTGCAGGTATTCAGTTCACAAGAGAAAAGGAATCTGCCCTATTATAAGGTAATAATGTCCATTACACACTCATTTCTATACATTTGCAGATGGGTCCATTAGTATTACTCATTAGTTATGTTTTAAAATAAAAAAGAAGCATGGCCTGTAAAATTCTTGTGCATGTCTGAAGTGAGATGTATCCAACAAAACAATAAAAAATATATTAGATATTAATTTTACTGAAGTTTATTGTAATGGTTGGTTTGGGCTTTCAGTCTATCTTTTGAGTGGATACCACCAAACTGACCAAAATTGTTCCTCCGAATATACTGGGCTTCCACGAAATCGGATTTTCACAGTTGACAGACACAGTTGAACGCCACCACCACTTGACTGCATGGGGACAGTGAGACATAATTATCTCCACCTTCTGTTTCATCAGAATGGGTTGCTGGTTTAAAAAACTGAACCATTACTAGGGTCATTATACAACCAGAAACCCAAAGAGTAAATGACTACCACTATTTTCTACATAGGGACTCACACCAAGAGTATTGTCTCTGTACAGCTCCTCAATGGTTTTTTTTTCTCTTTAATTAATTTTTTTTTCTTTCCCAGGTATACCTTTTTTTTTATGTTTGACCCCCACATTGAGGAAGCATCTCCAACTGAGCCACCTCAACATATTGTAATCTCACACTTTTTGTTTCAGATAGGGAAGGATTACAATTCATATCATTTTTTCTCCCATCTGCATCCTTTTAGGAAGATTTCCCTTTACTTCCGGTTATGCCTTTGAGACAGTAAATCTCTTAAAAGTTGATAGAATTTCTTTAAATTGTCAAAAAACAGTAAATCCCAATAAGTTGATCTCTCCTTACTACAGATAAATCCTGAAACTGTAAAATGTTGTAAAAATTATAAACCTTTTTTGTGTGCACACAGACAATAGAAATCTGAGGTATATACAGTGAGGAACATAAGTATTTGAGCACCCTGCAATTTTATAAGTTTTCTTACTATAGTAGACAGAATTTAAAAAAAATCAGGGAAGCACATTGTATGATTTTCAAAAAATGTATTTGTATTGCATTGCTGTACGTAAGTATTTGAACACCTAGCCATCGGCAAGAATTCTGGCTCTCAAAGACCTGTTATTCTGCCTTTAAAAAGTCCACCTCTAGTCCATATATTAATCTAAATTAGTAGTACCTGTCTCAGCTCTTTAAAGACACCTGTCCACCCCACAGTCACTCAGACTCCAACTACTACCATGGGAAAGACCAAAAAGCTGCCTAAAACACCAGACAAAAGTGTGGACCTCCACATGACTGGAAAAGGGCCACAGGGCAATTGCCAAGCAGCTTGGTGAAAATACCTCAACTGCTGAAGCAATTGTTAGAAAATGGAAGAGGCTAAAGACGGCTGTCAGTCTCCCTTGGACGGGGCTCCATGCAAGTTCCCACCTCGTGGGGTATCACTGATGATAAGACCCTGGTCTCCATCTAAAGTAATGGCAATCGAACAGGAATTTACCAACATGTTGGTTCCCTGTTTGTTAGAGCTTTCTTCCAACAGGACCGAGTGATCCCACTCAAAGAAAGGTGGCTGCGTTTGATCCTCATACGATCAATCCTGATTAATTGCTGTGATTGTTCGGGAATTGACCTGCGTATGGTCACCTTTAACCTAGCCATGCACTCTTTACTATGAATAAGCACCTTCATTTTCTACCTGGAGATACAATTTATTGTACCTTTAAAACTAGTTAAGGTTTTCTCCATTCTGCTTGTAATTTAACACTTGGTTATATGTTTTCAGTGATTGAATAATGAAAGAAGTTTATAAGCTGTAAGTCAGAAGGTTTTTCGAGGCCATTTTTACACTATTACCCCCAGCAATTTTGTTTACTGGGGGGTAGTAACCACATTACAAATAGATTCCATTACAAATAGATTTCTTTGCATGTTCACTTCCAGGATAAGGTACAGAGTTTACTTTGATCTCCCTTTGCTTGGGTTTTCTTGTGTGTAATTGCCTGCAGGAGCCCTTGTTAGGGGATGCTAGAAGCAGAGAAGCTCTGCTTGTATTTACAGATAGAGAACCAGATGGCTCCTGGCTGAGATTACATGATGTTTGCGAGTTTAGAATCCAGCAGATATGAAGCAAATGTGAAATTCAGTATACAAGGAAGAAACATTGTGCGTTTTTTAAATTGTGCAAATATAATGCAAAAAAAATTCATTTCCAGCATAGATATAAACCCAAACATTGTAGGAAACGAAACCAGCTTTAAGTGGATACAATTTATTTGCCAGTATCCAATATGCAAAGGGATTTTTTTGCCATTGTTTCCATTTCCTCTACTAAGGAATATGATTAGAATGGTGTAAAACTCTGACCACATATTTATTCCTTGACATTATTCCAAATTCCAAATTAATCAAAGAGTTCTCCTTCCTTAGGATTGACATAGCTTTAGCAGAGCTACAAACCAGGAACTCCAAGAAAAAGATCTTACATCGCCAGGAGCTACACACATATTATTCCTTCTATTGTATGGGGAGAGGAAAGATGGAGGCATCAGTCTACAAGGGGAGTGCTGGAGAGGGCGTTGGGTGAGGACCGAACGCCTTTCTACATCTGGGAGTTTCCTCTGTTGAAACAGAGGCTAGGGGACTTTAAAGGCCACACACTACCATACACAACGCAAACAAATGCAAAAAAAGCAAAAAAATGGGTCCAAAAGGTATTAAGATAAAACAAGCGGTTTAATAGTCCATAATTTCAAATGTATCCAGAATTTATGCATCCAGGTATTAGTGATGGTTGGCGTTTACATAACGCTGCACGTTCAGAGCATCTGCTGATGAAGAGCCTCAGTCATTAGCCCAGACAGGCTACACACCAAAAGATTGTTTGGAACACCCCGACGTACGTTTCGTTCGGATGGAACTTCTTCAGGGGGTGGGTGGTAACTGAGGCAAGAATGGATTTCTGTGCCTATTGGGTGATTAAGGAGAGGGGGTATATATGTATACTTGGGAATATATGAGGCTGGTGTATCACATGGATTTAAAATTGTATACTTACAAGTTAGCGTCACGTATCACTCTAAGCTGGAATGTTGTATCAAAACAAAGGGCGTAAGCCTGGGTGGTGGAACGGGGAGCTCCCACTACCGGGAGCACTGCCACGATCACCAAGGAGGGGCAGTAGCTAGAGGAGTAATATGTAGTCCAGTGTGAAATTTCCTTCTCAATCATGAAGGGAGGGTGAGAAAAAGTGAGATTCTATGTAAGTGTCTACCCGATGGGTGAAGGGGTAGTGAGGTGACAGTCAGGGCATGTAAGTGCCATATTCGGTGGTAATAATGTGATGGGTCCTAGCCAGGATGGGGACGGAGGTGATGGTCAAATACACTAGCAAAACAAAAATACACATAAAATCCAAAGGTGATAGGGGTAGGGGGAGGGAAAAATGAGGGAAAAAGGGAGTTGATAGGTGAGTGAGGGTAGAGGTGAGGGAGGTGTGTGTGTGCGGGTTGGGGTTAAGGGGATTGTTGACATTATTGTGAATAGGTGGAGGATGAATAGCAGAACAGGGTAGTGCTCAAGTGAGGAGTATATGAGCAAGGTTCCATAGTAGAGTATCAGGAGTAAATAAGTAGACCACACTTACGGCTGGAGACTGTCTGTCGTATGTCAGTGGAGTAATAGCTAAGTCTGAGAATGTTCCTGTCAGGTGCATGGGTTTACAATAGCAAGATCGCAGGTCCAAAGTCAAAGGATTACTTACGTTTGAGGTGCATAGGTAGAGTATTACGGTGAAATTCAGTATACATGGAAGAAACATTGTGCGTTTTTTAAATTGTGCAAATATAATGCAAAAACAAATCATTTCCAGCATAGATATAAAACATACATTGTAGGAAACGAAACCAGCTTTAAGTGGATACAATTTATTTGCCAGTATCCAATATGCAAAAGGATTTTTTTGCCATTGTTTCTATTTCCTCTACTAAGGAATATGATTAGAATGGTGTAAAACTCTGACCACATATTTATTCCTTGACATTATTCCAAATTCCAAATGAATCAAAGAGTTCTCATTCCTTAGGATTGACATAGCTTTAGCAGAGCTACAAACCAGGAACTCCAAGAAAAAGATCTTACATCGCCAGGAGCTACACACATATTATTCCTTCTATTGTATGGGGAGAGGAAAGATGGAGGCATCAGTCCTTATACTCTCCATTAGCAAACTGCAGTGGATGATAATGGCCTGTCATTTAGTGCTCTGATACAACAGAATATTCAACGCTGAAAAGGACAATTGTATATACACTAAATTTTCATCACCACAAATGATGTTTAATATAGAAGAAAGAAATAAGGCAACTCTATCCATAAAAAAAAATTGCTTTAAGCCCCCCTGCTTAGATTTTATGGCTGGCCAACTGCTGTGCGTGCTCTCACCGATTGGTTGGCCAAAAAATTGGGATGACGATCCTAAGCCTAAAGAGCTTTAATTGGTAGCCAAATCATTCTAAGCCAGATCGGTCTGATCTGATGTCTCCTCAGCTGCAAGCAGAATCAGGCTGCCTCCTGCTTCTCTCCCTTCGTGCTGACGCTCAGCACAGCTAGCTTGTCTGCTGGGTCTGCTGACCAGACGGACAGCATTAGCACGCAAAGGGTGCCTGGGCCGATTGCGACCCGATTTTTCGGCCGATTGAACAGATGTGATGATGTCATCACGCACGGTCGAACAGCCAAAACAATGGGACACAATCTATATGGGGGGCTTTAGGCAGTGATGGCATGCTGAAGCCTCCTTCCATTTGGAAATGATTTTGAATTAATATCTAAGTCTTTGCCATTCTGGCATAATATCAGGTCTCGAAAATCTCCTGATTTTGCATGCATGCAAATATTTAGAAAAGGAATAGGTAAGTGTGTACAATTGTATACAACACTTCCAGATCTCACATAGGAATTGCCATACATACTCGGGTATAAGCTGAATATAGGCTAAGGCACCAATTGTTTTTGAAAAATCTGTAAAAACTGAATGAAAGTATAAACCTGGGGGTGAGGGGGGATGGGGTATTTGCAGCAGCTAATGCACAGAAATACACAGTGAATGTACAAAATATTGCTGGATATGTAGAGAGGGGTTGTGGAAAGTTAAATAAAACAGTATTGCTCTAGTATATATATATATATATATATATATATATATATATATATATTAAAGCAAAATTTCATTTTTCAGTATATTTTTAAACAGACAAACAGAAGCTTTTCACTCCTTTATTGTATGTATTCTATGTCCGTTTCTCTGTCTTCCTGTCAGTTCTGCCCCATACTTCCTTTTTGGGGAATGCTTCCTCTGATTATAAGGGTTCCTCCTCTGGACTACATGTCTCAGGAGAACTTGTGTGAGTTACATACTCCAAATGTATCAAGGAAAATGTGATTGAGGGTCGCACAGCAGTGGCTACATACAGTACTATATATCTCAATAACTAAGGTAGCCACCACAACACAGAAAGTGCCTGATACATATTAACCACCCTAGCGGTCAGGACCACAGCATCTCGTCCAGCGCTGCTACTGCTACTATAGCACTGGACGAGATGCTGCCGTCCAGTACACATCGGGGCACCGGGACAGCGCATACTCACAGTTCTGCGCTGTCCCGGTGTCCCCGATGTGACATGCTGCCAGCATGCCTCCTTCTCTCCTCTCCCCCCCCCCCCCCTCCGAGTGACGTGATGACGTCACATCGGGGAGGCGGCGGGAGTAGAAAACTGATTTCAAAGTGCATCTATGTACTAAATCTCGCCCAAATAAAAAGTCACTGGTGCCCCAGATGTGTCCATATGCAGTAACCCTCTCTAACCTGGTGTGATTTTACCACTTCCATCACACCAGGTTAGAGAGGGTTAACTGCAAATGGGCACACGTGGGGCACCAGAGACTTTATTTGGGCGAGATTTAGTACATAGCAGCAAAGCTTTGCGCCCTGATTTTTGTGTTTTCTCATTAAATTTATTTAAAAAAAAAATTATTTGACATAATTGAGTGTTTCAAACATTATATTCAGGATGTCTACTAGACCCTTGTACGGACATTATTTTAAGTTACATGCCTACAACATAAAGAAAAATGTACCATTAAAGTCTATGGTGCATTTTTGGTACAAAAATCTGGACCTCAGCAGTGTGCTAGGGAGGTTAAGGCTGCTTTATAAATACAAACAAATTCAGTAAGTGCAAACATGAAAACAATACAAGTATACAAGTGAAGATGTATGCACATGATTTTAATATTTTTACATGAGGATTTAATAACCCTTTAAAAACAAACAAACCGACACCTTATCAGTTGAAAACACTGTCTTAGCAGTAAACCTGATAACACATGTCTTTGGTAGACTACAATGGTAGACTTGACCCAAAAACAAAACAAGTGGAGGGAATGGACAAGAATTTCTTTTCCATGCTATTTGTCTACCCAGACATATTCTGGAGAAAAAGTTTTATTTACTCATGTACTGAAAAGAAAGAGAAAAATTTGTAATATAGGAACAGGAAGAAGACAATAATTTTGAAATAGGAATACAACTTTGTCTTCAGTAACAACTCATGAAAAGAGTGAGCAAGACACAAGTGAGATCCCAAAAATTGTGTTCCATATCTCATGATCATAATTATAATAAGATGCAGAAGTAGGTAAATATATAAATGTAAAGATCTTGCGCTGTAGATAGGCTAGTGCCGTGGTACAATCACAAGGTGAATTTTTTAAGCTAACAAGTTTTTAAAGGATTCAACCGCTTATTGTCAAAAGATATGTGCTAGATTTTAGTGTATTATGTTCACTGTGTGGCAATTTATTGGCTAAATATGTAATGTTTCATTTTCCATTACCTAAAGTAACGTGTTACTATTGACCTTTAGGAAATTTTTGATTTCCGATTGTTGTATTGGGCCTGCATTGTGCTGCGTTCCTCAATGAAGACCCAAATGCAACAATAAGTTAAACAATAATATAAACATCTACTGACAAAAGACAGACTAGTTGTTATAAAGTCTAATGTATCTGTTTTTGTGTAACAGTAATATACAATTATATTTTTAACAACAATTTTTTTGTTATTTATGGCATATGTAATTTTTTTTTCTTTAAGTGATACTTCATTAATGAACTGAGACTCCAAACTCACAAGTGTACAGGTGCTCCCGTGTTGCTAAGCAAATTTCTTTCTTTGCCAGCATGGCGACTTAGATGAAACAGGTTTTCAGATTTGGTTCCAAAATGTTTTATTTTTTTCTTCAAGTACAAGCTAGCCCACAGATAATACTTATTTATTTATTGCCTGGAGCAATTAGTAATAATCCCAGCATCTTAATATTTAAATTAAGTATTAGTAAATGTTTAATATGGATTTAATGCATTATAGATGAAACATTTACATATATATATATTTCACGGTTTATAAATTAACAATAAGCCCAAAAGAAAGATATTGTCAAACATATGACTATGGGTACACAAATGAAAGTACACAACATACATCGTGGTGCCTTTTAGTGAAAGACTACATACTGCTTCTTATGATATATTTGCAAGATCATTAAAATGTATATGAACAAAATTCTGTTTAAAAATAACATAAGATGGCTTCACAGACCAAAATTATCATTGACAGTTGATGCTTATATGCTGTGTTTGGTTGTCACCCAATTTGATGCTGTGTTAATCCACTACATGGCCAAAGAAATTCACCCCTTAAGCTTTGTGGTTTGTTCAGATGTAACTTTATAAACCATGTTTATTTAGAAGACGCTTTCCATCCCCTCCAAATAAACCATGCTTGATAAGTTCAGTTGAGCAACAACATGAACATTAATATTTACCATTCTAAATGAGGCCTGTAGCATCTGAAATGCAGCTTTTAGTTTTTTCTGCAATTTCTCCAAACATTGCACTGCCTGACTTGTAAATTTGCTGACACATCCAGAGATTGCCAACTGTCTTGTATTTTTTTTCTTTCTCCTTGTAGAATGATGGACTTTATACTGTTTTGAAATAACATTATAGCCTTTTTAAAGCGTGCTCACACCAAACGCATGGTGTTAGGTCGCCCCCAACTACAGGGGTTCCCAACCTTCCTTTTTTGACCCATTTTCGACCCATCCAAGTTAATTGGCTACAATCTGCCGGGAATCCCTGTGTTAGTGAAGCACACAGGATTCCTTTCAGTTTTGTAGCCAACGCATGAGTCTGCTCCAAGCCATACATGGATCGTCTATGGCCAGCTTAAGATTGATGGATAACAACATTTGCTTTTTTTAAATCATTGATGATGTTTTCTTCCTGTATTGTTGAACTACAAAAATGGGGATGGGGTACTGGTTGGAGACCTCTGTGAACTAATAAAATGGGGATTTCACTTATGTTATAATACTTTGCTTGTTACAGATTTAATGTCAAAGCAAATCTTAGGTTTGCCTTGATGTTTGGGATTACCAGTATTTGTGCAATATGGACTACCACTCATATTCACTGGATCCATCAATAACTTAGTATTAGTATGGACTGTACGAAACTTGAGACTCATGTATCACAATTATTTTGGGTAACATATTGCATACGTTTGTGTGACTTTTTGAAATTTAAAATGATTGAAAATTATAAATAAATATTATACAAAAAAAATTTAAGTTTGTTTCCATATGAAAATGTTCATAGTTATTATATCTGATTAGAAGGAAAAATGTCCACAATTGTAGTCATTAATTAAATAAATATCAAGATCGGCCCGTGACTGTCTAAGTTTAATTTTGACCCACACTTTGTTTAAGTGTGACAACCCTGTTCCAAGAAATGAAAGAAACCAGAGGACAATTCCTATAACTATCATTTGGGGTGAGGTTTATGATTCTTTAATTTCATGTCAGAAATAAACAGCTGTGTTTATTCATTGTGAATAAGCCCCAATATGTTTGCAGATTTATTAAAATATCTTCCAGTAAAGAATAGCCTACAGTCTTCCTTGAACAAGGTAACATTTCAGAAAAGGTTCAAAGGCTTCAACATTTCTACAGCAGAGATTCAAATTCTTCTGTGTAACCACAAGTGAGATGGTATCTTCCAGTCTTCTCTGGTTTGCTGCCATGTGAGAAGTGAGTGATGGTGTGGTGGAGCCTCAAATATTCTGTGCAGACTCTGGTCTCAAGGACATTTATTATACAAAACTCCCAAACACGACAAACCTTATTTATACAAACATCTAGTGGTTATTTATTAAAACAGATTTTATGTAAGGCTATTGAAGATATGTTTTGGCAGCAGATGGACTCGGCAAGAAATGTGTCCACATTATCATTAACCACTGGTGTCATCCTTCATGGCATGCAGACAGCCAGTCAAATAATCTTTTTGCTGTTACAAGCTTTGCTAAATATCTCCCAGAAGTTTAGTTTTTTGACAAAGCATTGACTTTATTTGTATTTATTGTCTTTGCTAAGCCCTTAGTCAACTTTGTTTCGCCATTCTTAGAAGATTTGTTTAAACTGATGTAATATGTAAAAGACTTTCAGTTGCATTTAGTTTCGATGGTTTGTTCCACTTACAAAGAACTTTCAGTATGCACCATGAAATAAAATATAAGTATAAAATAAAAGTATGAAATGCTCTATTAGTGAAATGGGCATCTTGACTAAAGCCCCCCATACACCTTCAGATTCTTCCATACAACTTTCATGAGACCTACCAACAACTATGTAGTATAGTGACCTCCCTGATAGAATACATAGTGATTGGAAGGTGTAGAAAGGTCCTCATATTACATGGTTTTGGTAGAAGAAAAGTTGGTTGTACAGAAGTTACATGGTAATTGTATGTGTTGTATGGGGGGCTTAACAGAGGTGGGACTGGGCATCAAGGAAATAGAATATCTTATTACATTTTGGTTAGGATGTTACAAAATGTCTGAAGGACAAGATGTTTCTATATTTATTTAAATTGGTCAGTATATTACCTGTGTCAATTCTTGGGCTCAGTCATCTTTCAGGTTTGCTTTACCAAGTTGCTTTTTCCTTATAACAGAGAGGAAATAGGTGGTAAACATGTCGTATGGGGGACCAGCTGATGGTGTGAGCAAAGTGATGAAGTTTTGAGTAATTGAGAGATGGCATGGAGTATGTTCCATGAAGAAAATACTAATTGTGATTAGTAGGTAGGCAGGTAGGTAGGTAGGTCTTCCTTGTGGTTCTTCCCCTACTCTCAGTCGATGGTTGGTAGCTCTGTGCAATCAGTCACTCACCGAGTGGGGCAGGTATTGAGTGTCTGTCCTGGCTAAGTGGCACAGCAATCCGCTCACCTAGGGCAGTTAGCTGGAGCTGACATTACAAAGCTCCAGCTATACAGAGCAGTGCTCTGTCAATGTCATAGACAGAACACTGCTCCGCATTGCAGAAAGGGACTCAGTCTGGATTTTTTTTTTATTTTTTGGGCCAAAATAAGACGCTGCCAATGATAGTGTGTCTTCACAAAAAAAATACAGTATAAAATAAAAATGTGTTTCATGAAAAATGCCCTTCATCATGTGACCCATTGACATATTTACGCTGTTCTTTCAAACTTTTTTCCACTGTTCCGTTTCATCTTGTCCAGCCAAGGAAACAGTAAACGCATAATTTGTAGCTTTGGTTAATCAGGGAACTGATGAGTAGAGCTTGAAATCAGGCTGTAATGCCACAGACAAAGCAGCCTGATTTCAAGCTGTACTGGATAGATCTAAAATATCCCTCTATTCATCAGTTCCTTGATTGAAAAAAATTAGCTACAAATTATGTGTTTACTGAAAAAAAGATAATAATAAATTAAACTTTAAGAAATGTCCTAAAAATGCATACTTACCCTGACACCTTGAATGTTGTTATTTCTAGTACTGGAATCTGATTCCATTGCTTGACCACACTACCCCACTGGAAGCATTTCACAACCAATATATTGAATTTCATGTTTTTTTTTAAGTGATCATAAATGTTTTTGTCTCTGCTCCAAAATCTGATCAGATGAAAATCAATAAAAAATATAATAATACCTAACAGCTACTTGTAGAAATCCCAGAAAGTTACAACCTGACCAATCAAGGCTCTTTCTGTTTAATACTGTGGGGTTAAGCTGCAAATGGGGTTCCCAATGAGGTGACTCCATACAGACAGTCCTTTTTTTTGGGCACCTGCCCGTGTTATTGGAGCAACAAATGCTCAAACAAAAGAAGATACCCTCGCAGGGGCATCATAAAATGTTCATAATACCAGCCTCCTGGCTGAACAACCGAAGCATGGCTGGCTCAGACTGATCCAAGAGTCTCACACACACCAGCCTCTGACACTGAGCACCAGGTGCTCTAATGGAATCCTGAGCCTCCGGCAATACTGGACCAGGATTTGGGAAGCTGCCCCACTCTGCTCTTGCAGATTCCCAGTAAAACCAGCCCCAGAACAGAATCAAGAAAACAGCAAAGGAACATAGGAGTTCCTCGCAAACAATAACAGTGCTGGTTCTACCTCAGAATGGGAGTCTGAGTTATTGTGGCCAACATATCTCCCATCCAGCACTCTGCCCAGTGACACAGGTGATATTGGGGTCACTGTGTCACAATACTAAATTTTGATCACAAATTCTTAAAAGGGAATCCATTATGAACAATACAATTTGATGATCAATTTTACTGATCGATCAAACAGAAAAATGGGCCATTATGACCAGCTTAAAGTTTTAAGAGTCAAGAGTAATATTATTATATGATAATCAGTTATGGGATTTTGCACAAAAATTTTTTTGTGCTTGAGGAGCCCCTTTAATAGCCTCTCCCCAACAGGAAAATGTGAACACAGATGGAATTAGTTATATTGAGCAATACAGCAAAAACATTTTGTATTATTTAAAAACATTACTACTTTTTCTTATTATCAAGCAAGGGCTGAATAATTCCAAAGGCTAAGTACAATAGAAAGCCCATTACGTCTGTAATTGCCCTATTCATATTAGTCTTTATTGTCACATTATTACTGCCATGGTTTAACACTTATAATAGTAATGCAATCTCTCATTAATGTAATAAATGACTCATAATAGAATAAACTTACTTGACCATTTACTTCTGTTCACTGAGCTGTATTTGTTTCTAATTGGCCATTGGGAACTGAGCATTAATTCTGTTATAATTTAATTCTTTCAACATAAATTTCTTCCTTCGGGATAAATAATAGATTTTCTCCCATGGCTAGGTAAAAAAGCGTCTTCATTAAAACTCTGCAACAAATAGGCCTCCCGAACTCCCTTCTCCACAAGATCCAAGTACTTTATGACAAACCCACAGCCCACATTTGTGTGAACGGTACCCTATCCCCACCAGTCTCTATTGCTAACGGTACCAGACAGGGATGCCCACTGTCCCCCTATTTATACATACTTGCTATGGAACACCTTGCCAACGCTATTCGCAATAACCCAGATATAAAAGGCATCACCACAGGCCCCTTGCATAATAAAATCGGTCTTTATGCTGACGACCTCCTAATCTATGTCACGAACCCCCAGATTGCCTTTCCATCTTTGATCAGGGAATTCTCTACCTTTGGATACTTGAGCAATTTCAAGATTAACTATAGCAAATCGGAGGCCTTAAATATTACTCTCCCCGCACAGTCGGTTCAGACCCTCAGCTCCTCCTTCTCGTTCAGATGGAAACAGTCGGCCTTGAAATACTTAGGAATCTGGATACCGCGAGACCTGACTCAACTGTACCCCATGAACTTCCTGCCTCTTTTGGCGTCTACTAAACTATCACTAGATAACCTACACAAGGCCTTCCACTCCTGGTTTGGCAGGATTTCCATTTGCAAAATGGACGTTCTTCCCCGCTTTCTCTACCTCCTACAGACGACCCCGATTCTCCTCCCCCGAGCTTTCTTTGTTTCTGTTCAATCGCTTCTTCTTAAATACATATGGGCGCGGAAACCGGCTAGACTTAAATACTCTACTCTGACCCTGCCAAAAGCCTCCGGTGGCCTAGGTCTCCCCAACATTGAGCGCTATTACCACGCGTCCTTACTAGCTCAGGGCCTAGACCGCATGCACTCCTTTCATACTAAGTTATGGGTTCAGATAGAGGTTTACAGCACATCGGTATTCCCGCCTCCCTCCTCTGGCTTGCCCCATCTGAGCGTCCCCTGCAGGCTAACCTACCATTCATGCTTATTCCCCTCTTGCGTGTGTGGGATCGGTCCCTGATCAAATCCCAGTTTTCTTCGTATATCGGCCCCATGACCCCT
>CM070035.1:45063098-45080110 GCA_036250615.1 Ptychadena robeensis | reverse complement strand
ACCTTCTCAGAGGCAGAAGTGGCCGCTATATATTCCAACACCCACTCGCTCACTACCGCCACGGCGGTGCAAGAAAAAAACTACAAGATACTCACCAGGTGGTACAGATGCCCTCAGACTCTACAACAAATGTTTCCCCAGGCTTCTCCTTTGTGTTGGAGATGCCTTGGAGATGTGGGCTCTATGTTGCATATCTGGTGGACTTGCCCGGGCCTCTCTGACTTCTGGGAGGCAGTTTTCGACCTCTATCACCTATACTCGGGTCTCCGGGTTCCCAAATTCCCAGAAATTGGGCTGCTGTCCTTGTTACCCCCCTACCTGCCCAAACGAAACCTCTTTAAATTCTTTTTAGTGGCGGCGAGAGCGGTTCTGCCTCGCTATTGGAAGTCTACGACCTCCCCTCCCATTGCGGAGTGGCTCGCGGAACTGGCACAACTCTCACGGATGGAAGCACTTACGGCCTCCCTGAGGCATAACAGATCTGCTTACCGCCTTCTGTGGGATCCGTGGCATTTGTTCTTGTCCTCACAAGCGTTCAGAGAGTTTCTCCGAAACCACAGCGCCTGACACACCATATTTGAATATGTTGCGACCTGCTCACGGGTTCATCCTCAAGGGCCCTCCTGGAGATTCGCACACGCAACCCCCTTGCCCCTTATCCTCCTGTCCTCTTCCCCCCCTCCCCACCCTTCCCCTGGTCCATATCCCCCTACCTCCTCTCTCCCTACTGATCCCTACTTTGTGTTTTCCTTGTTATTTGTCTCTCTGTGTGAATGGGTATTTCCGATATTGTTTTCATGTCCTGCTGTTGATTTTACTGCTATAATTGGAACGTACCTATTTACTGTATGCTGAAAATCCCTTTCAATAAAAAGTTATTGTTTAAAAAAAAAAGCGTCTTCATAAGTTGAATGACCTCCTTTGTTCAGTGTGCAGTATACCAATAAATTCACCGACTTAAAGCGGTTTTAAACTCAAAACCCCCACACTATACTCACTTCACTTACTTGCAGTTCTCATGCTGGCATCTTAGCTCCTGGAGATCTGCAGACTTCCGCACTCACTGACCCCCCTCTCCTCTCCCCCTTCCACTCTACCTCCTCCTCCTGTCTCTTCTCTATCGGAGTTGCAGAGACTTGTAGGGTGTGTGTGTGTGTTGACGATTTCCTGCCTGGGAGAGATGTCCCAGACACCACTTCGGCTGCCTAGGCGCGATGTAAGGCAGTGGGAGGGGAGAACTCGTAACCAGCTCCCCTCCAGCTGTCAGAATAAGATTTAGAATTAAGGATGTCAGCAATATTGGCTGAGCTGCAGCTGATAATGCTGAGTGGTAGGTCCACTTTAAGGAAACAAAAAAAATCCAAACTATTAGGGGCATTCAGTAAAGGACAGGGCTCCTTTTTATTAAAAAAATTGCTTGTACAAACACAACTAGTATATTGTCAAAGAAATCTAAATTTATGACAAAATTTTATTACGATGTACGATGATGCAAAATGCAGTGCAGCACTGTATTTCAGTTGCCCATAGTAAGATTTAAGAGGAACCCCAAGTTCAACCAAATCATACACTGCAATCAACAATGCACAGGACTTCAAAGTTTAATGGTCATGTTATGCCTAGGGGTATGGGGATATTGTTTTTAATAACCTCCTCCCTTAACCCCAATCAGTTGTCTACAATACCCAAATGGCAGACGAGCCATTAGCCCTGCATTGCATGGAAGGATGCCAAGGACCCTCTGATGGTTTACATTTTGTTACATGTCTATGTGTGTTTGTTTTGCTGTTGTGTTATTCAGCACTGGTTTTTCCTTTTATGACTGCTTTGCACCATTATTGATTTTACCCATGTTCTTGTATGATGTTTATCTGCAGTATGGAGTGTTCTTTCCCTCACTGTACCTCCATTGATTTTTTTCTGTACTTTGCTCCCATATGTTATCCATGATCCAGTAAGTGTCTAGTGTGTGTAATAAATTACTGTGAAGGCTTTAAAACTGTGACAAAAACACAGAAACATAATCACAAATCACAGTCTCCTATTTTCACACAGCAGGGTTTAAGACACAACTGTAAGATCTTTGAGATGAGTGATAGTTAGAAGCTGGGAGTCGCAATACAGTGCTCCCCCTATAAGAAAATTACTTTACATACCTTTATGACTCATAACACCAGTGAGGAGAAACCAGAAAGAAAATAAAAAAAATATTTTGAATTTGGTGTCCCTAATAAAACTAATACTAACAGCCTACTTTTCACTTGCATGTCTGCCAAGGACTTTTTGCATCTCCACTGAACACTGAATGTTTGAGCATGGTTTCCCTCTGACAGCTTTGGCTTTTTAATACAAGTGGCAGTGATTTAAAACAGAAAGAGAAAAATTGCTGAGCCAATATTTCAATGTATGAAACCCTTTGAAACTTCGGTTCATTGTGCCTTATTATTGGCATATTAATTATATAATATATTGTATTTAAGATGGTCAAATTGTTTGACTAGCTGACTTTGTGAGCTGATGGTATCATCATCAAAATTGCTGGAGATGTGTCTGTGAACATTGGAAAAAAAGTTTTTCTCTAGCACATGTAGTTTTTGCATAAACTAGGTTTAAACTATAGCTCCAATTTTTAATTTATTTGTGTTAGAGCCATGCTTTTTTTTTATAGTATACCCTTCTCTACATCTCCAGCAAGTTTGGTGATGATACCATGTTTAGAGGCTTTGCAATTTTTTCATTCAACCATCTATATATAGTGTATGCACACTTCATTATTTATTGCAACCCCCCCTCAAAGTTGGACTTGCAATGTTGACTTAAATCCACTCCATATAGATTAGATATAGATTACCACCTCACTTGAAAACCTATTTTATCCACACCTGGTACTGAAGTTGGGACTCCTGATGAGGCCACCCACCTAAAAGCTGAAATGCGTTTAGGGCATTCCCTTAAGCTAGCCATACACGGGGCGATTTCCCACACGATTCCTGGCCGATCGATCACCGGGCACATGCACGCCAATCGATCGACAAAGAAATGAAGCTAGCCATCTCATCCCACTCAAAGAATACATTTTTTCTTTGTTTTAATGAAATAATACTACACTTAGGACCGCTCCTGTTACTCTTTTTCCCTCTTTTTTTCAAAAACATCTGAGGACACATATGAGCCTAATTTACAGTACTCTTCATTCCTATCAGCAACCTCAATGCACATGAGCAATTCTTTTGTTGTAGTGCTTCTTCCACATTTCATTCCTGCCATACAGAGACAGGTATAGACTGAGTGACATTAATTTGTGTATTTTCTATGTAAGGTTAGCTTTAAAATAATAATTCATATTAATAACAACACCAACATTAACATCTTACGTTTTATTAGACAAAGTGAAAAGTTTTCCAGGAAGGTGACACTTTTTTCCAGGTCTATTGATACTACTTATCAATACCTACCTATGTTGCCTTTAATTTCAGTCTGCTTGTTGGCTATTTAGCAGTTAATGTACATTGCTCATATTTAATGAGTAGGTAGCAGCCACAGAACATAGTGATCCTATGCCAGGAAGTATCAGTATATCTTACTGATTGCAGAGGTGTGTATATTACTAAAATGTTCTGATTGTATTGTAGGAGACAAAAATGCAGACACACAAAACTGTGCACAGACTGTGAGCAAATGCAACGGTAACTTAATTTTTTCCATTATTATTACAATTATTTTATAATTTTTACCAATATTTATATGGAGCATGTTGACTCTATTGTCCGAAATCTCTATTTTCTCTAGTTATCAGTTCAGATGTGTCAGTGGAGAAAACCCGGAGCAGTGGGAAAGGTATTTAACTAACCAAAGAATTAACTGATTACCTGATATATAATGGAGACCACATGTGGTGAAAAAATATGAGATATAGTCTCATCAACCAGTTGGTTACTTTTTTGACCATCTGAAGATACCAGAGAACCAAAAGGAGCAATAGGGGATTGAAAGGTAAATACAAATATTATATGATGCTGTAGAGGGCTGATTCATTGTTAACCTATTAGCATGTCCTGTCTGGGCAAAACATGGGTTCATTCAAAAATTTTTTTTAAAACCTATTGTTCAGATTTGCATGAGTGTTCTTGTACCAACAGAAAGAGTTTTGTGTTCAATTTAACATTACTGATTCCTATCTGTGCCCTGGCACATGCTTTATTTCAGAGAAGTAATGAAAACAGGCTGTGAAAATCCACACTATCTAATTTTTTAACTCCAAAACCATACAATTTTTTTCAGTAATCTAAAATGAACATAGTGATAATCTTGCGATCCAGCTCAAAATGTCAGTAGATGCCAGAAATATCACTCCCTATTCTTCATATCAAGCTACTTTAAATGTTGTTTTAAACACAAAACTTCATAGTAAATGTTGGTATTTGGCCTTTCCAATACTAAATGAGCTGTCCACAATATGAATAGTTCACATGAAAATACTTGTAAAATGGATAGGTTTTCCCTTAATGAATAAGTGAAGAATTACAGGAAGTGACATCATGGATGTTACTTCCGGTATTTGGAACGTGGAAGTGCAGAGGTGGAGTGACACTTCCGCATTATACATACAAATACAGGAAGTGAGGTAGGGGAGGTTTACCTCTCCCTACTAACTTCCCACCCCACACATCATCTGCGGGGTGGGAACTTAGGGGGGAAAGTAACAACCCCCCCTCCTAAATTACCCAGATTTCAAAATCACTTAAACATTTCGGGATTTATTCAATTTGGGATTTGGTCTGGAAAGTCATATAAAAATGTTTACTTGCCTGTCCAAAATGGGATGCCTTGGCAGGTATAGTGAATGGAGCCTTAGGGTCTCTTAACAATTCAAGAGACTTCATAGTTAAGGGTTCTTCCATTGTGGTTTATAGATCCATTTTCATCACACTTTCTGTCATACAGACAAAGCTATCAATCACATGGCATAGTCCTTATACTGGTTTGGCTATGCAATACATCCATATGGCTGTTGTGTGTTGTGGCCTTTCATTTACAATTATATCTCATCAAACTATTGACAGAATTATAGTTCTTCCAGTTCATATACCAAAACTTTGAATACATTGTGTGCTTTTTCCTTTGGTAAAAAAACAAGCACTTGAGTACATTCACTTATATTACTTAGTACATTGCTTGTGCTTAACGCTGTGTCAATTGCCTACAATAAAAGCAGTTTGATTGTTCTGGTTTTCATTTCAAATCCGAGCACATCTTGTTCTAGCTCTGCAGTCTCTAAAAACCTCTATATTTAGGTAAACATGCCATAATTCAAGTATTTACATTTTTCAAGTGGAGCTGTTTCTAGTATTTGGGCTGAAGTTCTGCAAGTTAGACAACAAAAGCGAGTATTTAACCAAATTTCTAGTGGGATTCGTGGAAAGCAGCCATTGTAGGTATCCACAGATTTTCTAAACTATCATTCTCGGACCGTGCTTGCATTTACTTAAGTTCCTTTGCTCCAAAGATTCTTGCATGTCATCCAGTTTATCCAGCATATCCAGTTCCGGTAGACAGACACTAATTGTTTTTGCAATTCTTTTATAGATTTCTACAATTATATTCTGTGACTTGCAAATAAATACTAACTTTTATACCAATCAAAAGTTTTTCAAAAGATAAACTGGTCTTTATAACCAGTGAAAATTAGAAAAAAGTGGCCAAAAAATTATTTAACCGCCCTAACGGTCGGCACGGCACCATCTCGTCCTGCACTTTCCTGTCTTGTATTGCAGCTGACGAGATGGAGCCGTCTAGCTAAGCTCAGATCCCCCAGCAGCACATACTGCTCTGTGCTGTCCGGGGGATCTGAAGCTTGCCAGGGATTTGAAGCAAGTCGCCATGTCGCCCCTCTCCCAGCCCAATTTGCATATGAATGTCCCGCTGGCCCCAAATTGGGCTAAGATAATTCTCACATCTGTGACTTCAGCATCGGCCTATGGGCAAAGAAATGGCACAAGGTAGCACCTTTTACACGAATCATGGCCTTGTTAGTTTGCAAGAATGCAGACTGATAAGGCTAACAGAGCTGTGGCACGTGACATTCCCATTTAGTTTTTTAAGTTGCACATTTTGTAACAATAGATACATAAACTTTGTTAATAAGAAATTATATTTAATTTAGCTCTTTAGGGATCGATTCACACAGCCACTTTTGTGTAGTTCGTTAAATCAGTTTTTTTCTTAATAGATGACCTTCATTGCTGTTGAAGATGGTCGAAAATTAAGACCATTAAAATTTAAATGAGAAATTCAGAATTTTACGCCAGGATGAATTTCCACCGGACGATTAAACATTTTTCGCCTAAAACCAAAATTCCCCTGCAAACATTTTTAATTTGAGATGAAATTTAAACAAAACAATTATAAAATTAAACCTCCATGGCGTTACGTCCAAAGCCAGTGCGGGCGCAGATTGATCTTTAACCTCCCTAGCGCACCGCCTGTACTGCGCCTTTTTAAACAGTGTGGTACAGGCAATGCCATTTCCTCCCTCCCCCTCCCCTCTCCACACAGCCGGTGTCATTCATGACATGGAGGTCTATGGCAGTGCTCACCCTCGCCCCCTTCCGCATCACCGTGACGCGATCAGTGAAGCCGCAGAACCCCGGAAAATCACCGTAGCTTTCCGGGGATATGCGGCTTTCATGGGAGCCCAGCTTGTTCTTCACACATACTCTGGACGAGATGGGCTCGTCATGAACACTAAGGAGGTTAAAACAAATTATTGGAATTATAATTAAAACAAATTATTGGAATTCCCAACAATACACAACACCTATTAAAAAATATAACTTAAAAATTATCCAAAGTGTTTTTCAAACACTAGTGTGAATCTATGCTAAAAGTTTTGTTTGATTTTACCTTTTTTTGCTTTGCATTTAAAGATCATTTCATGGAAAAGAATGTCGGAATCTCTAAAGTGAAAGTGCCATGTGTTATCGAATTGTTTATTGAGAAGGTTTCCCCACCAGAAGATTTCCCCTCATAGTCCGGTGACAATATATAATGCATTGTTTGCATTAATAGATATCATCTCAAAGAATATTTGTTATTTTTGGGGGGCGCTAGGGAGTAATGAAACATGTCAGGGGTCTTAAAGCTGTCTCTAGAGATATTTTTTAATATTGAATTAATAAAAAGGCTTTTGAATTAATCATATATGTTATTATGTTATAGCATACTAGCAAGAAAAGTTAACCGTTATAACAAAACATGAACTAGGTATATAAAATTTAAATGGTCTTGCAAAAAAATAAAAGATTACTGTCCAGAAGAAGTAGCGCTTCATTCTGTAATATATAACAGATGATTCAAAACTGAATTCATTTTGAGCTCAATCAGTATTAATGATGAATGCTATGAACTTGTTTCGATACTCTGTTTTTCTTCAATGCCTGGTAGAAGTCTGCAAAATCCCTTAATGAAGTGCTCATGACTATGAAAAGTATGCTGAATCAAGTCTTATGATCTCAACAGACAGCCCCCCCCCCCCCCATGACTGTTAATATTTGGTTACTGAAAGTTGGTTGCAACAATGACTTTCACACTTTCAACCTTTATTTCTGCTTTTCAGAAAAAAGCCCAACTTCTTAGGAGACCAACTGCGAGATCCTCGGGAGGGTTAGACAACACAATATATCATACAGCCGTCATATAACTTGCCAAAATGTTTCAGTGCTGACAGTACAGACAGCTGAAAAGGTATGGACATTTCCAAAATTTTTAAGAAAGGGTATATGTGAACTTTATACATACCATTATTGTCATCACTGTATATATATATGATATTTGAATATGTTTACAGAATTTTTATATTTTATATTTAATTGATTTTAATGAGAACCTATTGCAATTTGTATATGTTTACATTTTATGTTTCTTCTCTATGGTTTAATTAAACATTTAGAATTTATTTTTTTATTTTTTGGAGTTTGTCTTTACCAAACCATTTTTTTAGTGTTCCAAACCCCCAGCTAAGATTAAGATGTCAAAGTCAATGAGCCCTAAGTGACTTTTATTCATAGTTGGTGGATGGTATTCAGTGGTGATGAAACAGACGCTGGGACAACAACAGGTAATGCAAAGCTTCTTGCTCTATTAATAATTTGGTTTTAAAAATACCCCCCCCCCTTCTGAAAACAAGCCCCCAGAATGCATAGGGCCTAGGTGGGCAGCAGAAGGGAAGGGGGGGTCCTGGCAGGCATAGAGTCTGGCAGAACAGGAAAGGGGGGCTGGCAAACAAGTGTGGCTGGCCAGAAATGCAAAGGATTTTGGCTCTTAGGATGAAAAAAGTTTAGAGGATGGTTGTCCTCCTGAGGTAAACAGCTAGGTTGACATAGTATATTTAATGTTTAACCCAATATTGCCAGTTACTACCCCAATTATATGCACCACTGTGCCAACATCCCAATATTGAATACATGTAAAAAAGAAAGGGAGAGATTGAAGAACCACTACCAACCATTTCTAAGGCACACAACTTTTTGGGGGTTAAAAAGTGCATCTTATGGTCCGAAAAATAAAAAAAAATGTTTTAGGAAATCATGAAGTATCAATTTAATACCTGCAACAGTGCTGCATTGACCATATTTGGAGACATTACAGCCACTACCAACCACTTTTAAGGCACAAAATGTGATGAGTACTTGATGACTAGATGAAAAGTCTTAAACTTAAACTTCATGAGATTCAATTTCATACAGTTACATATTATCCAGTAGTCATTGGTATACATGTAAACCATATTAACCCCCCTGGCATGCAGCCATTTAGTGAAAATCAGAAAATCGTATTCACACACTCACAAAACAAAATCTAATCGGATTGATGCGTGATTAGCTAGAGATTTCCCCCCAATTCCTCATGTAGACCATGCATGCCCCCAGCAACTGAATGCAAGTAGGAAGAGGAGGTATGTTTTATGTCCTTTTTTCTCTTTTTGATTCTCTTCAGCTCAGCTTTTTGAATCTACGCACAACATTTACCACACAGTATTCAACGACACTGCTTTCCATGTACTTGTAATTCTCTTTGTATACCTAATCATTTATTGAGGTTAATGTGTCCTTTCTGATACTTTTAGTGATGTAGGTCTGTGACAGCTCTTTATCTTGTGTATGTACTATTGTAATAAAAAGCATATTAGTAAATGAAAGGTGACTATAAAAAAGGATTCTCAGTTTACAAGGCCAACAGAAGGATATTCTGCGCACCATAAGTGCTTGTTTATGTCAGGATTCACACATAGGATGACCCTGCAACATGACTCTTGTTTGTGTCTTCTGGAGGCTTTTCACACCTTACCAATTGAGGGATCTGTGACATCTGTGACTTGCTCCTTCAAACTATGAGGGCAAGGAGTCATCCAATAGCAATGTCAGAGGTAACAGGAGTTGTTTTTTTTCCATCCATGGTTTTTCATATCAAAAATTTAATTTGTGTATACTTTGACTTCCCTATACAATTTAGTAACATGCTCTTAAAAAAAAAAACCTCTGGCAAAAATAGTATAGGTCTAAAAGCCTAAAATGCTGTTTTTTATGACAAAAGAGCAAAATGTGATTGCTTGCTAGGGCTTAAAGATAACTATAAATAAATAATACTCATTTTGACATTACACAGCTTCTGAAAAGGTAATAAAAATTACCGTATTTTTCGGACTATAAGACACACACTGGACCATAAGACGCACCATGCACAAGAGCAGGAAAAACGGAAAAAAAAATTGTAAAATGTTCTCAGTTGGAAAAAATTCCTGCACTACCCAATTTCAGCCACAAAAATTGTGTCACTAGAAAGCACACTTCAGGCAGAAGGGGAGGGGGCGCGGTGGATTCTTCACTCTTCTCTCCCTTCTTGCTAGCGTGTTAGCTGCAAGGTGATTGTAGCTGACAGGCACACATAGAAGCTGCCCTCTGGCCGCTTCAATTTGTGTCTCTCTGATGTACTGCTTCTATCAGCAGCGCTCTGCTGGTAGAAGCAGTACAATATAAATGAGGGATGTGGCTGAGAGCTTGAGAGCTGGTGGGTCGCGCATTCCGACTATAAGACGCAGGTACTATTTCCCCCCGATTTTGGGGGTGAAAAAGTGCATCTTAGTGTCCGAAAAATCTATTAACATTTTTTTAGGAAATCATGAAGTATCAATTTAAGGCCTTCAACAGTGCTGCATTGACCATATTTGGAGACAGCTGGCACCTCTGCTTGGTGTTTCTGTTTAAGTTTTTAATTGAAACTAAAATGAGAACCAAAATTTGTAATTATAATTCATCCATATGAAACCTTAGCAAGAAAATATTGGATAAGTGTTGCTGAGTACCAGCCAACCTTTAATGCTGAGCTGAAGGCATAGATTTTACACTAAAACATTATTTCGGGAACTCAGAAATAAGCACAGTACGTGCAGATCCAAAGTTTCTCAATAAACTCTTAGAGACAGACAACTCAGCACTTTTCACCATGTTTCCATTTTGTAATGTCTTTAAAACTTAAGTCTGCTTATTGTCACAATCAGGGAGGCACTGTTTAGATTTAATATGTATTGTGTACACAACAAAAGAGATCATTTTCTGCATGGAGGCCATTTCTGCATGTAACATTCTACATGGGTTTGGTTTACTAAAGGTGTAGCCCATCTTTACCCTGCAAATTAAATTACCATATTTTTCCACCTGTAAGACGCTCCTATGTATAGGATGCACCCTATACTTTGGAGCATCCAATGCATGAAAAAGATTTTGGCTTTCTCCTATTCTGCTGGCCGGTGCTCTGTGTTGTGACCGTTAGAGCACGAGTTAAAGCGCACCTTAACCCACCATATAAACTTTTGTCTCTATTGGGGCAATCAAAAAAAATCCTTACCTTTTAGGAGATATTTGTGTATTTTCCCCATCACTACTCCTCTCTCTGGCCCTCTTTGAGAATAGCACTGAGACAATAACGGTGTCTCAGACCGGACATTCCTAAACTGCAGCTGTTCATGTTTATTTCTCTTTCTAGTGCTTTCATTTAGTGTCCATTGAAAGACATTGTATCTGGTGGCCCCCGGTGGCCACTGGCATTACGTAGCCTTAACCCATTCAAGACTGGAAGCTACACAGAAGCCACCGACTCCCACAGATGACAACCAGGTAGGTAAGTATATTTTAAGGTTTTCAGCACCTTTGGGCTATTGGGACAGTTTAGAGGTAAGTAAAAATTACATTTATTTGTTTTTTTTAATCTTTTTAGTTTAGGTGTGCTTTAAGGAGGTGAGGAAGCTTCCCGGCCTCTAGCCTTGACTGGCTGAGCTGTATGTGAGGTGGGCAGCTCGAATACAATTCACATATAGTGCAGATGAAAGAGACGACTGTGGGCAGCTATCCCTTCTGCATTTGCATTATGTGTGTTAGGCTCTGTTGACACCCCCTGCGTCAAGAGAATTCCTTGACTGGGATGTTGGCATAGCCCATCCATATTACATGCCTACCACACCAGCTGTTCCCTCTGCATTGAGTCGGTCCGCTGGTCGGAAGGTTTACGCAGTGCACTACATCAACCTCCAATGAAAAAGAAAAAGTGCGTCTTATGGTCCGAATTTTTTTTTATTTTAGTCCCAACCATCTTGAGAAGCATAGCTATGCATTCCAGGAGGCAGAAATGTGTTCTATTCCCTCCAGCCAAGACAAAAAGCCGCTGCTAAGAAGAGATATTATCTGCATTAGCACTAGCAGTACTCATTCTCTGAACACACTGACCAATTGAGAGACACATTTTACATTAGATAGCATTAGTTGTGTATTTACATTAACATTCTGCATTGCAATAAATACAATACAATTCATATGTAAATAGCTACTCATGGGTAAGCTGTTAGTTTGTAAAATGTGTCTCCTTATAAGTTGGTCAGTGTGTTCAGAGAATGGGTACTGCTAGTGTATACACACATGCTAAAGTTTCAGCCCTGCACACTCTGCTGCAGTGAAGACCTCCCTCCTGGCACTGGCCCGTTGGCTGGATGAATATAGAGTGAATACTGCATGGTCCAGGCTTTTCATAGGATTTTATAAACTAAGCTAACATTGCCCACCTACATTTAACCAGAGGATCCATAATGGACGGGCTATAGCTGTTAAGAGATTAAATTACCTATTTTTTTATTTCAGTTAGATCTCTAAGATCACAGATCATCAGCTGCAAATTATAATTCCCATGCTACAGGCCAGTCAACAAACACACCATAAACAAAGCTACATACACAGGCCAGATAATATTCATCCAAGACAATCATGGATACCTACCAAATGTCAAGATCAGTGGTTCCCTATAGTGAGTACAAGTTCTTAATATTTGTGACAATTATGCCATACAGGTGTATCCATAGAAGCACTTGAAATGTATTGGTTATAAACCTCCACTCTATGTAAAAGTATACAAGAAAAAGTCTGGGCTAGAGTAGGGGAGCAGAATGCTTTAACTAATGTTACTTGGGCACATGAACATTTACTTACGGTCCCTTAGCCACATTTAGTAGTCTATTCTTGCTCAGCTATTACTGGATCAGACATAAAACATTAGAAAATTTCCATAAATGTCCACTGTGGGTCTATATCTATAAAATTTTGGATTTCTCCAAAATTAACATTTCTGACTTGGGGACAATTCTGTACTGTACAAACACAAAGGAGGGGGGTCCACTGTGTTGCTCAATCCGTCTGGACCCCTACATTTAGCGAAGTTCTTGTCGGGGGTCCTGATGGATCACATACACTTTAGCTGGCTGGCGGATGCTCTGTTCAGACATCCGGTGATGCAGGGGTTAACACACTGGACTACGTTAACCCCTGCATCGGCGGAAAGCCTCATCACCGAGAGAACACATAATTCGCCGAGCAGGTAAAATGTATGTGATCTGTCGGGACGTCCCGCCAAGCAATGCACTTAGCGTAGGGGGTCCCAATGGATGTGCAAAAATACCCTAAGGGAGATACGCCCTCTCTAATGTAATAGTTACCAGGAGACAAAACTATGGGAACTACATTTTTTCTGTTTCTCAGCAGAACACAACATTAATGCAATGCTTCAAACAGCACTGTAAGAGGGAGGGTATTCTCTCTCACATATAAATATTTCCACTTACATCTTTTTGTGTTTCTGGCACAGTGTAAGTGAAGTCTATCCAACTGGAAAACAGGATCCAGTAACAAACATGAATGAAATGACATTTCTGGCTTCAGATTTACTATAAAATCACATTTCCTAAAACTGGACTTTTATGTTGGATCTGCAGTGCTCAAGTAAAATATTTATTCTGGATAATTTACTCATCGTTTGTGCTGGTCAGTTCAGTAAAGTGGGAGCAAAGTCCACAAAAACACAAACATAACATTTTCACCTATTCTCCATTTCCCTTAATATGGGAATTATTACACAAATAACTGTTGTCTTTTCAGCAAAACATGTCCACCTGTATTACTGTAACTTATGAAAATCATGTAATATGCAAATTATAGAATTATCTTCCATATATTAGTCTCAAGGGAAAACTTGCTGCCTGTAAAATGAATTCAAGAAGAAAAGAACAGCAAATAGTCTAGCTCAGTGGTTCCCAAACTTTTCATGCAGGGCCCCTCTTTTCTATTTAGGCACATTATCGAGCCCCCCTTTCCCATTCAAACACAGGTTAAGAATGAGGGCCCGCACCCCCCTCCCCCCCACTGGTCTAGCTAGTCAGGAAAGAGTACCTATGTTTTGGTCCATTGTATTTAACTACATGCATGTATACAGTGCACATGCACATATAATTAAAATTAAGACGCATAACTACTGATTGTAAAATAAACAGTTTATTTACTAATTGTTCATTTGTTAAAACCCTACTATGGATGTTTAGATGAAGGAGGTCATGCTGCAGCCTAGGTGCCATGGTGACCCCTGTCTTACATAGTTTCTGGAGGTGACCATGATGAAAGATTACAGTGGGGGAGTTGAAAGGAAGGTACCATATTTTTGGTCCATTAAACATACCACGAAACAAGACACACTCCTTCCCAGCTGACATACACTGTGGGAACAACCCCTCTGCTGTGTGTGTCAGAGACTGCAGCAGCAGCTGACATACAAGGTAAAGACAAACCTTCCATTGTGTATGTCAGGCTGCCCATGGCTGACATCAACATTGGAAATAAACCTCCACTGTGTGTGATGTGGTGAAGCTGTCAGAGGCTGCCCACATCAACACACAATACGAAGGCAAACCCTTTTCTCTGTATAGGTTTAAGGGGGGGGGGGTACTATTGCTTTCCATGTTTACTTTGCTTTGTGTGTCAGCTGGGCAGCTTTTGACAGCTTCCCCACCTCCTGAAATTTGACTATCCGGGCTTCACTCGGCCGCAGGAGTCAAGACCTTTGCTGCAGAAGACACAGGTAGATTTCCCCCCCTGATTTGTAGACAATAAAAGTGTGCCTTATGGAGCAAAAAAAAACAATAACTAACCTCAAACTCACACACCCAGCGCTTCATTCTGATTGGTTCCTAGAGTAGTTTTATTTGAAAAAGAAAAATGGCCAGGTGCATTCTAATACCTAGGTTCTCTCTTTCCCATTAGGCAGTGTCTTATTTACCAATATAACAGGTGGGTGCTATCATTGCACAGATATCTAATAAACTGTGGAAATATACAGTATTTGTGATATTTTAACACAGAAACTTTGTGGCCTTTTGCATTTTTTTCTAGCCACTGCACTCATGCTGAATTATGACTCTTTCCATTCACTCATCTTGTAACAGTTCTTTGTTAGGGTTGGCATGATTCATTAATTTGTGTTTTGATCATCTTGTGAATTTAAATATTGACTCTCAATCTGTCAAACAATAGTACTACCACACAATAGTGGTGCTCTATGTAATTTGCTTACAATTAGTTTATTATGTATTTTTTTTGTTACTGATAGCAATTTTTCTAGTCCTGACCTTATGTCTCACTTGTGGCCCTATTGGTCGTAGACATTAGTCATTCCATAATTTCAGTCATTCATCCCTTCCTGAATGTCTGCTCTCTAACTTGACAAGTTTAGACCCTGGTTTATATAACCAACACAAACGTTATGCAAAAGCAGAAAGAATGCACAACAACACATTTTGCTTAGTAGCATAGTGTTTCTGTCTGCTGAGCTCTTGTTCTGTCTACAGAATTATGTTTAATTATATATAACGTGTAGCTTTTGCTACGTGCTACTTTCCTAAAAAGTATGATGTGAAATATTCTTCCTTTAAAACACTTTGTAAAAAAATACCATGAACAGAACTATTAAACTCTGCTATAGAGGGACTGTGGTGGATCAGCAGCCTGCAGTGCTCAGTGGGGGTTTCATGCAACTCCCAGCACAGTTTATCAGAAGAATGTTTCCTGCTGCTGTATGTAAGTGACAGGTCTGCTTTGGAGTTTCTCTTTTTCCAGGCACTTTGCCTTTTGCAGTTTTCCAACCTATTTTACAGGCTATAGTTCACACTAGACTTGCCTTGTAGAAGTGTAGAAAGTCTAATAAAAGAATATTTTTTGTAATGAATTTTAACATTTAATGAAAATCTGAATTTCATAATGTTGTTACTCATGTAAGATTTCTCTTCTTTCTTCATTTATATCTAGTTGTTTTTGGGTGGTTGCTATAGGGTTCATAATATTAGATTCATAGATTAGGTAAATGACCTTGATATGTATATATATATATATATATATATATATATATATATATATATATATATATATATATATATATATATATATATATATATATATATATATATATATATATGTATATACTGTATATATACTGTATATATATATATACCGTATTTTTCGGACTATAAGACGCACCGGACCATAAGACGCACACAGTTTTAAGGGCAGGAAATCCAGAAGTGCGTCTTATGGTCCGAAAAATACGGTATATATATATATAAATATATATATATATATATATATATATATATATATATATATATATATATATATATATATATTATTTTGCCCTCTCATACAGAGCCCATAACTTCATATACCATAATCCAGGCCAGGTTAAGCCTAATTGACATTTACAATTGAGGTATCTGGGAAAGGGTATAATGCCAAAGTTTTGCTCAAGGTGTTGTTAAACCTAGGGGCGGCCCTATTAGTAAAACTACTGTACCTCATCTAATGTAATCTAACACACAGTCCACAAAAGCTAATATAAATCTTTTCATGTGAATTGATTATTGTGTTGGTTTCCATCTATGTAAATGTAACATCTATGTAACCTCATCTATGTACCTCATCTATGTAAATGTAACACACAGTCCCCAAAAGATAATTATTAATTCAAATCTTTTCACATGAGTTGATTCTTGTGTTGGTTTCCACTGAGTTTATGTTTTGACTAAAAGTAAATGCTACTTGGAGGAGTGGTGAAATGACTTCAGCATTACAGAACACATTCATGTGAGTATGACTAACTACTACTAGCTATATCATCACCTGGATAAATGAGAACCTTCACAGACGATTAAATCATTATTTCTATTAACAGCTAAATTACAATAACTGATTTTAGACTTTGCAGTTGTGTTGAACTAAATTCAAATAGCATTACTAATCTGAGCTGTGAAAGTCTGGATTTCAAAAGCCGACAAACTCGCTTGAACTTATTTGACTTAAGAATTGTGAAGGAAACAGAGCCAAGTTTTAAGGTATTAAAGTATTCTGAAAGCATGTTACGCCGGTCACTATGACCTGAATGTATAATGTCATTCCTCTTATTTTGTGGTGAAGTGTAACAGAAGAGAAATATATAACAAATATCTGTTACTACAGTTGACAAACATACAATCAATCAACAAATTCCCTGACCCCAAAACATTGATTTTTTTTAATATACAACAAAAATATGTGAGTGCCAAGGGTGCATAGTCATTCGTTTTTTGATGTGCCACACCCCGAAATTTCTTAATTACC
>CM070035.1:45035536-45051707 GCA_036250615.1 Ptychadena robeensis | reverse complement strand
AGGATGATGTGGTCAAAATACTCATTTGCCTAATAATTCTGCACTCCCTGTATATGAAAAAGATGAGTATATGTTGCTGTGAGGTAGCAATTAACACAAACCTGTCGCTTTCCTCTGCCTGCTTCAACTTTATAATGGAAGTCTTGTCGAGTCTGAAGAGTTAAAACATTTATAAAGTTTTAAATGCTGTTTGCTTTTCACTGGCTGCAAGGATTTACTGTTGAGCTGAACTTGGAACTTTGGAATGCATTCTTACATGGATAACCCTCTAGGATCAGCCACTGAATCTATATTGGCCTCTCCAATAATACTCATAGTTGTAGCAGAAGTAGTCACCAAAAACAAAGCTAGCTAATAAAAGCTAGAGATATAAAAGCTAGAGATATAAACAGGGTGATACCACATTATTTCATGGTTATAATGCTTTAAATCCAGAGTTGTAAGTGTTCTTCACTTGTATTAGTAAAGGAATGGGACAAATAGCAAAAATATGAACACTGCTTGTCTTTTATTTTTGTGGTAGGTGAGCTTTACAATTGGTCTAAGCTTTATCCAACATGTACTGCTGAGGCAGACAGTTGACTGTTTCCAGACATTGCTAAGTGAATTAAGGAATTAGGCTCCCAGTAGTTAGTGTTACCTTGATACAATGTGATGGAAAAATGGATAACTGAATGTCATCTGCTTCTTATTATTCAGTTTTTGAAAATTGCTTTAATTGGGTCAAAGCAAAATACTTATTTTTATTGCACATCTGAAGCCACTATTCTGTAAATTTGAATAATTGTACAGCATAGGTGCTGTTTGATGAAAAATGGAATGGGGGACCAGACCTTTAAATCAGTGTGTATCAACCTGTGGGTTAGGACCCCCTTAGGGGCCGAACGACCATTTCAAATATAATCAACTATGATGAAAGTTTCTGTTAATTTATAGATACAATATAAAAGTTCCATATTTGCTTTTGACTAGTACTTTTAAGCTTGAACATGGTGAGCGAGTGCATATGAGAAGATGCTGAAACTTTAATTAACTGGAAGAGATCCAAAATTAAGCTCCCATCATGTGTAAGATAAACTAGATATGAAGAAAGAAGAAATGTTCGTTACTTACAGTCCTCTTTATCATTCTTAGTGGTGGTCTTATTTTTACAGCTATTTGTAAGAAATCTCTAAGGATGACCTAACACATGTTGTGTAGTTTATTATTACTGGATGATTCTGGAAAAGTTTAGCCCCCCCCCCCCACTTTTGGGACTTTGGTTGGCTCTCTGGATATTGCTCACAAAAGAAGAATTAAAAAAAATTACAATATTTTATTCATTTCAAAGTAAAGAAAAAACAACAACATCCGTTGACCATCTATACTTAAGGATATACCGTGTTTGATACAAATTCTCAAAAACATATGATTAGATGATCATGGAGCACAGTTTTGAGCACAGTTTATACACAGTTTGTATAAATGTTCGACGCCCTTTGGGGTTCATCAAGAAACAGAAGTATTAGTGTCCATGATCACGGTTGTCTTAGATCTCTGTCAACCAAATGTTGATGCTAAAGTATAAGGATGATGGAGAAAATATATTCCTCTCTAAAAGGACAAGTCTCCAGTGTATATAAAGTATCTGTCAGTTCCATTATAGATGGCAGTGACATGATTGTCATATGACATACTGCCATCTATAACAGAGCCCCCTGGATACTTGGTGACCTTTTATTCTCAATGACACAACAACTGGACTACCTTCACTTTATGTATCAGGACCATTAACTTTTTGGTTGTCTATACTAAACTATTCCTGATTCCTACTACTGGACTGACTCCCAATCTAGCTCGACCAACAACTAGAACATTCCTAAACCCCATATAAAATATAGCAATTGACCAGAAAAGAATCGTTAAGGTGAATCGCCGTGCGTCCGACTTGCAGTGCTATTCTGGTCGATCTCTCCAGGTGGGCGCCTCCATTTTGCGGACGATCAACTGTCATGAATGCGCACGGTGGCCGACTGCCCTTAAAACCACCAACAGATAGATACATGTATGGGCCCCTAACACTTAACTCAAAACACTTGATCTTAACCTTAACTGAAACATGTCCCTAAATGTAACTTTTGCAGTTTAAAATTGCACATTAATCTAAATAGTTCTTTTACTATAGTGAAAAAGTGTTAGAAACTCTGACTATGTCCCCGTTCTCTAGTTTTATTCCCAATTTCTCTTCTGTCTGACCCCCTAAAGTAAACTGTTCCCTAGCCAAAAACACCAATGTTTTCAATATCAATGCCGTGTTTAAACATAGTATTAAAACTTTATGGACAGCACGACAATTTTGCCAAATACTTCCAGCAGTAGTATAGTTGTATAAAACGAATAAATAATAATTTCCAATAATTTATTATACAAAGGTGTTTGGGTTGTATAAATGTTCTGTGAAACTATTTGCTGTGAGATTTCAGACAATTAAACATGTATTGTGAACATTTTGATATTAATAATGTGGACATATACAGTGTGCAAAGTTGGCAAGTTACAATAACTGATTTGATTTTACAGATCTACTGTCTAGTCTAAATTAATGTCTGCATCCCCCGCTGGGGGGGCTCATTACCTGCCCACTCCAAGTTGAAATTTCCATGTGTTTTGGAAAGAACTTGTCACAATATACTTCCATGCTCGGTTAAAAAAGAAGGTTTGGCTGAAGCCCCATAGCTGAGAATGTTATAATTACAATAATATTTATGTATATGCATACCATTATATATAAAGAATATATATATTTTTGGGACCTCTCAGCCAAATTGCTTATACTAATAAATTTACTGTAGTAATAGGGCAGCCACTGTCACTTTGGATTTTCTGGCATTGGTGGTATCTTAGCAAGATATATCTGAGAAAGTGCCCCAAGCTTGTAGACCAAGCTAGGAGCAGCTGTCATAATCATAAAACAGTCTCACCCCCCCCCCCCCCCCCCAAATTATCTGTACATTCCAAGAAAGATATTATAAATCAGAATTAAATATTAAAGACAGACCTTCTAAATGTTTATTCTGGTATAATAAATACCTTAATACCTGTTTTATGAATTGAAACACATTGAACCAAACCTAAAAATTGTTAATGCTAAATTATTATTTTATTTATATTTTCCCAGCTCCCCCAACAAAGCCACCAATATTAACTTATGCAAAATATGAACATTTTACAAAGTATGGAAATACAAAACAACTCCAAGTTGTACCAATGTTATTTTCAATCTCCACATTCTGTACATGGGTGGATGACATATATACATAGGGGTCAAATCTTCCCACCATTTTAATGTATGGGAGGCAGATCAAATAGCAGAAGTGTCTGTCAAACCATGAACAGACCAGGCGGACACTTCCGAACCGACCGCCTGGCACCCCTTCTGCCCCCCCCCCCCTCCATCAACACCTAGGTGGGGAGGTAGAGGGGCTGATGGTGAGTCACACACTTACAGAATCTGTGATCCCCACCAGCACTCTTCCAGAGATGAGCTTACCCCAGGCGGCCCCCAGCCATGGCCCATATCTAAAAATGACACCGGTAGTAATATTTTATATGCACTGTATTTAAGATGGGCAACAACACATATGGATGGCATTAATATATAATACAGCCTATAATTTTAGGTGGATAGTTAGCCAAGGAAGAACTAAGAAAGATTATTATGTTAAAATACCCAATATACACATGTCTTAAAAAAGGTTAGTTACTGAGGCCAAACTGCTCACTTTTATTTATTTCATATTGCATATTTGATTGGGTATGATTCTTTGTAGTAAAGGGATGTACCACCACATTTACATAAGTAAAAATTTAAGTAAGAATTTCCTTCCAAAATAAATATCTTAATTTTTTTTAATCCTATAGCCAATGACACCAATGGATTTTGATTGCATCATTGCATTGGATTGTAACATTCCATTTAACCTTGTAGAACCATTTGGATTGGTTATATAAAATGAGATGAAGAAATGTATACATTTGCATAATGTCAAGTTTCTTTTTTTTCAGACACATTTGTATTTCCTGGAAAGGATTCTATGAAACAGATTAGGCACACAGCCTTGGTAGGGAGGCAGAGTATGTATGTTAAATAGAACCCATAGGACTAAGAGCTGGGTGCTTTATTTGTTATTTGATGTGATATATTGAGGACAAATGTAAGTGGGCTGTATTAATGTATGCAGCATTCAAGATGCTTGTACTTTTCAATACACAGATTTGCACACATAAACTGGATCTCGAGAACATTTAAATGCATAGTTCAATCTACTGCTTTATCCATGAAATTTCTTTGTGCACAGAGTTACATTTCAACATGATTGCGTACAAACTGAAATTTTGATGTGGCTTAAATCCACAATTCTCATCTTGATAGTGAACTTTTATTAAACCATACAGAAACACTTTCTGCTGTGTATTCTAGAAATGGAGCATCTCATTAAATTTTAACTGAAAGCAGTTCATCTGTGATTTCTATTTGTTACATGCCAAAGCTAAAAATATCATCTGAACTCTTGCAGCGAACTTTATCTGGAACACACCATCCATATTCATTGACCCTCATAACACAAATCTGACAGTGGCAGAGGAACACACAGTAATCTCTCTGCTTTTGTCCATTTGTTCCGTAACACTAAAACCATCTAACCAGAAATAATGAATATTGAAGAAGAGGGCATGTTACAATGCTAGCGAACACTTGTGATTGACTGAGCATGCCCTTGCCTTTTGCTATCCCACAGTCGAAGAGGGAAAAGGAGGAGGAAATAAAAGAGATTGCTCAATCATCTGAATTTAAGGTATAAAAGTTCAGTTACTATTTAGCACAAATGACATCATGTGATCCAGAGACTATTAAATAAGCAGTAGCACACTGGAGACTGCCATGTATGTCCCTCCAGCACGGATAACCATGTCATGTAATTACCTTTTCCTGTTGCTACAAGACTTGTATAAAATGTGAACTGGATTCAATTATCAAATGGTAATGTCACATTCTGTGTGACCCATTTTCAAACTATGAATGCGGAATGATTGTATATAATGAACAAATACATGGAGTACATTACCAAATGCAAATAAATATACTAGAAAGTGACACATTCATATTAATAGTATAAAGTATAACTACTCAGATATAGAATGCATTTTCCCTACATTGTAATGCCAGAAATAGAGTTTACTTTGCATGGCAAAGAAATTTTCATTTGGTATTTCTCCTTGATTCATGGCAGCTAAATGGTGAGCACTTAGTGGGGATGATTTACTAAAGCAAACAACCAAGAGTAGGGATAAATCCCTATAGTATGCTTGAATTTTGAGTCTGTATATTGATAACAATATCTGCATTTATTTGATAAGAATATTTACTGCATATTGGGTTTATCAGTTTTCTTTGCACTTTGTAAATTCAAATTATGCTATGTTGGCGCCTTCTACTCTTTAGAATGGATTCATCAATAGTATACACTGCTCATAGGTACACTAAAATAAGACATCATTAAGGAATGAAATATTCTTATTAAATACATTGTTCTTTACATAGTTGAATGTGCTGTCAACAAAGTCACACAAAGGAAGTCAGATGTATCAACCCATGGAGGGCTGGATTTAGAGTCACACTCAAAAATAAAGTGCACAAAAACACTACAGGCTGATCCAACTTTGATGTAATGTCCTTAAAACAAGTCAAAATGGGGCTCAGTAGTGTGTGTGGCCTCCACGTGCCTGTATGACCTCCCTACAATGCCTGGGCATGCTCCTGATAAGGTGGAGGATGTTCTCCTGAGAGATCCCCTCACACACCTACTCACCACCATCAATGTTCCAAGTGTAGCAGCCACACACTGAGTGGCATGCCCTGGCTGGAAATTCAACACATTGTAATCTGTTAAAATTTCAGTGTGTCGGTTATTTTTTTATATTAAAAAAGAAAATCATGATACTGCCAGTGGGATTAAAATATGACCAAAATTATATCACTATGCCATATTGTATTCACTCTCCTGCACAATGATATAAAAACTAACACAAACAAAATTTACCCCCTAGTTGTGTCAGCTACCATCTGTGACAAGTAATAATCTTATGTCTTATTTAGATGTTAATATGATCAGCTAGTCTTCTTTGCTGATAACCACATCTGTGTCTTCAACAGTAAAGAGTCATTTATGTGAAATTCCCCAGAACTAACTCCATTCGATATATTTCAGTTATTACTGTCACAAATGTTTATCAAAATTGATTCCACAATGTCTGTAGTCTATATTCATGATATTTTCATACAAACTAATCTGAAGTAATATTTTACAAACTGGCGACCTCTAATATGTTTTTGCTATTATAGATCTTGTAATCAGTCATGACTATATATTAACCTCCAGTGCAAAAGCCAGTTCAGATGATCGGAGCCACCAGGACAGCGTAAAGCTGTAAGTATGCGCTGCCGGGGCTCCGATCTTCGCTGGACAGCACCATCTCGTCCAGAGCAGTACTGACAGGACAGTGCTGGACGAGATGGTGCCGTTAGAACTGTTAGGGGGGTTAATTCCTGTTCTGTTTGCTATTTACAGTAGTATACAAAGTTGGTAGAGAGGTTGTCCACATTAAGTTCATATGCATTGGGTACTTCACCAGCACAATGAATTAAATAAATGAATGGCACAACAGTATACCAACATATATATTTAAAATATATAACATGGGTATCTTAAGGTTTGATATTAATCTAATGTCATTACAACACACTTTGTCTTGCCTACTAGAGATGATTGAAACCTTTCAGCCCTGGTCATGTCAGAGCAGAAGCACATTTCTGTGATGGTGGGATGCTTCTTATTTCCTCATAAAGTCTAATATTTAGTTTGACCTAGTAGTGACTTTATTTATTTAAGAGCATCTGTCATGTCTGCTATACACCCTCTTATGAAAAATGAGATTAAGTAGTCTATTTGTTTAGTTGTTTCATAGTAAGGATTATTCTTCAGATTGCATAATCGTAATTTCAATTGTATTAATCCAATTGATTTGTACTCTATTGCTATGTCTAGACAAAGAAAACATTTTCTACCAGGATGGTATTGAATAATGATATTTTTTTAGACATTTTTTGGTAAATACTATTATGTTAAGTGCTGTATGCTAGCATTGTCATGTCGTCCAAATTCATGTGTTTTCTCATTTGAAAAACGGTATCTGAGATGACGTCTTGGTCTGTATTTTACCTGCGATTTTCAATAAAATGTTTATTAAGTAAAAAAAAAAAAAAAGTGCTGTGGTTGTTGGTTGTTGTGGTTGCTGTTGTATATGCTTGTAATATTATATATGATAAAAAATGATAATAAAATATTAAATATATGTTTGTGATTCTCTTGGCTACAATTATATCCCTGTTACTGACAGTATGGGACAGAATATGAAGGGAAACCACAAGTGGGGTATGATGTTTTTCCCACTTTATCCAATATGAATGATCTGGAGTCAGAGAAAAAATCATTCATTGATATTTGATGCAGAATATGGTGCTTGAATGTCACTCCCTTCTTCTTGGACTATGTCATAGGAACTACCTGTATGGCTCTACAATAACCATACACAGTAGTGATGGCTAAACTGTCTGCAAGGCCGCAAACATGGATGTTCATACTCCTAGCCGGCGAGCAGTACGGGTGTTCGACCTGCCCCATTCGACAGCGAGAAGGAGCTCACTATTCTTCCACCGGCAGGATCAGGAGCATTAAGATCCCGCCGGAGGAAGAATCTTTTCACCGAAGAGCAGGTAGAGAACCAGCTCAGAAAACCGTCAATCTGGCAATTGTAACCATGAACTATGCGTTCCAGGTACCAGATGTGATGTCACTGATGTCACTTCTGGTTTTCCTGATTCAGTTACCCCGCCAACAGGTGGGTGTCGGACTATTTTAAAAATCCGATCCGGACGGACATGGCCAAAGTTCGGCCAGCACTAATACACAGTAATATAAATGAAGATCATTCTTCTTAGCCCTCCAAGCCTTACCTCACTGTGAAATAAGGCAAAAATATGGCAATTAGGACAGTCTGGCTAAGAAAAAATATACTCAAAAAATAAGAGATTGTATTATGAGACTTCCCAGCCATATATTGTATTCTAGGTTTTGCTGTCAAAATTAAAGTGTTAAGAGCTAGTCAAATAAGCAAATAGACATGTTGTCACTTATAGATGCTCTTGTTGTAAAAAAGGAAAATTTACTTACACACATGCAATCATTTCCAAATATCTATCCATAGCTTGTATGACTATTTCAACAACAGTTTGACAAATAACCATTCCAGATTCCAATAGGCACAGTCAGCAACATTAGGCCTACTGCTATACTATGTTTTCTGTACCAATCCAGAGAAGCCTGAAAAATGCTTCACCCGCTTGTACAACAATTTACCATATATAAAACTAAACTGATCCAACACCAGGAATGACACCACATAGACGGGCGGGAAAGAAGAGAGACAGAGATTGACCTGGACGCTTCGCGCCGGGTGAATCCTTCTCCCTTTGCCGGTCATGTGCCCCCTCATCCATGCGATGCACAGCCATATACCTCTATGACTGTGCTGACAGGAGATGACATCATCCACCTTGATAGCACTCACCTGCCCATACTCTCTGACTGCAGCAGCTAATTAGTACGCTTTAAAACCTACACACACTCTCACTGTGTGTCTTCGTACAGCCTGCACCCAGACAGAGCCTTCCCGCCCGTGTAGGTCCCGCGTTAGCCACAAACTACCAGAGGGGCTGCGCAACCCGCGACCCCCTGGCGTGTTTCTGCCTGCTTTCCATCTGGGACCCCCAAGGAGGTCCACTGAATACCACTAGGAACTACCCAACAGGGAACGTTTTTCCTACACAGAGTACAACAAATTACAAGGTAAGCTCCTTAATAATTAATTCCTAAAGCTTAAGGGAGACACTAATGAGAATCAGCCGGGGATGTTTATTAAAACATGCAATTTTATACATGCAAAAGGGCTCTATATATAAATTAGACCTTTTAAGTTATAACATAAACAACTTTAATACACTTCTGATGGATGCAATCTGCCTTATTGTACCATCAGCAATTGCAATACTCGATAATACCCCTTGATGTTGACGTTCCTGTGGTTGTGAACACTCCTTTTGTGTGGATGTCTCCACCTGGCCGGACCTAAGAATCTCTATCCTTGACTGGTGAGTCGCCCTCACTAATCATGGAACAATGCTTCCTTGATAAAATGTCTCTTTTTCTTTTCTTGAGAAAAGTTCATTTGGATGGGGATCCTCGCAGGGTCTTAATGTAATTGTGTTCTCATTATTGTTCCCCAGATTGTAAAAATTTGTACAAGCCTGAGGAAGCCCCGACGGGGGTGAAACATGTTGCACAGAAGTACAAAAAATTGCAAATCTGAACAATCTGTACAATAGCTATGATGTCATTATTGTTTTATTAATTGTGAAAATAAAAATCTGTTTTAAAGAATAATTTTCCTAGCAATATCCTTAGAGTCCACTTACCACTCAAAGTCCCATGGAGGGAATTCCCAAACGAATTTTTCCATGTTTTCTGTACCGACAAATGTTCCAATTATGATGTAAAACATTAAAATATACCTGTTCCTCTGTACAATAAATTATTACTGACTTTTATGATCAATGTGTTAAATAATACTCTTCCTGTCCCTTTTGCATAAACCCTAGTGATATATATCATAGGATAAGAAGTCTAACTTTGGCATAGTAAGAGAAGATAAGCAACAATTTGTTATAAAAATATGCCATTATCTTCTCGTAAACAATACAGCACAATACATCAGGTGCACAGAAAATTGAACATAAAACAGTAAGGACCTGAAAGGTTACCATCAGAATTATACTGACTTTAAAGGTCAGGGGTTTTAAAGGCAGAGGTGTCCTTAAAGGCCAACCATGATTCCCATATATGGGAATACTTATGGATTGTATCATGGGAGATATGGATTCATTCTTTCATGTTAGCAATCTTGTCAACCTGTGTTACCCAGTCCTTAAGGGTGGGAACGGTCGAAGACTTCCATGATAATGGGACTTCACGGGTACTTCTCTTTGTTCGGCTTCCAAGCCCCACACCATAGAGCCATGGTTTCCATGCACTGCACTGATGATGGCCAAGTAGCCTGAAACAGCTGTATGCAGTTTGGAATAAATGGCTCTGTACCAAAAAGGCTATATTTTCACTGTACACCAGCAGTTTCTGGATGTGCATCTGGCTGATGGGGCGAAAAGGAATAATTTGCATGCCTCCGCCCACTGTCCCAAAACGAAGGCTTCCACCTAAAGTTTTGGGATTTGTGCTGGATTGGGCCATGTAAATACCTTCTGTTTTAAGAAGGCTTGATTTGTGCTATGCACTGCCCGAGTTGAGGGCTTTTTGATTCCTTTCATCCCTTCTCACCATAACCTTCACGGGTACTTCTCTATGATAATGGGACTGAAAGTTTGGCAGCGTTCAATAGATAAAAGAGCAGGGATCATTTGTGATTTTAACATGTTTGGTCAGTATGAGGTAGAGGTCCCAGTTATCAGGGAGATATGTGTAGGACCATGTGCAAAACAAATAAGAATGGCTGTACATAGAATGGCAAAAATTATATGTACTTGCAAAAATGAAAACTAAAGCTTGACGGTTTAGATACACTTTAAAAGCACTCTGTATTAATCATTGAGGTCAGCAAATTAGCCTTGTTGTCTATTATGATAAACTTTAGATTAAGATTAATTTAATATAATAATTTTATTAATAACAAAATCTGATGATATCTGGTTGGTAGAGACAATACAAGATTGAAGTAAAGCTGTTTCCTTGAGCTACAGTAAGGAAGCCGATATGGATGAAACTCCACTGAGAATTGATGCTTGCTTCAAACCATCTATATTAATATAGTGTGTATAATAATTTAAATTTAGCCAAGGATGTATTAACTAAATCTACATATCAACTGCTTGGTTGGGCTTTAATTGCTTGTGTTGATCTTGCCTTGGTTTACTCATGTTGAAGCATCTTAAGAGAAGAATCGGTAGAGCTTGTCAGTAGATTCGGCTTCATTATCCTGCAGTACTGAAGTCACCCTATTATCAGGCAGAATAATTAGCATGCTTACTAAGAGTTTATTTTGACAAGGAGTGTGGCAGTTCTACATCTGACCTTTGCAGTCTTAATAGTCATTAATTCTTTATGTCCTATTTACAGAACTTAGCTATCGTGCATTTTTATTTATTTTTTGCCAAAAGAGAGTAGCTCTTTGAAAAACTGGCAGCAAGTTGAAGAACTTGGTCATCTGCCACAGCTGATTAAACACCTCTATTTTCAACCTAAATGTAGGAGTATAATTGAGGGTCTGCTGTATACTTGTTTCTCTAACATCTGTATAAAAGAGATCCAGTGTTCTGGCGCACTGTAGAAATATTGTGCGGTACGTGTTCTCAAAGGTTGTTCTCGTATTATCTAACTCTCGTAGTTCTCGCTGACTGTTTATTCAAAGGCCCTGCAGTCAGCCACCTAATGAGCGTCAAATCTAAATAAACTCTCACTAGACTTGGTTTTATTTACATCTGATTATAGAAACTGACAAAGACTGTATTGTTAAACCTCACTCTCCTATTTCATAGCCATATTCAGGAAAAAAATTGTTTCAGTATCACTTCTTTCCAACTTACCTAGAAAATATTATTTATGTATTTCTTTTCTACTGGCATCCCAAAACATAGGTTTGACATACGGCAATGGCTGTATTAATAATTGCTACTGTAGACAGTTGATTTTCTTTAGAGATATACATTTTATAGAATTAGTTTGTGCTGTAATAGAAACGCTTATATAGTGTGGATTAGAGCTTCTCAATGTAAAAAGATCAATTAACAACAACCAAAGTCCAAATGTCCCAGTATATATGACCAGAGCCTAAGGATTCTTTAATCTCCCTACCACTCAGGCCATAATGTGCTGTTGAAATTACAGTACTGTTTGTTTTTCACACCCTTCCTTGCCTCTAGCCCCCCCCCCCCCCATAATGGTGGCCTATGGAGCAGCCACGGCGCCACAGATGATGTAGAAGGGGGGATGCCAGAACCGATCAGCGGGTCCGCCGCAATAGAGACTCAATGCAGGCTCACAGAGCATATATAATTATAGACGTAACACTAGGGGGGGGTTAAAGACATCATCTAATAACATATTTCTTGAAAAAACATGATGCCTTTAAAATTCCTTTGAGTTCCAATTATGTATACCAGGATATTTGGAATTTGTTTGTTGTATTAATTGCAATCATGTATCCCACATTAGGAGAAACAGGTTATTATACAAAGATTTATTTACAAATGGCAAATAAATGCTCCATGGGCTCTGACATAAGGTCGACAGCTGGGTACCATAATTTACATGGTTAATCAAAGATTCTTACCTCCTTAGTGTATGCTACCTTAACGTAAAATTTTGTTAATTTAAGCATCAATGCATAATTTTACAAATAGGTTTGACCCTGTATTGCCATGCCTAAGGTACAGGGTCTTAAGAAGGGTGTTCACCAGAGCCAGGCAGAAAACCAGGCAAGTAAATGTTGTTAATGTGTAGCAAAAGCCAAACAGAAATCATGAGCCAAAATGAAAAGTGTCGACAGTTGTGGTCCAACCTTGATATTTATTGAATTTTTTTTTTACAGTTGTGAAAGTTGTTTCTTCCCATCAGATGTAACGATTAACCTTTTCACACAATAAACGCAAGTTTTGATTAAAAATTTAACATGGAACAAGCAAAGTGTAATACTATAGCACACATAACATCAAATGCCAAATGAAAGACATATTTGAGCCAATAATTTTTTTTAAACAAAAACGAAAAAAAACCTCTTAAAATAAAAATCGATATAATCTCCTGGACCAAATATACTTAAATTGCAGGTTGGATTTGAACCCCCCCCCCCTCTCTCTAAGGTTATTTTATAAATATTTTGGTGACATGATTTCCAGCATTGAGGTATATCATGCCAAGGCAGGCCATTTAGTTTGTATAGACTCTAAATGCTTTAGAGAAAAATCTACAGTACCTTTCGCCTTACAAGACATACTCTACTGGGTGTGTCTTATATGTAGAATGCACAGACACTCATAGCCAAAGGCTATTCTGCTGCAGCTGGTCGCCTTCTGCCCTCTGCCTTCCCCCAATCACTGAGCTGGGCTGCTGGAGGCAGGGAAGCTCTCAAAAGGAAGATCTGCTCATGGGCATGTTTTGCTCCTGCTTCCTCTCCTACTTTTGGCCAAATACTGGTAGCTTCTTTCTATAGGCCACCTGCCAATGGGATTGGAATCCATGGTTGGTTGGACTGTGTGTATGTTTATCTGGGCCGAGCAGGAAAGAAATCAGCTGAAATCAGCTGGGACAGAGCTGACAAGCTGTGTGCTTGTCATCTTGTTAGCCCAAAGCGTTGTATGTCAGCTTGAGCTGACATACAAAGCTCTGGATCTACATACACACAGGGATCTACATACACACAGATCAGTACCAGAGCTGTCAGAGCACAGAGCTGATTTTCAAGTATTTTTTTCTGTCGCATATAAGATGCTTCGGTTGATGTCTTATCAGCCAGAGCATATTTTGGGGTAATGAATATTAATATTAAAAAATACAAATTATCAATATATTAATTTCAAGATACGTGTAGATGAAATGCACATGTAGTTCCAACTAAATTCAGCCAGGGGAGGGTTATTTTTTGATTGTAATTAATTAGGGAAGGGTACCACATCATGTATAACAACATGTGTTAGCTGAGTCATCTTTTTTATAACGTACTTGAATATTGACCTCTTTCTACACCATGCTCAGAGCATTCCTATCTATGTGTTGTATTACACCACAGAGCAGATGTGTTTGTTTTTGCTAAATATGTGTTTGAGTATACCAGGCATATCATGCATAATCAGAAGCACAAGGGCATGTTGCCAGGTTTCATGTAATATGTGTTATTTTTGAACAGAGGTTAATGAACAGAGAAAATAAAAGGAGAATGCCATAGCTCACAATGTTATTTGCAGTAAATCTATGGACTAACATTAATTCTAAATAGTAGCTAAGACTTTAATCTCAAGCCAGTTCATGGTGGTATGTTTTATGAACTCTAGCTTAAAGTTTAACCTTGTATAATGTCTCGGTCAATTCAGTCATAAATACAAAGATGTGTATTACAGTAATATTGATATTCACATAAAATGCCAATCTGTGTGAGCCGTGCGTCATAAAGCAACATCCTCAAAAGAAACAAATCTGTATATTCTCCCTGCTCTGTATCTTACCAATAAACATATATCAGCCTGGAGAGCAATAAAGGAGAACAATAAGATTAGTATTGTATTCCAAACTGCATTGGAATATATATATATATTTTTTATTTTTATTAATTCTTAACAACATCCTAGCAGCTAAAATTTTTTAGAATTGTGTTAAGTTTCTGTTGGAATTTACAAAGCTTTACAAAACAAAGTGATACTATTATCCATATTACTGTTAGTGGTGCCGTGCACACAGTTGTGCACTATGTTTGCCTTACCGTATATTTCAACAGGCTTGCAAATGGTCTGCAGCAACAGCACTTTGCAGGGTGCATTGTTAAAGGCACACCACACAATTGTGCACTGCAGCTCCATACCAAATGTAGTTTGTTTACTATTGAGAAATGGAACAAATGCAATATTAATAAGGACAGCCATATTCAACAAACACATATTCAAACGATTTTATAATAATTTATTTTCTTTCTTAAACCCCAACTGAGATAGAAACTTCCATTTCAGATATATTGGCAGATTAAGTTTGTATGTGTTCCTGTACTTACAGTCTCATTCTTTTCATTGGAGAGGAGTCGGGGTAGGATAAGCTGATGGTACCCCTCTGTGTGCCTCTGAGCATTGGGCAGGTCAGGCCTGGCTATTGTACATTCATTCTTCTCCAGTGTGTGTATGAGCTTTTAGCAGCTATCTGAGCTGAAGAACTACAGGATCAAAAAGATCTGTGTTTTTAAAAATGTTGTGCTGCATTGGGATAGAAAGTAAAAGGTCAATGGTGATTGGTTAATTTGACAATAGCTGGACATTGGTGCAATATTAGCCAATTTATTAATCTGCTCTAACCTAGAGGGTTAGGGGTATGCCACTTTCTGGAGGGTTAATGTTAGCGGTCAGGGATGTTAAAGCTTGTGCTTAAGGCAGTGGTTCTCTAACTGGGGACGGCCCTCATCCTTAACCTTTATTTTAATTGGGGGGGGGGGGGGGGGCTCGATAATGCTCTTAAATAGAAAAGGGAGCCCTGCAAGGAAAGTTTGGGAGCCACTGGCTTAAGGTAAAGCACTATGTCAGGGGGTTTTCTAGGAGACCGGTAGGAAGGGGTTAGGCATCAAGTACAGCTCGATAAGGTAAGATAAGGGGGGATTTAAGGTAAGGCACTAATTAGGAAAGGTCAGATATATATAAGATGAAGTTTAAGGTAAATCATTGGGTAGAAAGGTTACATTTCTGTCAGCAGGATGGAATTTCAACACTGGAGGCAGTAATCTTCGACTAGGTAGCTCAGATCATCAGAGCCCAGGCATCATACACTGGCACTAGTCAAACTCAGCACATACATGTACTAAGATGTTGGGGCAAGAATCCCTAACTCAATTCACTTATCAAGGTGAACATAGACAGACTGTCATATTGTTACAATGTACGGTTTGTGGGAATGATCACCATTGGGAGTGGAGAAGAAATGTTTCCTAATGTCAGGAGCAGAATATTGACACATTTTCTCCCACAGAAAATATACAGGTATCATAATCTTACTGTTGTGGCACACTGCAAAATTCAAGTTTCTGTTAGGAATTATCTATTTTCATACAATTTATTTTTTTCTTTTCTTTATCCTAAATATCATACGACTCACTCAGCAATATTTCATTATATTTAATGCTGATAATGTGTTGTTTTTCTACGTTGTATTCCTAGTAAAAAAAACTCCCCAAAAAATTATTTTATTGTGTTAACTTGACTGTCAGCCCTTGCAGAGCCCTGGGGGGAGTGCGGCGCCATCGGGGTCCCCAGTCTGGT
>CM070035.1:44999023-45022946 GCA_036250615.1 Ptychadena robeensis | reverse complement strand
AGAGCTGCGCGACCACAAAGAGGATCAGCTGGTTTTGGCCATGATATGCTCGGTGAGGATTCAGTTACTGGTCCCCTCTTTCTGACCCTCTGCTTACCAGAAGCACAGGCACAACGCCACTTACCACAACAGTGGCCGATCTAATTATAATGGAGAAGGGCATGACTTCACTCCACATCACGTGTCTCAGCGTGGGGCTACCTGTGACCCAGGCAGATGCCCCCGTTTGACACGCCTCAGTGGCACTGTGACACCCGCGCACTTCTGGCACGGCTCACTCCGAACACGCAGCACCGGGAGAACCTCAGTGACAGCATTTAACATCCCCACACGCGCCACACCCAGCACGGAGCACAGGGCACAGCGACACAACTGACAGGGACTCCAGCAACCCTCCGTTTGACACTTCCCCGGCCGTGCCATACCCCCCACCCATACCCACGTCTCACTCAGACTCGGTGGCTTCCTCTTCCCCCAGGTAGGTGTGTGGTTTCGGACCCCCCGGGAGTAGGGACAGTACTCCTTTTTCCTCCCTGAGTTGTTGCACATTTAACTTCGGTTATACATAACCGAGAATTAAATGGCAACAGTCGGGGACCGAAAAACAGGTAACTACGTTTTGTCTGCAGTTGGCTCAGTTAAGATCACTGCCTGTTCACTTTCAATCTCCGCTCCTCACACACCCACCTGCCTGTAATGCTGCACGCCTCCCTCCCCCCCCCTTTCGTGCGAGCATGTGCGTGTGTGCACCTACTAAGCTCTCGGCCCCAACGTTTGGCCCCCTCCAATCTTGTGCGTGCGCATCCTTCTCCATACAGGATACAGTGTAGTTACAAGTTGTAATCGGGTCCACGAGGCGCTGGGGGGCACCCGCGCTGGGCACTGGCCATATAAAGATTGGGGGCACTCTCTGATAGGTTCGGTGCACGGGCCCCCGTTTTATAAGCTAACGACGCCACTGCTGGTACATATATACTGTATATATATATTCCTCCACTGACCTACTAATGACATCCCCTTTCATAACATCATCACATGCGCAGCTTCAGGACTTTTCTAGGGCCGCTCCTCTTCTCGGAGACTCCCATTAGACTTTAAAAAAATCCCTTAAAACCCACCTCTTCAGTCCGACATCACCATCATGGCAGTCCCATTCCCCCCACCTATGGTTTCTCAACTCTAATTAAATGTAAAGCACTGGGTAATATGTTGGGGCTATATAAATAAAAGTTAAGAATAATAATATTTTAATTATACAAATCTAATGTAAATGGTAGTCTATAAAGCTTTTGCACACCAGTGATTTATGTGCTTTAGAACATCTTTCGCTTTGAGTTCACATGAAGACAATTTGCATGCTAACGCTGCAAAGCAAACAGGGTAAAGATGCAGATAAAAATTAAAATGTCCCTAAAGTTTAATGAAATTTTAGATTATTATTAATTCTTTTGTTTAACAACATATACCTTTATAGTAGGACTTTTATATAGCCATTTAAGTACAAATTCCCATTAAAAAAATAGTGCTTACTTTCTAATTTGTACTATTACTTTGCCCATCAATCAATGATGTTGCTACAACCTTTTGACCTCAAACTGCTATAGTGGACATTCTTTAGATATCAGAAAGGAGGACAACATAAAACTTATATAAACAATATTTTCTAAGGACTATTACCCATTGTATACAACTCTCAGCTATTTGAGATAAGAAAGGACACCTGTAGAAATCCTTCTGCAGAAGACTTGGCTTTACTATGCTCCCATTCATGAGAAGTTCTTTAGCAGAAGCTGCATTATCATTGCTCGAGCTTGTCTCACAAATGACTCAAAACAGCAAACAAGGATATGGCAAAATATAAATCTGTACCATCTTCAGCATATACACATACATATAAATAACAATTACCTGAACTCAAAATCTAACAAAAGTCAATGATTTGTATCTCTTTCATTTATATATGCATCTCTGAAAATGTATATATGCATCACAACTTTAAATAGGGATATGAGGGGTATAAGCTTAAAGCCAGATTTCAGAGGAGGGACTGTCTCTTCTGAGCTATGCATATGCCATTCCATATATCACCCAAAAGTTAGTTTAATAATAATGACCTGTTTCAGAGCCTTTTATTGTTGTGAACGGGATGAAGAGATATAAAATTCAATTAAAAAGATCAAGGAGTCTTCAACTCTGAGTTCAGAGGGCTAATCCAAGGCCTGTGACAAGCTACTGTACTTTTTAACGAGTTACATCTTAACCTGCCAATGTTCTATAATGTAGAAAGACAGGTAATGAGCTCCCAAAGGATCTCATGAAAACAAGGACTACAAGACTCATTATAATGGAAAAAGATCCACTCTTCATACATGCTCACCATCATATACATGTAATTCATTATGACATTAAATTACTAGCCTCTGTGCTCTTCGTACAACTAACTATATTTTGTTACAGAGTAGGAAGGTGGCTTAAAATAAAACAAACCAGATTCACATGGTGGACTGCGTTTTCTTTTTGATGATTCAGGTTTACCCTCTTGCTTTAGTTTAGTTAACTTGCTAGTTTAGGAAAAACAAATGATTGTAAATGTAAAAACACGTCAATGTTCAAGTCTTGGCAATAAGGGCAGCAATAAGTCTAGGCAATAAGTGTTCACAGCTATCTTTTTTGTTGGACGTTGAGAAACACATGTTAAGCATATCCTTAAGCACATTATGTCCAATGGGTCTGTTCACATAAAAATACATGTCAATGTACGAAAAGCTGTGAGATATGAGCCAGATAAGAACAAGGATAGAGGCGCACAACCCAGTACAACAAAGTAAGGAACTGTAAATGGTTAAAAAATATGGAATGGAATAAAATAAAACAAAACAACAGACAAGATTCTCACATTAAAGGAGGTTTACAAGAATTGATCTCTCAGGGCCATGTGCTTTTCAGGATGTCCTCACTTCCTGGTTAGGGATGAGATCACTTCCTGCTTTCAGATGCTGGAGGGCTCAACAGGAACAATGGGACGTGTTTCGAGCGGAGGCTCTTTTTCAACGGAAACAGCTATGTCTTATTTGTCTGTTACAGGGGGCCACACTCCTCCATTTTGAGAGCTGCACACCTACATGCAACTTAAACACCTACAACTCATACTGACCCCATTATGCTCTGCAATCTTTGCTCAGGCCCCATACACCCACTGTAAATGTGTTATTTAGTACGTGACTTCTGCTGTTACACACACACACATTCTCACATCTTTTTGCTGTGTTTTTTTGCATTTGAAAGAGCATTTCAAATAGTGTAGTCGAATGTTATATCTTTCTTTTTCACTGTGAAGGGGCAATCTCACTACACAACTTCCAATCTCTCTGTACAATGGTTGTTAGATCTACCAATAACCAATAATGAAGTACAAGGGTTTACCTAGCTGAATATAGTGATGAGCAGCATAGGCAATATTCGTATTCACGAAATATCACAAATTTTTGCCTCACATTCGTGATCTCATCATTATTATCTTTATTGCAATCAACACTTGTACACATGCATATAGCGAATTGAGATTGTGTCACGGCAACATCTAGTGGCAGAATGTGAAATAGCAGCTGCAGTGTAATTACCACATGAGACAACACTCATAGAAATAGTTCATTAGAAAAATTGCCACTTGCACCTGGGCATGTTGCAAACGCAATGCATGGTACTTTTCCCAGAATCTTGAGATTGCAAAGATATAGCACTATATTCGAGATCTTCGCAAAATCTCACAGTGCCAATATTCTCGATCAACACTAGTTGAATAGAGATTGATTGAATAGTTAAGGTTCTCATATTGATGACTGTACAAAAATGTATGGTGACATTAAGGCCTAGTCAAGCATTGATATACATGTTTACAGCAAAGGCAGATTCAAAGCAGATATAGTTTTTATCTATCCATTTTGTTATTAAAAGTTGAAAAGTAAAACAGACATAAACAACACTTAACTGAATGAATCTGGATAAAATAAATTAGCATCTCTTAGGCATTTGTGCCTCCATAAGGGTTCTTCATTTTTATTCAATTCACCTCTACTGTATATCTATAGAGGCTACAGTTCAGGCCAGAATTATTAGCCCCCCTTATCTCTTGAGTTCTCCATGAAAATGACCATTAACAACAAATGTTTGTTATTTTGGAAACAAATACACTATAAAAAAACAACATCCACTAAGTGCAATAAGGATATTTTATACACCACATCGAACAAGTCCTACTATTTTATACACCACATTGAAACAAGAAAGGGTACATATGAGACATCCAGATATATTAGACTAGTCATTAATAGTCAATGGTGTACCCTTTCTGAGCCACAACTGACAACAATCTTTTAGAGTAGTTCTTTACTAGGTTGGCACAGGTCTCCTGAGGGATTCCGGCTCATTTTTCCTTTAGCAGTGTTATTATCAATTAGGACATCATAGAAGAATTATAGATAGTAATCAAATAAAGGATTCACGTTGCTGACAGGTGCCTGCTGTGCAATACTTTTGGCAGAACAGCTGAAGAGGAAGAGAGTACTGATCAGTTATGCGGAAGCATGAGTAAGGAATGCTAATACTGCTGCATGAAATGTGCTTAGGACAGTAAGCAAATACAAGCCGGAAAACTCACTAGATCAGCAAAAGAAGTAAGGGAACAACATTGAATGAGTTAGGAATTCAGCTCTAAATTTAACATTGGGTCCTTAAAGTTCTTAAAGCGAACCTGTACTGCCTCACTACTTGGTTATATGGCTGAAAAAAAGTCACAAAAATTTCTTATATAGAGAATATGTCACTCTGAGCTTGTATATTCTGTATCTTTTCACTTGAAAGAATGGGTTGTGCCAAGGACAGTAAAGCTGGAAAGAATAATTGATGCTGGACATAAATAAATATCCTTGTGTAATAAAATCAATGCAAGCCTTTTATTAAAGGGGCCGGTACAACTTAGCAACTGGAGGTGAGGCTAGACTTCAGCTTTAAGTGTATTTAAATGGACAAAGTAAGATTTCACTTAAATAGGGTATATGCTGAAAGTGATGACTCGAAGAGCTATTGTGTGGTCTAATGTCTTACCTTTTAGAATCCTACAACTCTCTTACAATTTAAATCTAATTACAGAATGTTTATAGCTAAAGTGATCACCTTTATTGGCTAATTGAAGTCATTAACCTACCTGGCTGTTTGCCTGAACCCAATTCTGTTTATACTTAGTGCTATTCTGAATCGTGGCGGAACGGCTGATTGTTTCCGGAACAGCCCCTCGTCATCGGTGATGCCGAAGAGGTGGGCGGTGCCATAGACCTCCATAGTAATGGAGCTGAGTGGAGGGTGGGGAAAACGAGCAGAGTACACTCTACTCTTCTTTGAGTGCCCATATTGCGCTGTTGAAAAAAGCAAACTGCTAGGGAGGTTAACCTCCCTAGCGGTTGAGACAAACCCTGTTCGTTTGCCGTTCAGGGTCGTCTCAACCGCAGGGGAAGCCGGCATCGGGGAGACCCGATGCCTCCCTGGAAAGCTGCAGCATTAATGGAGGAGCGCCGGCTTTCCCTCTCACGCAGCTGGTGTCAATAATGACACCAGCTGTGTGAAGAGCAGCGGCGCGAGGCTGGAAATGACAGGCAGTGTACAGTGTACTGTGTACTGTGCTATTATCCTTCTTCAGGCTTAATACTATTCTGGTTTTTGAGACTCACATTTATACACAAGGACAAATATTTTAACAAAAAAACAACTGTTATGTCTTGACTTATAGAGGTGAAAATAAAGGGTTATGGTAAGCATACAAGATCCAACAGTTCAAGCAGTGACCGGAGAATGTTGGTGAATTTCAGCTAATTGTTTAAGTATCTGATGTGTTTTCTTGGTATTTTAATGGTTCAGTTTTAAATTGATCACATTATGTGTATGGCCAGCATTGTTCAAAGTTAGGAAGAATGATTTGAGGTAATAGAGATAAGAAGTTCATGGGTAATATTTTCTTCCTTTAACAATTAAAATGTCCATAAACTAGGGAAGCAAATAAATACTGCTAACATTTTTAGGAAACCTAAACAGCAATATGTATTGTAAATCAGAACTTAAGCATGTAGAGTGCAGTATAGGAAATGGTATTTCTAAGGCTAGGGCTACACAATGTGCTTAGATGCGCTGACGTCAGTGCATCCAATTAGGGCCACGTTATCGTCCGATAAAGCGTGCTCTTTAAATCAATGGGTTACATATGACTTACGTGCCTGGGCAGTTTAATCATAGGTCAGTCTGATGTGCCCATCGACTATCACCACTTCTACAAAACCGCAACAGAGGCTTGGACCATAGTTCAGGAGCAATGACGGGTTGTGTAGACAGCCCTGTCATAGCCCATTGCCATCAGTGGCGGGCTTGTGTACTGTGCAATTCAAGTGTAGGCCTAGCCATAAACTCCAAACTTTTTATATCTATTAATGGCTAGCGGCTGCTATACACGCACCGATCGGCGGACGAACTTGCCACTGACCGATTGGCGTGCGCACTCGCGGCCGTTGGCAAAATCGGCCGCCGATCAGGGGTGCCCACATGGGGCGATAGATCCCTGTCGCCCCACAGCTCAGTTGGCCAGAGAACGGACATGTCCGATAATCTCTGACAGATGCCGTTACTTTCAATAGAGACCGGCGTCTTCATTGAAGCTAACGGCCGGCACACAAAGGGTGTCCGCCGATGCTGTCAGCTCTGGAGAGCAGCGTGATGACGTCATTACGCTGCACTCCAGAGCTGATCTGAGCTGCTCTGTCGGCCCCCACTTGGTATGTATGTGGGGGCCTTAACACGGTACAAAATTCTATTACTAAGTTCCAATTACAGTGTACAAACAAAAAAAGAATTGCAAAATGTATCTATATTAAGTCCTGAGCTTAGCCCATGCTGTGTTTATTAGGAACTAGTGACATCATTGTGGCAACAATTTTGTTGGGTGACTCCATGCTGAATAGATATTACTGACATAGTTCTAAATTCCTCATCGATGTGTACTCTTTTTTCAGCTGTCATTTTGGAACAGTTGGAAGGTGTAGATATATATGAGTCATGTGACTCTTGTGCTTACCAACTGTCTGAAAAATCCCTCTGAAGCTTTGGTATTTCAGTAACTGTTACAAAATTAGTAGCATCTTTTAGTAGAAACCCCACAGTGCCAAAACTAGTTTACATGCATAGTATGATAAATCTGAAATGATATACTGAAATGGAAAAAATATGCAAGTAATATTTACAAACATTTGATTTTATTTGTGAAATATTAAAAAATAATATACTTTGGGCCCTGCCAAATAAGAAATATACATGTTTTACTTGAGAGTATATTTTAACCTTGACAACCCTCTTTCTGGCCTACACCTATTTTTTAGTGTATTTGTTTTAAAATACCTCTCTGGGCACTGCACATTGTCGGACTCTGACATTTTCCAGAACATCCACAAAATTGGTGTTGCATCCCATTGCCAAGAGAAAAGCTAAAAGGTGCTGACCAGGTCGTACAGGTATCCACAACGCCTAAACCGCATGTATCCCCAAGCCTCAGCTAATTGCTGGCGGTGCGATCTGGAGCTGGGTTCTATGCTCCATATCTGGTGGAGCTGCCCCAAGCTGTTGCAATTCTGGGAAGCGATTTTAACATTTTGAAAATATTCTGTACCAAAGACCCCAGAGATAGCGCTGCTGACTTTGTTCCCTAAGGACATTGACAGTAAACAGTTCTTCCTGATAGCAGCCAGGGCTATTATCCTGTGAAACTGAAAATCTACTGACCCTCCTACCCTCTCTAGTTGGCTTATTGAACTAGAGCAACTCCATTGTATGGAAAGTCATCTGGCGCATGTCCGCGGTACTCACAAACAATTCACCACAACATGGACAGCTTGGATATTCTTCCCGGACTCTCCCAGGTTCACTGATTTGCTAGCTGAGTTTCAGTGCTTCTATGCCACGTGTATGACCCACTCCTGGAATCATCCTGATCTTCCTCTATCTTCCTCCCTTCTCTTTCTCCCTGACTGTCCTGTCTAGCATCTTTGTTTCTCCTTCTTAGGTATTGCCCTTATCTCTGGGTACCTGTTCCACATCAGACCGACCCAGTTACCTTACATGGGCGAGTGGTTTAGAACACTGGCATTGGAAAGTATAACTCCAATGTACAGTATGCTGTACTGCTGCTGCATGATATTTCTGTACTCGCCATGTCATGATTTTTATTTTTTTTTATTTGCTGGTACATGTGGGATGCAAAAATAGGCAAATTTTTCACCTAATATTCACAAAAAAATGAATAAAATCCAGAATTTGTGATCTCCAGTCATTATTAATTTCATTGTGAAAATTTCAACATGTACATGTGCATATTGTGAATGCAATGCATTGTAGTTCCGGATACTGATGTAAAAGAGTTATTTTGCATCAGTTACATTTGAATAAAAAATAAAGTGCCAATATTCACAATAAAAAATTATGATTCGAATATTCATGATCAACACTAGAGTGGAAGAGGATTCCACTGCAAACGTTTGATACTTTACATTGTATCAAAGTGTCAAATCTTCTGTGTTTTTCCATGAAAAGATAATGATTATATATTATATAAAATATAATAATATAGTTGCCCTCTGTATTCTATTGTATGTCATCAGTAAGTAAGACAGCTTCATCGCTTTGAGCCTGTTGGGCATGTGTTTTTACGGATGATATATTTAAAATAGAAAGCAAGAGGAAAAGAGGGACAACCATATCATAGTCCAACGTATACATTATTTGCCAATATGCAGGCTGTGTTATATTGCCAGTGCTCTTAAAGTGGACCTACCACCCTCCTCACTGACTTCCCATGCCCCCCTTCGCCCACAGCCGGCCACATCTGAATCACCTGATTCGGATCCATATTGGTGGAAGGAGCTCCTCCCTCTTGCTGCCTGGAGGATCGTACACTCCAGGCATGGCGGCGTGGGATAAAGCAGGCAGGTAAGGTGAATAGCATAGAAATTCACCTGAGGTGAGTGGACCCTGGCTGACTCGAGTTTAAGCCGAGGGGAGCATTTTCTGTCAATTTTTTGGGGCTGAAAACTCGGCTAATACTCAAGTATATACGGTTTGTATATATGTTTATTTTTTTCATGTTTTTATTTTTTATGTCTACAGTCGCTTTAACAAGTAATGCTATTGCTACAGCAAATATTGATCTTCTAGCTGTCTGGTCTGGTTGGAATGATTTGATCATACAAATTAATTTATAACTGTAAATCTAACTGGTTGCATATAACCCTTCCTTCCACAAATCGCCACAATGTTTATGTATATAAAACAGTAAAAGTCATTTAAGGCCTGGAGGTTAATACTTAGGTATTCATTGGAGAATGACTATGAAGCGCACCATGTCACGCAAACCTAATTAGAATGTTGAGCTTTAGTTTATGAACAAGAATACTGGCTCAAGATCCTTCCCAGATATCCCTAAATTACCTCCTGGCCTCTCATTGTTTGCTCAAGCAGAAAAGTTAACTTTCATTTATTGTATCATCCTGCTAAAATATGGATACCTTGAGACAGCTTTTTATTTCAGTCGATATCACAGCACTATATTATGTTGATGTGATACTCGTTCTGCAAAGCAATGGCAAAGGTTGAACAAACTTATTTACATTGTTTGGTGAGAAAACTGGGAATTATTACACGAAATTTTTTTTTTGTAACAATATACTTTAATTGTGTTATAATAGCTATTAAAAATCAGGTTAGAAAAGGCAATCAGAACTGAATGGTCATTACTCCTCCTCCATCAAAGTTTTATAAATGTCACCTCGCCCCCTCATAATCCATACAAAGTGGCTTATACCAAGGCTGTCCCATTTCCAAATATATTTTTTTTGTGGTACATTGGGACAAATTCACTGTTTTGTAACTTTACCAGATATCTTAAGCCTTGGGGAAAACTTACCCATGATAAGCTACACTTATATAAGCTAAAAACCAAACACAAAAATTATAGAGATTTAAAACACGTATATTGCTGGAAAGGAAAACTACTTGCTAGTTGGTACCACCTAACAGTAAAGTTCCTGGGCAGAATTGGAAATGATAGTTTTTCCCAAAACGTTGAAGATTGTTCAGTCAATTCCTAAAGGTGCTAGAAAACAAGATCCCCATACAAATTCTTTCAGGGTCTCATCTAGGCAGGAAAGAGAGCTCGAATTAGTATGCACATTCTTCAGGAACCAACCTGCAATGGTGGTCTCAACTTCTTTATCCTAGAAAAGTATAATATGGATGCTTTAAATAGATATAAAATAGATATATTCATGAATAGATCCATTCAATAGAAAACCTGGTTACAAATTAAGATGGAACAACTATAGACAGTTTGTTAATTATGGTAGACCTGCTCCAAGGTCAGCTTCACTGGTGTTTTCCTTTAATTAATTTTCCCTTGTCTGTAAACATACTTTTGTCCCCCAGTCCTGCAGGAAAATAGTATCTGAATATTATAAGGGCCTTGTGATAATGCCACTCTCAGAGTTAAAGTGTATGTACACTTAAACTCTAAATTATATATCTATATGAAATGGAAGTTAAGGTATGTTTTTGATTGTTTAAGCATTGCTTTCTATTACGTCTAGTGCCATTAATGCAAGGATGTACTTCTAGTGGTAGGTCCACAAGCATAAGATCTTTATGTTAAAAAAAGTTACAAATATACATAAGCGTTCAGTGAATTCAAAAATTACAGTCACATGAATATAAAGATAGATATCTTTGTTCTAAAGCTTTGCAACTTAAGCTTAGATATTTCTATTGGCTTACCTACTCTAAAAGTAATATGATTACCAAACCTGGTAGATGGGCAGATGATAATTGCATTCAGATTACCCTGGCGTCACTGCCCAGGGCTGAAAACTGTTTGGGTATAATATTGCATAACACATAGCTTATTTCTAATTTGCCTTCAGTGTACTAGAAAAGTGTAGATAGTGATTAAAAGTCTCTAATATTACACATGTTCCTTGGAGACTAAATGACAGGTGTTCCCCTCTCTTCTAACATAATGCCGCAGTTCCAAGACTTTCTCTAAGTTCCTGGGAACATATTCAGCAGAACCCAGATTAAATAAAGGCTGAATATTTTCTTTCAATTAGAACTAAAAACATTTATTGAAGCCGCCAGGGTGGTTTTCATTGCCAACAGAAATGAAAAAACAACAACCTAATGACTAACGACTCATCTAATTCTGTAACCCTGTTCCTTAGCCTAGATAACCAAGCACTTCAGTTCCTGACAGGAACCAATTACCTAGATTTATTGAAGCTTTCCTAAGAAATACTAAATAAATATGCAAAATGTTGCTGAAATGATTAATTAGAAGTTTGAGTGTGGGATTCCCTTGTAGCCATGGCAGTTCTGGAAAGAATTAGCTAACAAATATGAACACTTCTAGTAAACTGCATCTTATATTTGTTTAGATTTAGATTACAATAAAACAGAAGAAGGTGGAATACTTACATTATACAAGAGATATAGGTCTAGTTTTTAAAAGCAGTATAGTGGGCAGTATCAGTCTTGAGGGTGCAAAATTGGTAATCTCCTGATCCACTTTCTGACACAACACATTTTAGGTATCCTCAACTCCCTTCCAGCTCCCCAAACTATATAGAGCAGTACAAGTTTTCCTAAACTCTCAGCCTGCTGTTACTGTAATACTTTTCTCTTCAACCAAAGAAAGGCCAAAGTGAATCTGATCACCCTAATTTATCAGTTGACTAACCAACCAACTTGTACCCTCATCTGATGCTCTTCAAGGCATATAGTGCTGCAACATATTCAAGTAGCAACAAGAAGGAGGGTTCTAAAGAAAATCAACCACATAGAAGAAGTAAGCAAAAAAAATAAACATTCCTTTTGCTCTTGAATTAAGTTACACTTTAAAAGTTTAGTACATGTTCTCCATCACCAATTAATCTCCAATATCATTATTAGCTGAATCTTAAGGGCAGGGTACAATGATATCCATGTACAGTTAATATATTAATTAAGCTTTTTATTTGCTTAATTAATGACAACAACAGTGAATGTTACTTAACATGCAGAATGCATGACAACTCATATACATTACTGAGGCTTATTGAATAATTTAGAGAAAATTATGTATGAAAAGTAAAATACATATAAAATAGGTTGAATTGTGGCCAATACTGTTTACTAGGTTAATAAGCTATAAATCATAAAAGCAATAAAAGACATATGTTTTTGCATGACCTTTATCCCTTTTTGGATAGAAAGTTATTATGGTACATACTGTGGTAAAAAGTTTATAATATCTTTTCATGGGACAACACTGAAAATATGTGTATTCATTTATTTTAAGGTGACAACAAATTTGCATTATTATACACAAACAACTTTACATGTACATGTATAAAAGTGTCATATCAGTCCCAATTAAATATAATGTAAAATATTTACCACAAGGGCAGGAGTGTACTGACTCCTGCTCCCTCCACCAATCCAGATCTGAATCCAGTCACTCCCTGTCCCTCCAAACGTCATCAGATTTAGTGATGATCACGAATATTCGGATTCCGAATATTAATCGCGAATATCGGCAATTCGGAAATTCGCGAAGATGGTGAATATGTTGCCGAATATTCGCAATTCCGGATATTCTGTATTTTTTTTCCATTACACATGCCTCTCAATGCAAGTGAACGAATGGGAAGGCTGCAACAAGAGCTTAGCAACACTCCCTGCGACCATCAACAGTTTTTAAATCCAATATTGGGGTGATGCGAATATTCGCAATATTGCGAAAATCGGCACGTTTGAAAATTCGGGAAAATCATTTAGATGGCGTCCAAAATTCGAAAAAAATTTTCAACGCGCCCCTCAATGCAAGTTAAACATATATTCGCGAATATATAAAATTGCATCAAACTGCCGATATTCGCAATAAGAAGAATATTGCCGAATGCGAATATTTTCTGAATGTTTTCCCAAAAATGTGCAGGATGCCGCGAATACGAATGTTGCCTATGCCGCTCATCACTAATCAGATTTAGATGTGGCTGGCTGTTGGGCTCAAAAGGACTTGGTAGGTAGACGTCATTCCCAAGTCCTTTTTATACCAGCCACATCTGAATCTGATAACATTTGAGGAAAGGAGCGTCCTTTTGCCCCAGAGCCCTCCACAGTGCAACATCACATCTGATTTCTCTGTTTTTTTATTGTTTATAAATTTGCCAAAACCTCAGGTAAATGTTTTTCATGTTGTCATCGTGTTGTCATTGTGTGTAAAAGAAAACAAATAATTTTTTCTATTTTTGAATACGGCTGTAACATATCAAAATGTGGAGAAATGGGAAGCGATGTGAATACTTTCCGGATGCACTGTATGTCTTTTTAATGCTGTAGTCTACACACGGCTCCTAAATTACAAGAACTGAACATTACTGGAGTGGCAGTTAATTGGAAAGTGAATGTTTGGAGATAGCATAAAATTTTCCAGAAAATACATTTACATCTGTAAAAAAATAGAATATACACTTTCTGCAATAGTCAATGCTGCCATCAGCTAAATCTTTACTAATTTTCTAAATATTGGAATCTAGGAATGAAGCCATCACTATAAAGTCAGCTATAATTTATAGATGATGAAGGTGTAACGAAAATACATTAAAATGTTAGCAAACAGCTCAGAGACCTGCATTTAGTATGCTGGCTTTGTACAAAATATGACAGAGTGAATTAAACATTAAATGAAACATTAGTGGCTAATTATCACATTTCTCTAAAATGATTTATATAGTGTTGCACCTGAAGTGTGATTATGAAGAAATTAATTAGTTAATGTCTGAAAACCTTTTTAGTTAACGTTCGGGACTGCTTCCTAAATAACTGTGATCTGAATACATATTTTGTTCATTCTGCATATAAGGTACAAGTTATATTTGAAATACAGATCCTCCATGCCATGATGGACCTTCCTAAACAACTGAGCGCTGATGTTCAATGAGTTTGGAACAGCCATTATTTTTCACATCAATGATCTAAATATTTATAATAACGTTTGTATTTAGGTATAATGTATATTACATTATAATGCAAACTTTACAGTAGTCACATTTCAAGCTTATATTGGAAGAGTCAAAAACTATTTAAATTTTTAGTATGAGGAAGTCAAAGCTGAGAAGTAAAGTTGATTGGAGCAAACATTTGCCAAGATAAATAGACTTTGAAAGAGGCCTGTCTATAGGTGTCCATCCACACCTTGTTTTTTTATAGATTTGTGTAAAATGGAACAATGTGCATGTTCACAGCACTCGATTGTGCTCAAATTCATAAATAAGCGAGCCATGGATGCTTTTCTTCAAGGGGTATCAACCAATCCCACTCAAAGACAGGTCTGTCGAGCAGGTAGGGGACATGTCCATAAATCTTGCATATATTCCTTTAGTCCCCATCCACATCCAGATGACCTGTTCAAGCTTTGCGTCATGATGACTTCACCACACTGCGCTTGGATGCCCATCGATTGGACCGGAATCAAGGCACACCACTTTATTCTTTGAATGACTTTGAATGACTTTGATCAGGATTTATGGACATGTCCGTTACCTGCTTGATAGACCTGTCTTCAAGCGGGATCACTTGATTCCGCCGCGAAGATAGGCATCCATGGCTAAGTTTGTTTAAAGATTAGAGCACAGTCTAGCGCGGTGAATGTGCATGTTGCTCGATTGCGCTCTAATCTATTAAAAATCGAGCCGTGGATGGACAGCTTTAGACTTTGTTTCCTCTCCCCATTTTATTCCCCATGTTCAATACGCACTAACCACACTGACACAACCTGTGACATTTGAATGGACGAGCATCCACTGGTGCATTAACAAGATAAGCACTTGCGGGTGTCCTGCATTATTATTGCGGCTACACTGCAACACATCAGTGTGATGTGGAAAAGTAGCTTAAAAAGGCATATTGGTTTTTCCTATACAAATTATTAAATGGTCAACATGGGCAATCCACCCTAAACTGCATGGACACATATCCTTAAGAAGGCCTTACAATGGTTACAGGGTAAAAGATCAATACAACACTCTTATTAAAGGTGGCATACGCGGTTCAGATTTTTTTTAAGTTGATAATATGAGAATCAATCCTTTTCACCTGAATGGATTGCCCTACAGTGATATAAATCAGAAATAAATCGATTGAACAGTGATTGGACTTGTTGGTAAATTACAGTTGATGGTTCAAGTATCACTGGATGTGTTGTCTATGTATATAGAAGGATTTGTATACCTTCATAAGATGAAGCATGCACACAGGACTTGGGATAGGAATCAATCAGTTTAGAATCCATAAAGAAACTCAAGTTTAAATATGAAATCAATAAAGCAATAATCTTTCTTTAGCATGTATCTCTGCCAGGATGTACTCTTCATGTGCAACACTATTTGCTTTTTTTTTATTGAATAAAAGCTGTAATCATTTCTTGGGAAGAGAAAGTCAATAGGGATTAAGTAAAACATTTAGCTGTGTGCACAACTAATAAATCCTTCGGAACAAGGTTTGGTTAATTGGCTGTTTTATTTCTGCTCCTTTGCAAGATCGCAATCTGCTCAATGAGCTGTATAGCATTATCTGGTGACATTACACAGGAAAGTTGCCGTCTCACTTCCTAGGAGTAATATCATTCAGAACTTATCACAGAAGGAACACAATCAAGTCAATAGGCTAAATGGATAGCTCAAAGGTAATAATCCCCTCTGTAGAACATAGACCCAAAGGACCAGTTTTACCAAAGAGTTTAAGTCACTCAGTTAGCAGTGGGTTAAATCCACTCAGTAATTAATCTTACATAGGAACACTGTGGGGATATAAAAAGGTGTAATAGAATACCTATGGGAATGCTGGAACCTGCAGTAATTAAAAATATAAAAAAACATTTTGTCTAGCTACAGTATGTTTAAGAGTTTAACATTCTTTTAACATATGTTTATTCTTATATTCGGCACATATTAGAAATATTTCACTATAGTGTGAAGTGAACCAAATGTCATCACAATATCTATGAAGGTAAATTAGTTAAATTAATTCTTTTTTTTTTGGGGGGGGGGGGGGGGTCATGCAGATCAATCCAACTCAATATCACCTCACAATGCTAGAGAAGTTAAGGAAGTGCATGTTTATAGGAGGGAGAATGCAGAGTCAGCTGTATAATCCTGGTCAAGTCAGCAGTATAATCTTGCTGTATGGTGTATCATGGGCCAATGGTGTGTCATTGCTTTGAGTCTTGAGTATTTGCTCTGTGACTGCAGTATCTGTTTAGCCACCTAAAAGCTGCATGTCTTAGCTTCATTGCCTGGTCCTCTCCACCTTTTTGTAGAGTTTATCTGCACTATACCCTATGGTAATTCAATTTACCTAACATAGGCTGCAAGAGGCTGTTAAAAAATGGACAACAATTAAAATAATGTGGCCCAAATCATTACCTTTAGGTATTCCAATCACTTTCATGACCAATGGTGTATAGAATCATCACATAGACACAGGAGAGTAGGTAGAAATGACTGGGCCCCATAGCTCTTTTTTTGCCAGGAGTGGCATGCCCCCTTGTAGCTAAAAGCCCCAAAGTGACCACTATGGCTACTATGGTGGTTCCTATGCCACTGCCTGGACATGCAGAATAAAGGCATACCCGTTTTAATTTCCCCATTCGATCAACTTAAACCGAACAATTTTTAAGTTGATCAACCGGAAATCGATGCCTGTCCACATAGTTCGATCCACCATTTGATCGAAATTGACCAAAACATTTCAAAACATTTTGATCTATCAAGTATACATTCAATGTGTATTGTATATTATTTTTTTGTCCCCAACCAATTTTGGTATGAAATAATAAGCATACCTATACATCTGGTAGCAGACATATTGGTGTGTTTCCGATCAACTTCCTTCAGTAATGCTTCAATCCATTAAACCAACATTGATCAAATATTGGTTTCTTCATGTGGGGGGTATTTTCATAAATTCGAATCTGGCAGATTGTAGGGAAATCGAAAAGTGTATGGGGGCCTTAAATCTGCAAACATTTTTTAAAGAATGGTTTATGAAAAGAGCTCAGTTAATTCCAGTGATGTACCTTCAGATGATGCCACCTGTGCAAAAGCCTATTTGTGAAATATATTTTCTGATAAATACCATCAACAGCTAATAGTATTTTAATAAAGTGTAAGAAACTGAAAGCAACAGATACTCAGGCATGAAGTGGTAGGCCATGAACAATCCCAATGCATGCTGAGGTGCACATTGTGCACATTGTAATCTTCAGATTAGCTCTAGAACAAGAACCAGAGAGCCTCAAAGAATAGGTTTTTTAATGGCTGATCAGCTGCATGCAAGCCTTACATCACTAAATAAAGAAAGGCAATAGTAACGTGTTCTCCAGAGTAATGAATTACGCTTCTCTGTTCACTTCTTGTATTCCTTAGGATATTAAGGCAGTTGGGTGACCTTGCTGTTTCCACCAAGCTGTGTCTCAGTAAAGTAAAGTCCATAAAGACTGAGTGAGTGAGTTTGGTGGGGATTTGCATGAATGGTTTGCACAGAGCCCTGACACCAACCCTATAGAATACCTTTGGGATGAATTAGAGTGGGGACTGCGAGCCAGGTCAACAATTCCAATATACACACTCCTATATCTTGTGGAAAGCAGAAGAGTTAATGCCGTGACAGCGTTCAAGAAGTGTCCAACTCCATGTTAATGCCTATTAATTAAAAATGGGATGTCATTAAGGTTTATGTGTGTGTATAGTCTGATGTCCCAATATTTTTGGTAATATTCACTGCTTCTTAATGAACACTGAAGCCTTCGGAATGAACCTATGGGCAATTATCTGGACAAATACTGTATATTCAATTTGTTATTTAAAAGCACATCTCTCTGTATTAATAGAATCCCTGAACATGTTGCAAACAACCCCAACTTCATTTGAAAGCTGAAGCTCAATCCTCAAGCATTGATAAATGTATGCTGCATATGTGAAAACTTCCTGTAATAAGTGGTCATTTATCTGCTGGCCGCTTTTAGTAGCAATGTGGAGATCATTAAATTTATTTATTTGCTGTTGAGCTGAGAGATGGGAAAGCTTACCATTCATACAACGATGCTATTAAAATGTGGAATTCTACTGAATAAGACTGTCAGGTTTCAGATGATAAAGTAGTTATCGGAATAATTAAAGTTAAACTGACAATGCCTTACCTATTGCCCTCTCTGCTGCCAAGTTCAACCCAGCCAACTTACTATGCTGACAGTTCTCGTCTTCCTTGTCCCTGATGTATTGATTCTTTAACATTAGATCTTCTACAGTGTTGTAAATGTTAACAGAAAGAAAAGACCTGGGTTCACGTGTCTGCTCTTTAGTATCTCTAGGGGTTCAGTAAGCCCTTCAATCATCAATAATACTCAAATACTGGAAGGTAAATGACCACAGGGTGACAACCTTCTCCTAAGATTATGCATTTAAATAATAAAATACAAATAAATAATCTGGTCCTTTCCAGGTTCAAAAATTATTAGAGCCATACAGAAACAAATTAGATGTTATATGGGATAAACTTAATACATATAATAATTCTTAAAGTCTATGATTTCTCAATTGTTTTATCAGTCTCTCCCATTGTGGAGGATTTTTGGGCCACACATCTTTAAAACATTACCTTAATTCTTCACTATTTGCAGGCATTTATTTATGCAGAGGTTTTTAAGGTCCCTCCACAGTATTTTATTTGGATGGAGGTTCTGACTTTGAATAAATCTTTGCAACACCTTGATTGTGATCTTCGGATCATCGCCCTATTACCAGTTTTGGACAAGATTTAGCTTAGCAAATGGCATCGCATTTTACTTTTTGGTAATACTTTGCAGTCGTTTATGGTAGACTCACTGCCTTCAATGCGGCTGCAGAACAAAGACATCTTGTGGCAAACCTAAGCCATGCTGTCATGTTCTTTTAGTAAAGAGTAGAGCCTCTCTCCTGGAAAACTTTCCGAACTGAAATTGTTCAGTCTTTTTCTAACTGCACTGTCCAATACAATAATAAATATATTATAATACACAGTAAGAGAGACATTTTATCAGTTTCCCTTGTACGCCCTGACCTTGGGGTGAATTTGATGTCCATTCCTGGCAAGATTGGCAACTGTTTTTGGGGCTTTTAATTCAATACTCCATGCTTTAGCACTTGGTAGACAGGCTTCCATATGAAAACAACATAGAACACAACTCTGCATATATAGTGTGAAAGGGCCCTGAATGTTTTACCTGCATTAGGCTTAGTTCCCAGTGGGCGTTTTCCCCCATGTTCAGCGGGCACAATCTGTGCAATTCTTTTGAATGGGATAGGATCCAATGCTGCAACCATGTACCACTTTGTTTTCAATGCGGCGTCCCACATTGTCCATGTGGCAAAACTGGGAGTAATTTTTAATGGTGAGAGACAAGTCTATTGAAAATCAATGGACACATCAGTGGGACACAGAGAAGCCACAACCGATAAACATCTGGCACATTTTTTCTGTATTTTTCCTATTCAAATAATAGAGTGCGTTACCCCCAATGTTGTGGTAATGCATCCTAAACAGCAAGCAATCTGCCTCCAAAAACTTGGTAATGCTTGTTGGGCAGCATGGATGCGATGTGGATGCATCCATGCCACCCTATGAAAACATACTCTTACCTGTAAAAGTGTAAAAGTTTTTTAGCACTGGTATAAAGTACTTTTTAGAAAACTGTATAAGTTTAACAATAGTCAGTCTGTTTGCTAAACAAAACGGGCTAAAATAAATACTCCACTACACAGATTTTTTTGTGTTTTGCAAATTATTGTAAGATCCTCCTGTAACTGTGGTATAACACCTGAAAATAAATCCTGTACAGTGAAATCATTTCATCAAGCATAGCAGTCAGTCAAGCAAAACAGAGTACATTAGGTGCTGTAGGATTAATGTAGTCAGCATTTCCATCATTGTAAGTCTTAATCGTTGATCTAGCATTTTTCTGAAGATTCAGTATTGTCCTATATTTTACAAAACTGTCAAAGGGTTGTTTTTCTTTTTAAGGACCTTTTCACACTATACGCTCCTTGTTGCAATTAGCAAGTACATTAGTACATAACATGCTGGTAGAAAGGTTTCCAAACTTGTACGTGCTACCTTTCCACAAGGTTTAGGAGTGTGTGTATGGGAATTTTTGACCATTCTTTAGAAGAGCATTTGTGTGGTCATACACAGATGTTGGCCAAGAAGGCCTGGCTCACATTCTCTGCTGTATTCATCCCAAAGGTGTTCTACAGAAGCAACTGTGCAAGCCATTTTAGATCCTCCACACCAAACTCACTGACCCATGCCTTTATGGACCTTGCTTTGAGCACTGGTGCCAGTTTAACTGGAACCAAGCTCTGTAAAACAACTCCACACCATAATCTCCCTTCTAAACAATTTTACACTTTCAACAATGCAGTCAAGTACCTTCTGCTGGTATTCACCAAATCCAGAGAATCATGATTTGTCACATTGCTTTATAGTCCAGTGTGCTTTTTACAATGTTATCTAATGTACTGGTAATTTGCTGCTTGGATGCAGCAGCTTATCCACAACATTTTATGAAACTTTATACATACTTTTCTTGAGCTAATCTGAGGGTTATATGATGTCTGCAGGTCTTCCTTCTGCAGAGATTTGGTGACTTCAGAGTTATGCACAGTTCAGTATGTGCGGACCCTTATCTGGAGGCTACCACATTGCAAGTAAGTTGTTGTTGCCGCAAACTACATTTACATTGTTATAATACCACTAACAGTTGATTGTGGAATATTTATCAGCAAGGAAATATCACAAATGCACAGGTGACATGCTGGGATTCTGAGACCAATAGATTCTTTCACATATATTTGTAGAAGCAGTCTGCATGCCTGGGTACTCAATTTTTATAAAAATAAAAACTATGGCCAAGGAAGTGATTTCTACCTGAACTCAATAATCATAAAGGGTGTCCCAATATGTTTGGTAATATGGTATATACTTATAAATATTGCATATTCCTTATCTTTTCTTGCCTTTAAATGCTGTTACCATACAGTAAATTGGTACTCAGGGAAGAACATCATCTTACGTTCTGCATCATCAACCAAAAGTAGAAGTATATCATTGATATACAGAAAAGACAGCAGCCTCTCTTACACAGCCAAACTTGTTTTTTGTTGCAAGCCGCAAATTAACCTTACGTCAACTTTCAAACTTTTGGGATGAAGGAAGTAGTGTTCTGAGTAAAAAATAATAAGTAGTCAAACAGAGGCTACATAAGTTAGAGCAAATCCAACCTCAAAGAACCATGAAAAATACACTTTGTACACCATGCAAGTTGACACCTTTCACCGCCTCTTAGATTTCACTACCCTTACTTTACATAGAGGATATGAGAAGCCATTTTTCCTTTTTTTAATAAGGTAACAGTTAAAAGGCAGTAACACAAAGCTTCCTTGTGGCCGGTCCTCAGAAATGGAGACATTCCAAGAGTTTCTGACTTATAAAAAAGCTGTATTATTTGTTTCTTGTTCTACTGGGCTAATGTGTGTACTTCTTTATTCAATACACACCTTCTTTCTGGAGCTGTTTTGACTCGTCTCTAAGGTAACTTCATTCGTTCTCAGTATTAACCCTTATTATTGAAATTATATTAAAACAAAGCTGTTGTGGGAGAGACAACCAATATTTAATTTACATATTTTCCCACTATAGAAATGATACAGGACTTTTGCTTTAATAATTATCATATGATTTGTATTTTATGTTTATCATTAGTGATGATGATACAAAGAGAAAACGCAGTTGCTGGATTGTGCATTATTGGGTGGCACAGCGGCTCTGTGGCTGCTTTGTTAAAACTGTTACCTCGCAAAGCTGGCGTCTCAGACTGGAGCTGGAGTCTGGGGCTGGATCTTCAATCTTGGGTTCAGTTCAGTGGTCATTTTCTACATATATTCTTCCAGTGTTTGCAGGGATTTCCTCTGGGAACTCTGGTTACCTAACATATTTAAAGCATACTTGTAAGTTCATTGGCTTGAGCTTAAAAGGAGAATTAATTTTTTTTTAAATATTGTTGGATAATAAAGAAATATGAGAAATCTTAAGTTTGGAATTTGTTTTTTTCACTTAAGGCTAATTATGATTGCCATTCTTTATTATGTGGGAACGAATGGCTGACCATCGAATTTGACTAGAAACTAGAGCAATACTCTTTTTTCAAATGTTCCCCCAACCCTTCACTACATATCCAGCAATTTCGGTGATGATAGCATGTTCAGGGGCTTGGCAATTAACTCACAAGTCAGCTAGTGGAAAACATTTGACCATCTCTGACAGGAACTTGCACTCCATGCTGTCAGCAAAGGCAGTCTCTGTGAGTCTCTCAGCACTGCCCCTCCCAAGTGAATATTTTTATACAGCAGGTTTGAGCACAGTACACAAGGGGTGGGGATGGGACGCCCTCAGTTCACTCGGATTAAAATAATGTCCCCCCCAATTTTGTGGGAAAATGTGTAAGAAATATAGTAAATAGGCACTTATTCAACGTATAAGTCTTTAAAGATCCTTCACTGACATCATTTAATACAATTTGCGGCGACTACTAATAAAATAGTTGTTTCTAATTTGCATTGTGAAGCTTGGTTGTAGTAAGTGTAAGGTTTAGTAATCAACAGATGACAGGATGAAGCTTAACTTGAAAAACTTTATTCCAAATGAGACCCAAGAGGGTCTTGCTGATAACTAATAACATTTGTGAAAGGCCCAACGGGACGTCAAAAAACACTCAGTGAACACAATTAAAAAGGGTTTAGGCCCAGAATGTTCTAAACTAGTGGCACGTTCCGCAACCCAGATAGAAAAACCAGGGAGTACTTGCTTGTCCAACCAGTAGGCATGACCGTGTTGCTTGGAGGGAGTGCCACATGTATCTCCACTAAAGTGCAGGTATGCTCCACAAGTTTGGGGTGACACACCACCATACTGGAACCCTGGCACTAGCAGAGTGTTCACAACTGGGGCTTAAGTATGCAATGTGTGCTATTTTGCTCACCAGCTGCCTGCATGCCGGACCAAACTGGGGCAGGAACTGAGTCAGGGAGGAAATGCGCCCAGTTGTTTCTACTCTCTCCCATTCTTCCCCTCCCTTATATTTCCTAAGCACCCCTAGGCATCATGGTCTGTCAAATTAAATGTGGTGATGCCAAGAAACTACATAAGTATATACTGTATCTATCTTTCTACCCCGGCCTTCACTCCCTCTGTCCTTGACAACATCTCTCACTGCCTATCGGCCATCTCTTCATGGATGGCTGACAGAATCCTTAAACTCAATCTGAGCAAAACTGAACTCATTATCTTTCCTCCATCACCTTCCAAGCCTCCTCCCAACATCTCACTTACAGTAAATAACACCGTCATCTCCCCCATTTCACAAGCTCGCTGCCTTGGGGTCACCTTCGACTCTGCGCTCTGCTTTACTCCCCACATTCAGAACATTGCTAAATCCTGCCACTTCCATCTCCGCAACATCTCCAAAATCCGCCCCTTCCTATCCCCAGAGACCACCAAAGTCCTGGTACACGCTCTCATCATCTCTCGTCTGGACTACTGCAACATCATCCTCTCTGGTCTTCCTCTCACTAGACTTTCGCCTCTTCAGTCCATCATGAATGCTGTTGCTAGACTCATCTCCTCTAACTGCTCCACATCTGCTGCTCCTCTCTGCAATCTCTTCACTGGCTTCCAGTTGTCCAGAGAATCAAATTCAAAGTTCTGTGCCTTGCTT
>CM070035.1:44976208-44993704 GCA_036250615.1 Ptychadena robeensis | reverse complement strand
GTTAATGGAGGGGAATGCAGCTGGGAACGGAAGGGGTTAACAGAAGGGAATAAGGCAGGGTTAAACAATGAGTGGAATAAGGCAGGGAACTGAAGGTGTTAAACAATGAGCAAAGGATTCAATGAAGGGGTTAAGGAAAGGCAGTGATACTTAGCCGGCTTCGCAATAGGTCTCTGCTGGGCTGTTGGGGGGGGACCAGTTCAGGGCTGGCATAGGCAATTACACAGTTCAGATGGGAGAGTCGGCATTAGCCAGCATCTCACATCTGACAGCTCCTCCAGCACCCCCAGCTAATCTCCGTGCCGAGAGAGCTGGCGGGCAGCCAAGGTGCGACCACTGGCGGCCGAGTGGCCGCGGGCGTCACGCTTTCGACATATAAGACACAGGCACTTTTTGCCCCCCAATTTTGGTGGTGAAAAAGTGCGTCTTATATTGCTTTTTTTTGTATTTGCCACCTGTGTGTTCTCTTAATAATGCTTCTTCCGGCCCTGCCAATTAAATGCTTTATGTTGTCATAGTTGGTTGAATGGGCAACCAACATGTTGGTAAATCCCTGTTTGATTGCCATGATTTTGATGGGGACCAATGTAAAAAATCACCAAGAATATTAACCTAGTAGTATAAGCTGTTGTTATGGAGGAGATGAATGTTTGGAACAATTAATTATTTCCTTCAAAGCAATTGTGCGATCAGCTGTTGGTCTTCTGCTCAGTATTACTGTATGTCAGAGAAGTTGGCCAGTAATTTTGGTTGATAAAGAACTTTAATCTCTCTCCTGCTATAGGAAACATCTACAAAGATAAGGCTTGAACCTTTATCCCTGACCTGCCAATTTGACACATCCAATGGATATCTTTCCTTTCTGTAGACATGCCAATGGCCTGAAATTCCATCTTGCATGGGCTGTCATCAGCACACTGGAATCTTGTGACACTCTAAAGTATTCCCCTCCACATCTCCCCCAGCAGCTACATAAAAGGTTATGTAAGAAGCGATAGCATGGGGGAAAGTAGCTGGGCCAGCACAAGGTGTAATTATAACTGCACAAACAGAAGGGAGTTATGACATGGTAAAGGGTTTTTCTAGGAAACAAACTCTTGGGTGGAGTATTAAGATTTTCTACATGAAACACTGCAAGTGAATAAAAAGGATTTAAGTGTCCAACCGAAGAAGAACAATGTTATTCTGGTATTTTGTGTGCCTTCTGCCTATGGCCAAGTAATAGGTTCCTGGGCTTCATACGATTCTATGCTTTTGGGTGTATTTATGACGCTGTATCCTTTCAGTCATATGTTTCTTTAGCTATGTAATAAGAACGCATAATAGCACACATGGCTTAAGTTTGTATTGTATTTTCTTGAAATTTTTTATAAAAATGTACATGCAAAAAAAAAAAAGATAAATGAATGGAACCATATTAAGCGGTTACTTTGAAATGTCAGCCAGAGTGTGATTTGGGGTTTCTGGATTGCTCATTGCCCACCTCACAATATTCAGGTTACATTTTTGTTATTCCTTTAAAGTGACTATCTCAACAAAGAAACAAACATATGGTGGATTTCCTGGTACACAGATTATAGCTAAATACTATAATGTCATTATGTCATATGGAAGCCATTTTCTGTCACCTCATAAAAATTGGATTACATAAGAGTATAAAAATTTGGGTTTTAAAAACAGTGTCTGTATGGCTGCATATGTCTTTTTTTAAGCTACCCATACACAGGTAGATTCCCAGGCGTTACACCAGCGACTGATCACAGTATAAGGAACGTCCATCTAGTGGAAAAAATAGTAGTTTGTCATTTTAAAATTCCACTCTCTGACTTTTTGATTTAATTACAAAGCCCCTGAACAAGGTATCATCTCCCAAATCGCTATAGATTTAGAGAAGGGTTTTAGAAATTTTATGTAAAGAAAAATATTGCTGTAGCTCTTGTAGTTTTTTAATGAATAAAGTTAAGGCGAAAAAGTCATCAACTTAAATTTGAATTTAATTAATGCAAAAAACTACACATGCTGAAGCAATACTTTCTCTTTTTGTAGTGTTCCCCCAACCGTTCTCTATATCTCCTGCAATTTTCGTGATACAATGATTAGGGACTTTGCAAATACCAATCAAAAATCAAACACTCAGGGGGCCAAAATAAAAGACTTGGACAACATTGATATTTATTGAAAATTGTGGAAGTTTTTTCATTTTATCAGAAATAACGACAAAAACAGCCACTCTATGGGGGTCAGTGAGAAGTGGTCCTGGTCCATCAACACACTTATTGCCAGGATTTATTCGTGTATCAGTTATGTGTTTATTTAGTTTAATTAGCAATGAATTTTTGCATAATTGTGTGTTTCAACTTTTATTATAGTCAGGAAGACTACTACACGCATTGCTTGCTTTCATCATTTATTAAGTTTAACTGCTACTCTTTATCATTATACTGCTTGTACCAAGTTGGAGCGAGGACAAAGACTGTCACTACACATTCTAATCTCAGTTTATTACACTGGGCTGCATAAAAAAAACACACACATCCTTATTACCACACATTACCACACTACAGTCTTTCCTAATGCTTTAAGTATAATTAAGTTTTATTATTTAAAAATGAAAAATAATGTCTTCTAGCTATGCCTGCTTTCCTCTTTTCATTATAACATGCTTATACAAGTCAGTATAGATTAAAAATGTTATGTGCGGCCCTTTAGTAATGCCGAGAGCCACATTTGTGGCCCTCCATATCAACTCAGTTGCCCAATACTACCCTAGAGTTTACTTTTTAGTGCCTACCTATTTGAGCAGCTGGCAAGACCCACTGTCATTCTGCCTGCAGTTTACTCAACAGGGTTGGTCAAACTGTTGTTGATATATGTGTAAGGGAGAACATTGCCCATTGGACTCGACATTTCGCAATATTTAAATCGCTTCTTCAGGAGTACATGTTAGGCATAAAACACATTGCATTACATCTATGGAGAAAATAAACAAGGAACAGTCACTTTAACAGATCAAAATAACACATGTAGTAGACGTAGTAGAGACGTCCAATTCAAATTATTGAGATAGGCGTACTTGTGGTGTGGTAAGATGATATTATCCTGCCTTATGGATTGTCGAACCTGTAGGGTAGTGTCCGAGGTCTGCCCCTCCAAGGGGAGCGTGTCACCCCTCTCTCACACAAATTCAGGATTTTCGGAACCAGGATGCCATTTGTCTGTAATATAATACAGGCATGCGGCGAGAGTAACCACCACCTCCCTGGCTTCCTCACTGATGTCAGGGAAGTGGGTTCAGCGACAAGCCCGGAGGGTGCTGAGGGGGCGTGTAAGAGCATGGCTGGAAAATGTAAGCTATTTTTAGGGTTTACTACTATTTGCGATATAAATGTCCCCCAAGCCACACTTCCAGAATGTTGACAAATGTGCTAGCTAAAATCTCATCTCAACCTCATCTTATATCAGAATAGGTTATAATCAAGTATATGGAGATAGCAAAAACTTAACTTGGGGGATGTTTTACCTTATGTTATAATTTAAATGTGTGCCAGATAAATAAGTAATTAAATGTTTTATCACAAGTATACAACATTAGTAAGAAAATATGCATGTTGTGATGTTGGCATTGTCTAATCTTCCTTCCTTACCAGGAGAGATAATATTGCAACATTAAAAAGGGTTTAGTTGCTCTTTAAGCAAAGCATACAGATCTGCTGAATGGTAGTTGGCTATGGCTTGCTTTTCCTTCACGTTTCAAACATCAAATGGAAAATTTCCATGACAAATCGTTAGCAAAAATGATGCATTAATGTATAAACTGCACCTACCTATGTCAATGAATTTATTCAGCAGGCTAGTTTTGCATATGAAACAATGTAAATGAATATGAGCCATTACCTTTTGTTTTGCTTCACCTATCTGCCTGCATATTTTATATGTGGGTTTTCTGCTCCATTATTTATGTAAATATTTATTCATACATTAATGCTACGCTTCATTAAGGTACAAGCTTGGAATGTTAACATTTGTTAACTCTAAATTATAACTTTTCCAAGGCTAAAAAAGCAGTGATCATCAGAAGTCTATATTGGTTACTTATGTAACTCTCAAGCTTCAAACAATATATTTTTCCTCTTCCCACACTGGAGACTTTTATGGTTCTCTGTGGCAGACCTTATGAATCATAAATCACAAGAGAAATGTGTTGTATCAATCATGTTTTACACATAAAGTGTTGTCTTCATTCTCAATAACTTTATTAAGCAGCTAGCATGGACTATGATGCACAAGGTTTCTTAGACACTATCTGCATCCTCTCTTTTTTTTCATGCACCTCATATGAAATGAAGGTAATCTTTACTAGCACAATCCACAATTTAGATAGCACAAGGATCCATTCCAGTGATGGATACCCTTATATAAGAAGAACTTTCTCCTGGTTTTTTCAGCTGCCAAGGTATATAGGAGCTTATTGGCACCAATAGGTGTTTTGGCATTGCAGTTTCCATTTATGTTTAAAGCGCACTGATGCCTGATCATCTTAATACATTGTGTTCCTTGCTTTAAAAAATCCTTACCTGTGAGGAGTTATTCTTGCATCTCTTCCATTGCCCCTCCTCTCCTCTTTTCTCTCTCTGCAATATCTCCGCAGCTGTAATTGCAATCTCAGTCAGGAGACCTGAAGCTGCAGGTCACAATGTCTTTATGTAAGCCAATGGATTTCTGTTTTCTCCCATTGAAAGTAATGGCATCTAAGTCCCCGAGCGGTTGATTGCATTACTGCAGCTATTTAGCTCAAAAGACTGGAAGAAACATGTGGCGACTTCCACAGAGGAGAGCAAAGTAGTTAAGTGAGTATATTGAAGTGACATTTAATATATAATAGTACTATGTATGAAATAAATTACTTGTTTTCACTTTGTCACTTTTTATTTTATTCCTCATTGCATGTCAGTAGTGATGGCCGAATATCGGCCCGGTCTGTCTGCGAACGGGCGGATCGGACTTTTAAAGAAGTCCACCTTCTGCCTGTTCGCGGACAGATTCAAATTCAAATTCCACCTCTAGGCAGGGAATTTGAATCGGAAAACCCGGAAGTGACGTCACATCCGTTCCTTGGAATGCATAGTTCCGGGTTAAGGGAGCCAGATGTGACGTCACTGACGTCACTTCCTGTTCTAGAGCCGGTTTTTCACTAGAAGACCGGCTTCATGCCGGTCTTCAAGTGAAAAGATTCTTCCCCTGGCCCGATCTCACTGCTTCTGCTCCTGCCGGAGGAAAAATAGAAATCTCCTTCTCACCGGCGAATGGGGCGGGTCGAACACCTGTACTGCTCGCGACGAGAAGGATGCCGAACATCCATATTCGCCGCCGAACTGTCTGCCTTGCGGGCAGTTCGGCCATCACTACATGTCAGTAATGTTAATATCCTGGAGTCTATTTCATGTTCAATATATTCATGTGTGTTGAAGTCTCCATCTGAAGCCTAATGTGACAGGGTGCCAGTGGAGAAGCACAAATCAAAGGCAAGAACAGTAAGTTGTCATGTTATAACAGAAAGTGTTCCTCATGGTAAGATCTCCAGGTATTATTCTAGTAGCAACTATGGATTTCAAAATATTGATTACTACTTTGGGGTCAAAAGAATCACAAACAAGTAAGAATATTTGTCTGATAAAAAGGTTGTTTTCATGAAGAAAACCTAACAATTTATCATTGGGATTAAAAAACAGTATGTTATGCACATTTCTCTATTTAGAAAGCCATAAATAAAGAACTTTATTATTAATAAATACAATTATAGGGCTTTCATTTGCATTCAAGACAACATAATGTTCATAATCATATTTAGAATGCATCTATAAAGAAAATATTTAGCTACCTTTCCTTCAACATATAAAATATTGAGTTAAGTTCCATTGCTGTGGAGTAAAACTTGGCACATCACTCCGGCATCTACACTATTCTTAACACCTTGACTATAAGAACAAACTGGTTTGCAGATTCCTCCATCATTAAAGTTCTCCTTTGCCAAGAACTAGGGGTGGTCCTAAATAGCTTGGAGCCCTTTAGCACCATGATATTTGCAAAATGGAATACAACAGCCAAAAGATGTGAGGTTTGGGATGCAGCCAAAAACAGGAAAGGAAAGAATCCCTGAATAAAATGTTCCACGGCCATAAATACAATGAGAGGCACAACTCTGTGGTGAAGAAAGGAAGTCACATGAAAAGCATTTTAAATCACAACAATGTTGCCACCAGGTGTTCTTCTTTTTTTATGAGTCAAAGGTTAAAAATATTCTGCATGGAAGGGAATGCTTTGTAGACCATGTGAGATGAGATCTATATACCTGGCTGGCTACCATGTACAAGGGCTAGCTATGGTTCATTATTCATCTTGCATTGCTCTGTAAAAAGTAGACCGTGCTCTTGGAGTGTGTAATACGGGAGGAAGAATGAAGCCCTCCTTCCACTTCTCTGGACATTGCAAGCAGAGAGCGGAGAGGTAGCAGGTGTTCTGTACAGTCAAAGGCTTTGCAAATACTGTTCATCCATATCATTTCCCTGTCAGTCAGATAGGATCTTCATCAACCACGGGGTATTATTGCTGCTGAGGTGGAAACTCTCTACTTGCATTCCATTTGTCTCCCATATGGGTGTGTACATAAATCATAAAACATTTACTTTGCAAGATGTCTACTTTTACCAAGGGAATAATCTATGTGTGTTACTTAAATAGTGCTACAACATTATACTACAATACCAACTAAGTGCACAGATTACTTCTGCCAAGGGAAAATGGCTTTGGTCTAATTGAATGATGACATGTGGTTCTGCTGTTAGGCTGGTACATTGCTATGTAATGTGAAGTATTGTCACATTTTTTCATTACACCTTAGAGCAAACAATTTATTTTATGTTTATTCTAAGATCATTAAATAGGAATTAGGTGAAGATTGCCTTAAAGGGAATCATTGCTGCTTGTCAGTGTGTGATGATCATTATGTGTATAAAAGTCCCTTTTCATAAAGCCTGAAATAATATGCTTTTCCTTCTTCAAGGGGAAATGGTGGTAACCTTAATAACAGAACAGAATATAACAGAATATTTGCAAACAAGGACAAATGAACTATAAATAATACTAACCACATTGCAGTCTGCATTCAAAGATAAAGTACCAATAGGCTCCTAAACATACAGTTTAAATACATATATACAGGAGATATTGGACCTGGGCACTCCTGGACAAGCAGAGCAGTAACTACAATGTCCTTTGGTGCAATAATACCAATATGAATGAATACCTAACTGCCAGACACCTAGGCATAAGTGTGTCTGACTGTCCGGACTGGGGGGAATTGAGTGAAGGCTGGATGGACCCAGCCGGAAGTGATGTTGGGTGGCGAGGTCCTTAAAGATTCCTTCCCCCCTTTAATTAAGGCTGGTGATTGTCCAGTCATAAGCACATTAGGTTGATTAATAGTGATGGCCAAACATCGGCATGTGTTTTATAAAAGTCCAACTTCTGCCTGTTCATGGGGAAATGCAAATTCCCTGCTTTTGTATCAGGCACTTGTATATGTCACTCCCGGTAAGTGGAATGCACACTTCCTTGTTCCACATGATGGAAGTTATGTCACTAATGTCACTTCCGTTTTTTTGCCCAATTTTTTCACTGGAGACCAAGGTCTCTAGTGAACAAATTCTTCCTCCAGCCGGATCTTTCCGCGCCTGATCTGGCTGGCGGAAGAACAATAACCTTCTCCTCGCTGGCGGGAAGAACATGTGATGTTTGACATAAATTGTCCACCTTGCGACAGTTCATCCATCTCTATTGGTTAAGGTATTGGGAGCACTATAATTGACCTTGCATTTGTATAAAATATTATTTATGAATCAACTTGTTATTAATATATAAAGGGTTATTCATCTACATAGTATCTATCATTTGTAATTTCCAGCTGTGGCGAAAATATATGCACTTTTTTATCGAATACTGTGTAAGGTGTCTTGATTGATAAAATTAATGGGTTAACATAAGTTATGTTAAGACTTATTACTCAGACACCCCAGCCCCGCCTATCTCATTGGTTGCCTGTCTGTGATTTGGCAAGGAGAAGCAGCTGACAGATGAGGTCTCCTCTCCATTCTATCTGTCTGTCAGCATAATCCTTGTACAGCAGCATGTTGACCCTTTCTACTGCAATTTTTATATCTACTTTTACAGGAAATTGCAGGACGCTTCTATCAACACACATTCTGGAAGTTATAGGTTGTTGAATTGCTAAATACAACAAATACACAATTTTTTGTATGTATTGATATTTGCTTGAAATTCAGTCAGTTGAAGCGGTTTTTACTCAATAGATGAGGAATCAACTTCAGCGGGATGACGTCATCCCGCTGCAGCCGGCCTCTCAGTTGATCGGCAGGCACCCTATGTGTGCCAGCCATCTAAAGTAATGGGATCACACAGGAATTTACCGGCATGTCAGATCACCGTGTGATCCCACATGCTTGGATAACAATGATTCTAGATATATTTGTATCGCTGACCAAGAAGGAAGCATACTATTTTCAACACAGATGTCCGAATATTGCAACAACTCAAGCTGGACTCGGCTTACATGTGACATGTAATAAGTTGCAGCACCATCTTGTGGACATTTTGATAATTTAGAGATTACATTTAATTTTAAAAATTAATAGATGTGCTGAGACAATGATAACCTATGTTTACTCTTTACCTGTTAGAATAACATGGTAAAAAACTGTTAACTGTTAAACTATGCTGTCAATCAATCCTCATTTTCCATATAGAGCCAATCAAATGGCTCTCAGTCATAGGAACAGACACTATGCCCGCACTCTCCGAGATCTTTACTCCCAACACAGACTCCCTATCTGGCTCACTTCCAGGTGCTGAAAAAACTTCAAGTAGGTACACTCACCTCCCCATATATCAGCCAAAACAGAGAAGTCCCACACTCTGGGTAAAAGTTCAAAAGTAATCTTTAGTTCATTCACAGATAATATAGTGTACAGAAGACATGTTTCACTCAAACGTAGCTTTTTTTGCAGAGATGGGGGGATAACATATAGACATAGTATATATAATGGCATAAATATGAATTAACATAAAATAACAAATACTTTAGCAAATAGAAAAGTACCCTCTGTTAAGTAAAAGTAAACCTGTCACATCCCAAAGCTTATGAAAAGCAAATAGAGAAAAGGTTGCACCAAGTCACCCATGAGACAGAGTCCAGTGACTATACCAATGGGAGTTTTAATGGCAGAAAAGATTTTGTTGTCATAAAGAGGAACTGTAATTGACAAACAGTAAATGAAAAAGTTAAATGTCTTAAAGAAAACAATCTTGTTTTGAGAAAACTTGACGCGTGTTGCAGCATATGCCGCTTCCTCAGGAGGAAGCAAGACATAAGTATGTTGTAAGTGTATCTAAAGCCAGGGTAAGTAAACTCTGGTATACCACAAATGTGCAGCACCATATAGGATAACTTGAGCAGTACAAGCTGGTGCCCCCCCCCCCCCCCCCCCCCCCCCCCCCCTCCGTCAGATGTACCTCTCCTAATGGGACCTTTGTCCCTTTTAATGCGCTCTGCCGCCCCACCAGCTGCCCGGCGTCTCAGGGTCTCAACACACCTCCCCACCCGCATGAGTAGGGGAGAGTGTGGCCCTCAAATCACAACTACTGTTCATATTTCACTACGGAGGTGTGAGGGTGCCTCTACAAATCCTCTGCGACCCTTAAATGACATCCCCACGTAGGAGGGGAAGAAAAAAAACCTGTGGCGCTTGAAATGACGTATGAAACCAAAAAACATAGAAAAAAAACTTTTTAGAATACAATAATGACAAAAGATTCCTTTTTAACTGACATTGCAGATATAATTTGCCTAAATTCCGGCATAACATCACAAAATACCCTTTAAGAAACACTGCTCCTAGAATCAAAGTCTACAAAGACCATTTGAAAAATGGGAAAAAGGAGTACAGCATATGTATCAATGCTGCAGTAAACATCCACTAAACATATGGGAATCCCGTAAGATACTTTGGATGTACTTTGGATGGGTACTGAATTGTGGTGCTATTCTGGTTGATCGTTCCAGGTAGGCAACTGCATTTTGTGGATGATCGACCCCTGAGCAAGCGTCTCGAACATGCATGGCAGTTGATCCTCTGCAACAAATCATCTGGGGATGGATAAGTGTATGGGGACCTTAGTTAAAAACCCTTAATATAAGGTATGTAAATAGGAAAGTAAAAACTCTAACTCATACAATTACTATGTCAACTATGAAATAATAACATTGACAAGTAATAACAAGAGCTGTATTCATAAAAGAAATCTTGCAGCCCACAGATGCCTCTAATTCATGAATATGTGTTCAGTTTAATGTTACAATTGTTAGATATGATTACAGTTTGAAAAAAAATTCAGAATGTGTTCATAAATAATTGTAATGTATTTCATTTATGCTTTTTAAATGATAAAAACCTAATTATAGGTCTTTAAAATGTAAAATGAATGTTGGAAGAGTTTTTGTCAAGTTAACCTATACATATTGCTACAATTACCCATGGAGCCAATAATAATTCCATGACATAAAAGGGTTAACAACCATGTTTGTTCCACATTTACAGCATAAATATTTTTGTGCTAAGCCTAATACATTTTCATGAGCTTAAAAAAAATGTATTTCAGGCAGACACAGTGTAAAATGCAAGTGTTCTCATTAGTACTAATTAATCTGATGAAGCCTGTGCAGTATCTAAATAATGCTAATAACTGTTGGATAATAAAGGTGACTTCAGGACACTGCATATGAAATTATAAATAATAAAAAGGAGTTACCAGTGAATCATTTAGTACAGAAAATGAAGAAAATTATGAGTGTACGTTCATTTTCATTCATTTAATAGTGCATATTCATCTATAAAATAAAAAAATATGCATTAATATAAAGGGAACTTGTTGCCTTGGAGATGTTTTTGGACGGAGAGCTAATTGCATTAATGGATCATAAACTGCTGAATGATCAGGTGGAGCAAGATAATTAAACTAATCCATCTAACTCATGTAAAGTGACCATTTTGGAGGCAATTAGTAATTATTCAAAATGAAGTATTTGTGCAGTTATAAAATATATAGTATGGGTTAAGTACTGAAACTAAATACATATGTATTTTTCAGACTTAATGGTTCATAAGTGTTATTTGCTTTGGGAATATTATTGTGTGTTACTTATAATGCCTGGTATATTGTTGGGGCTAGCTGGATGAATACAGTAATTAAAATAAAATTTAAGGTTGGGCATAACACACAATTAAATTCATCCTATAGAAATGTTAAATACATGTTGTTGTTTTTTTTAATGTTTTATTCTTTAACCTCCCTGGCGGTTCACTGAGGTGCAGATTTCTGTACCAAAAGTGATACAGTGTTTGCCTTTTCCTGCCCCCAATCGGTCGTCACCGTGGACGCCGATAGGTGCGGGGGAAAAAAAAAAAAAGGCTCGTGGTGCCTGCAGCTTTGTAGAAATGCTGGCATGCACACAGAGAGCCACGCGGTTGCGGCCTGATTCCGTTCTCCTTCCGGCACGTGGCGCATTTTGATTTCATTTGATTTCACATCACGATATACTGCAAACCATTACTCTTATATACTCTTACTACCCTTTCTGTCCTCCCTTGTTTCTCTTTCCTTTTTCCCTTTCTCACCTAATGCCCCCAATCTCTCCCTGCGCTCCGTCCCCTACTTGCTCCTTTTTACATCATATTAGGTATCTTTATTCATGACTCACCTCACCGCACTCTCTTCGAGTTGTTCCAGTCTTCCCTTATCGCATGCCTTTTTGCCCCCACCACCCCCTCCTCTCACCCCGTCTTTTTTTTCTTTTACGCCCCTCTCGATCCGGCTTGTTGAAAGGTTACAAACAAACAAACTTGTTTTTCTTTTCTTTTTGATTTTGGATTGGATACAACATTTATAAATATATTTCTCCATCCAATCAAAATAAAACAAATTTCAAAAAAAAAAAATAAAAACCCAATGAAAACACAAAACAAACAAAATCTACAAGAACAAAAACAAAACTATTTCTTTCTTTTTCTCTTTTCGGCCTTTCACTCTCTCCCTCCCTCCGTATTCCACTTGCTTCATCATTCCCTTCTACCGGCAATGAAGCTTGTCAACTGAGGTATCTGTTTTCAACGGAGATAAGCCCGTAGACCTCGGCTTTCCCGTCCGGAACGGCTCCTCGTGTGCAGCCGACCAAGATATCCCACTATCCAGTAATCTTTCTGATAATTCTGTCATCCTCCCACCACTTTTTGCCTCACTTTTTAGATCTGTATATCAATAAATCCATTCTATAATAACCCCACTCTCTACACCCACTCAAAAAGTAAAAAAAAAAAAAAAGTTTAAACAAAAATAAAAAGAACCCCGGGGCTTAGGACCCGGTTCCCCCCCCCTCCTCCCCCCCCCCCCCCCCCGCCTCCTTGAGACGGTCTACCCCACACAAAACGTCCCTTCTCTCTCACTCCTGCCTGTCCCCCTCCCCACCTCGGCCATCACCTCCTATGTGGATAGATTGCTTAAGGGATAAGAATGGAAGAATTCCGGAGGAGAAGCTTTGGCGGGTTATTGCGGCGGGCGACAGGTGAGCTACCCCACCCCCACGATGTTGCCCCAAACCCAGTTTGGGCGTATCGATAGTTTTTCATTGCACAAGGCCCGCAGCTTTCCCTTTTTGTCCCTTTGCCCGAACTGGGTCGGGCACATATCGTAGGAGGGAGGTTAAATGCCTTATCTGAGGTTTCCTAAACTAAATTAGGGAATCTTGTCAGGTTTTGGCTGGGTTATCTGTACTTCAGAGTTTAGGAGGTAGGAGTAGAGGAGAGGCCCTTGTGAAATGGCCCTTGTGACTCACAATGCCAGGAGTGGCAAATTGCAACGCTTCAGAAATGCTTTAGAATAATATTAAGCATTTATTTTAATGGTCTGTCATAAGGTTTTTTTCAAAAACAAAGCCCCACCTCTGGGGAATTCCAAAACCATACATATTATAAACTTACCTAATACTTACTTGGATGGTTGCTTTATTGTGTCCCACATTTCATCACAAAATAGGAAAAAATGTTTCAAATAATCTGTAAATTTTCCCGACTGATGTCATGCCAAAATGCACAACGTTCATTGTATTTTTACATTTAACTACACTCCTATCTCACACTTTTTTGGGCCGAGGGCCGAAATCTGGGCCATGAGTCATGATAACTTCACCAATCAACAATAAAGTCTTTTTTTTTCATAATTATTTTCATCATAATTTTTTACATGAATGTCACACAAGGTGTGGCTTTTAAAATTAACATTTGATTTCCGACATGTGTTATAGTAGTACACACTTTGCTAGTTTTTTCAGTTTAAATATATTGTTTTAAAAAGCAAATGAATTTTTTTTTTTTTTTTATTTCAAAATAAATATCAGGGTTGGTACCATACGCCCTTTTTCCCAGAATTTGTTGTTCACTGTATAAAAAATATGACCAAGATAAAAGCCTAGGAGTTATACGCCCCTTAACAGTAATATTTACAACCTTTATTTAATATAATAATCATATGAGGAACATACCTCTTGGGTTTCCCTCCGCTCACTACCCCTTTCCCCCGCTGCCTGCCATGGGTATCTCCCCTCCTTACCCCTCCACCCCCGCCCCCGTCCCACCGTCGGCAAGCGCAACACAGGATAGACGAACCAGCCGACAGCCCCTACAACCGCGAGAGGACGCCGGTCCTAATTCCCTCCGCGCCCCCCGCCTTTCAGAAGATATCCCTTAAATTACCTGCAATTCTTCTCTCTGCTTGTGTTCCCCTTCCCTTTCCCTTTGTTTTCTTCTTTTTTTTCTGCTCACCCTCTACTTTCTTTTACAGCGCTGCGTATATGTGCGCTATATAAATTAAAGATTAATAATAATAAAAATGAAGAAACACCAATGGCCGGAACAGCATGGGAGATCTGGATGATCTCAGATCCTAGTTGTACCCTTTTACGATGAAAAAGCGACCACCCCCCCACCCAGAAATTATGTAATGAAAAGACGCCTAAACATTATTCTAATGCTGCAGGTTGGACTGATGCTCTAAAACATGATAGGGAGTGCCTCAGGGAGCTGATTCTCTAAAGCAGAATGGAGTGCCTGTGGGCGAGCGAAGCTCTAAACATTAAGTGGCATGTGTTCAGCTTCCACATTAGATGGAAGTGCCTGCAGGTGTGGCAGATACTCTAAACATTAGATTGTCAAGTGCATGCTGTTTTCAAAAAAAATCAGCAAGGCATGGCACATTTTGACTTTGCAAGATTTGCCCCACTCTGTTCAAATCTGTCCAGATTGTGATGCATCTTCTGTGGCACAGACCTCTTCAATCTTGGGAGGAGACTGACAAACTATATGTCCAGCAGAAACACCAGATGCCCAGATAGAGGGCAGTATATACTGCCCTGCGCCCCTTGAATTGGCTGTCTTCCACAGTCGAAATGTGCAGGACAGAGACTCAAAAAGGAATGTAAAAATATTGTTATGAATCTATGACTTTATTTATACTGAAGCCATAGAATATTTGATGTTTATTTTCATTTTTCAATTCAATATGATAACAACTGCAGAAGCCAGATTTTTGGGCCCACCCCAGTCCCTGAGATGACACCTGTCCACACCTCATTTCTCTATTGGATATGGCTGCTTAACTTAGTTTCAACTCATGGCAATAACATGCGTATTGAGGTACCCTTTGGTATCCCTTGATGTGGGCCCCACTGGAATGAATATTGATTCCCCTCCTCTCAAGCAAAGGACAAAAACAATAATAAGTAGTGATTGCCCTAATAACTTGTTCGCCGGAGAACTGTTCGCGGCGAAACTTCGCATGTTCTCAAACAATACATATGGCAATTCGGTTTCGCCCCCTATCTTTTTACATTGCAGAAACTTTGACCCCGTGAGTCACAGTCAGCAGACATTATGTCGCCAATGAGCACCCCCCACCCAACAGACCCTCACCCCCCTATAACATATCAAGTACAGGACGCCATTACACATTCTGCTGAAGAGGTCAAGATTTAGGAGAGAGAGCTGCTGCTGCCGTATAGGGAACATTAAGCTAGGGCAGTTGTTCTGTGTAATCGACAGTCTTCACTGAAATACCATCCATCCATCCATGGGGAATATCCATCTCCCAGTGTCCTCCACACTACCCTCACCACCAGTGTCCCTCCCCACTGAACCATCACCACCAGTGTCTCCATACTGACATCACCACCAGTTTTTTGTGTCCTCCACAATGACCCATCACCACCCAGTTTTTTTGGGGGGGTCCTCCACACTGACCAGTACACCACCATGTCCCTCACACTGACCATCACACCATGTCCCTCCACACTGTCCCATCTCCACCATGGGGTCCTCCACACTGCCAAGTCAACCCACCATTGTCCTCCAACACTTTCCATCTCCACATCTCCTCACCAGTGCCCTCCACACTGACCCATCTCCCCCCGTGTCCTCCATACTGAACATCTCCCTCCAGTGTCCTCCACACTGTGTCCCATCTCCCCAACCAAGTGTCCCTCCACACTGACCATCACCACCAGGGTCCTCCACAACTGACCATCACCACCATGTCCTCCACACTGACAACATCACCACCATGTCCTCCACACTGTCCATCTCACTCCACCAGTTGTCCTCCACACTGCCCATCACCCAGCACCACCCGACCCTACACGAACCCGTTTCCCGCCAGCCTTACCATCTCTCATTCCCCCTTTTCCTCCACAACTGTCCATCTCCACCAGTGTCCTCCATAAAATTAAAATTCACTCTTTTTAAGCTGTAGGCAAACGTGGAAAGCAGATCTTCACAGTTTTTTCAGGTGGGAATTCACACAGGCAATTTACCAACCATTTTGTTTAGTGCTCTCCAGCTCCCCTCCTATGTTCAAATCCCATTGACTATCATTGTAGAAATCCTTCATGCGGATTTATTGTGTGAAAAAAAATTTTCTTGGGATTTTTGCCATGGATCCCCTCGTCATGTCATTGTCCAGTGTAGTCCCCTTGAAATAACTTTCCACTTTCCCAACAACTAATTGTGGGCCAAAAGATGTCCCCTTTGTTTTTTTAATGTTTGCCCTGCCCATTTTGGAAGTCTAAATGGGGGTAGGTAGCCGGGTTCGCGAACTTTTTGCGGAGGTTCGCTTCGCCCGTTCTCGAACATCAATTCCTGGGTTCGCGCCATCACTAATAATCAGCTTATAAATACTGCACTCCTGTGTGGTAGAAATATTTCATATCTGCCTCCTTTGGCACGGTCCTGTAATCTCTTATGCATTCCAGGATGTCAGGATTTTCCTATTGCTCTGGAAAATGGGTATAACATTTATCTATAAGTTTTACTATCTCCTTTCCTTTTTTTTATAGGGCCTTGGTAACCTTTTGATAACCTATAATCATGTCATTTCCAGATCCTCCAAAACATTTAGGTTGTTTTATTTTTAAATCAGAAATTTCCTCTTCGGCCTCCAACCATTAGGTTGGCAATACCATGGGTGATGACATCCATGTTCGGGGCTTTTTGCAATCATGCGTAAAAGTCAGGTAGTCTAAAAACAATTTTGACATTCTCTGGCTACGATACAACTTCTAACCCAAAACACCAGTCACACCTCTAGGCAGTGCTTCTACCATACTCCCTTAGTACAGAGGCATAACTTACCCTTCATAATTAACAGTCATATTTCAGCCTCCTTGCCCTATGTTTCAACTTGAAAATCTGGTTTGGGTCACATCCTTGATATGGCAGACGTCCAAAACAGATTTAGAACACTGTAAGCTCATTGTTCTATTACTACTACTGCATGCTAAAGCTAATTCCAAAATTGCTCCATTGATGGCATATATAGCCATTTTGTTTTTGGGGGGGGGGGGCTTTAGAAGGGTGTGTACATAGTATGTAGATTGAACAGATTGGTGGATTGTTCCAAGTTTAAGTGGTTTGGGGTGCTACCACAGTTAACCAACATTAGACATAAAATATGCGCCTGGGTCTTTTTACTATGAAAATCTCACTGTGTTCGTATAAAGTTGTTTTCATTTTTTCTCTGAAGAAATTTACAGCAGATTTTGCAGCCAACTGTTTCCCAATTTACGCCTGCCTGCACCCTGATATACACATTTATATTAACCATCAAATATTGCTAGTTGAGGATTTAGCCCAAATGGTGAGCCATCTCTACCTCCCTTCCCCCTACCTCTTTCTATTAGAGTGTGGGTTAGTTCACACTTGAAGTTTGTTTATTGGCTTCCATTGTGTATGAAGTGCTCAATATAATTTTCTTTTTTTTTTTAGCACATATTTTTGTTACGTAGTGTATGTATTGTATTAAAACGTGTTCTAAACTCAAATA
>CM070035.1:44959261-44976183 GCA_036250615.1 Ptychadena robeensis | reverse complement strand
GTGACCGACGCCCACTGATGCATATTAACTAGGGATATTGATTAGCAATAATTAATATCTACTTTAACACACGGACACAGTGAGAGTAGAGAAGACAGCCCGGCCCCCCCTCCTCCTGTAGATCAGTGTAGAGATGACGTGTGTTCAGCTGAGAGTGTAAACCGCCATCTCTCTGTGTGCCGGCGGCTCTTCTACAGAGCCCTTCTACAGAGACACACGGAGCCCTTCCAACCCCGTGTCTTCGGGGGTGGGGGGCGGCGCCATAGACCTCCATGTTAATGCCGCTCTCCTCTCCACACGCCGCCGGCGTCTATTTGACGTCGGAGGTGTGTAGAGGGCTGGGCGGAGAGCCAGCAAGCACAGCGGAGTACAGTGTACTCCGCCGCAATTGTGGGTAAAATGAGCTTTTCATGCCATAAAAAATGGCGCGAAAAGCTCAAACCGCCCAGAGGGTTAATACTGGAGCATCACTTCAGTACACATTTTTCGCTTTCAGGAATTGTGTTTACTATTAAGTGTGACTGTATCTGATTTATTCTTAGCACAACTTGTTATTCCAGATTTATCACATGAAAGATTACGGAAACCATTGTGCTGAACTTGTTATTAGTCTTGTGTTAGCTGCAACTTCTCTGACAGTGAAAGCTGTAATATCAGGGCAGGTGGCTCAGACAATCTGGAAGACTTTGTAGTAAGCAGGAGTAATTAAGCTGCATTAAAATAACATAATTAGTAAAAAAGCCAGTAAGTGAAATGGACTAAAGCTTCATATTTTACAGCCAATGACTTGAAGGCATGATATAGCTTATATTACTCAGACTACGAAACACTCAGTCGCAGTTTAATTACACTAGTATAGTATGAATTTTAGAGAGTTCTGGTCTTCTTGTACCTGCTGTGAAAGCAGTTCACAAAAGAACATTGATCAATTCTGTGCTGAAGCCAAGATCCTGACCTGGCTCAGCATGCAGTAGTCTATATATATATATATATATATATATATATACAGCTCTGCCCATAATTATCATTTGTTTTTTGTTTCAGTGTTATCTATCTAGGGTTTATCAAATGTGTAAACGTGTCCTCTTCCACACACACACAGCAGGTAAGTACATTATTAGAATGGTGGAGTCCACCATCCAGTCGACTAGGAAATACATAAAAATGTATGTTAATATATCTCTTGTTTATGAATTTATGAAATTTTCAGTTTGAGAATGGATGCAGATGGTGACACTGTCGGGGGTTGTTGATTTAAGAAGAAGATGGGAGAAGCACAAACCACATTATAGGGTGTTGAGATAATGTTCCAGATATATATATATATGTACTGTATGTTGTAGATACGTTATACTTACCACATATATTTGAGTAAAATCCAACCCGAGTATAAGCTGAGGTCCCTTTTTTGTCTACAAAAACTGGGAAAACTTACTGACTCGAGTATAAGCCTAGGGGGGCAATATACAGCAGATACTTGCAAAGTCAGATAGTGGAGTTATCAAAAGAAGGAGACTGCAGGCTCTGGGGAGAAGAGCATTGAACCACCCACAGACCAGCGAACACTCGAACAGGTAAGTGGACCCTTACCCTGACTCTGACCTTGACTCTAATATAAGCTGAGGGGGACTTTTGAAGTAAATTTTTGGGACTAAAAAACTCAGCCTTTACTTCTAAATATGGATTCTATTTTTATGTAGGAAAGCAGAATTCTGTATAATATGTTAGGCTTTTAAATGTTTATATTTTCCATTTTAGGTTTAACTAAAATAAGACACAATATACTGTTATATAATATGACTGATTCGTTAAAGATGTTTTTGACTGTTGCCTACAATACATTTTTTTTTCTATAGAGTCAGGTATTTGCCCGGCATTCCACATAATTAATTTCCTAATGAGCCCAAATATTTGCGAATTTTAACTGAATGATCCCATTATGGGACCGACAGGGTTTCTGGAACATTAGGGCCATCATCTCATCTGTACAAACCACCATAAACAATGCAGTATTCAGATCTAGGAAGGAGGTCCAAGGTCAAGCTTTTTGTCAATGAAGTGTGAGATATATTCTTTGACAGTAACAAAGTGATGTATGGTATGTCATCGACAAAATATAAAAAGGGACAGGAGCTTTTGGCCACAGCTATAAGAAGAAACGGCTTGAAGCTAAAGCTCCGTGGGAGCCAATGCTACATATACAATACCAAGAATTTACCCTTTCAAGACAGGCTGTAATTTTTTTCTCATATGCTAAAGTGTATCAAACCACCTGCTAGGTGGAAAATATTTAGTAGATTTGTGTGTCCTTGGTATGGAGGGACAGAGACATACATAGTAACTTTAATGACATCCTATTAAATCCATAGACATCAAAATACAGTTTACTCCCATCTAGCTGTAGCAGCTTCCATTTTTGTGGCTTTCCACCAGATTTAAACTGTGGAATGTTTAATCCAGAAGATGGTCAGGCTAATAATTTGAGGTAAAGGCTCTGATCAGGGAAGGCAAGTTTTTCCACCCCAAGATGTGAAAACCATGTTTATATAATTCCTGCTTTGTTTATAAAGTAGTGCATAGACATGCTATGGCAAACAAGCATTTTTCACAAATGTATAGTGTTGAGCTTGAATATTTTAATTGCAAATATATATTTGGCGAATATTGGCTGTTCAAGAATTCGGAGGTGGATATTCGCAATGTCAAATATTCGCTATATTATACATTGGGAAGCTTTTGGCTATGCATTGCGATTATTTATTTATATTAGATATATTTTCGCAATGCACTCTCAATTGCGAATATTCGCGAATTTTGAATCAAATATTAGTAGAATTATTCGTGAAATATCGCAAATTCAAATATTGCCTATGCTGCTCATCACTACAAATGTAGCGGAGGTATTGAAAGTAACATTTTTTTACTGTGCTTAAGCATTAAGATGTCCCTTTGTTGGAACTTAAACCACTTATTAGCTAACCTCTAATAAACAACCTCATAACATTATCACATCTGCAACAAACTTTACAGCCTTTACAATGGGCGGCAGGTAATTTTCACCAAACCATAGCTGATCAGATTGGCGAATAAAGAAGCATGATTGCATCTTCATAACACTTTTCCTTTGGCCCAGAGTCCTCTAGTGGTGTGCTTTACATCATCTCATCTAATGTTTGGTTGCATGCAGCAGCTCAGGCTTGGAAATTCACTCCATGAAGCCCCCAAATGAAGAGTTTTTGTGCCGATATTAGCAATAGAGGATGTTTGAAACTCTTCAGTAACTGTCATAACATTGACATTGTTGACTTTTTCTCTCTTTTTACCTCAAGACCAGTTAAACATGCTCTGTGACTTTTTACATTTTACTTTAACTTTATAGTTGTGCTCTCACTTTTCAATAATACTACTTAAAGTTGATGGTGAATTAGCTTCCAGAGAAAACATTTTGCAAACTGATCTGTTGAAAAAGAAACAAGGTGGAAATGTTTAGTTTATGTGCTACCAGTTGGGTTTAATAGATGTGGAATAATTAAATAGATGTAGAATGGATTAATAAAAAAATCAAGCAGCCATTTTGAGAGATGTAGGGATTTTACATCCTAAGGTTACAGCTAACAGAAAGAACTAGACCAACAATAACATCACCAAATCGCATGCAAAATATTTTAAAACAAGCACTTTGAGATAGACATGCCTTATATTCACTCTGTAATACAGTTACACAGCAAAGTACCTAAGTAAACTTCTTGTCAAGTCCCACACATTCTATTTGGCAATACCTGTAGTTTACTGTGATGGTGTGGAAACAATGTTGGACTGCTGGTCAGCAGGATTTAGGCTTTGTTAGTCCCTGATATACATTCTAATAAAAAGAATCCATTTAACACAACCCACTTACATTTCTCTTCCATTGATATGCTGAATTGATTGTAGGCAAACTTATATTTTTGCATATAACTATTTTACAATGATTCCATTTTCTACAGGCATGGAGCATTTAAATTCCCACATAAAATACTTATACACTATTTCTATACTTTTTCCCAACCGTATTCATTTCTGATATGTAAAGGCCAAAGTGTGCTTCCAAATGAGTGATAGCAAGAACTGTGCTGTACTTGTCTAAGATAAACTCTTTAGCTCTTTGTGAAGATTCCCACCCACACACGTCTTGCTGAGGGTGTCCTGAACGCAATGAAGTACTGTAGTTGCAGCAGTTTTCCTAACCATTCCATGTGAAAGTGTGCTCATGGGAACATTCCTACACAGGACTGATTATTCATGTGGCAAGTATTTGATATTGAAGGGAACACAGTGTCCATGATGCCGATCTTTAGCACAATATTTGTAAAATGTTCTTATGTCTGGCATATGATAATCTTCCCAAGGCACAGCAAGTTAAGAGCATATTGTAATTGAAAGACGGCAACATTCTTCTTTGTGTTTTCCCAACGGGATTTATTTGCTGTATTTAGAGTTCACATCAACATTTTAAAAAAGAAATGTAGTTGACTAACAATAAAAACACAACACAACACAAGTATTTTTTGGTGTCATATTATTAAAAATCACTTTTTCATTGCAGAATCCAGAGCTCTTAAACTGATCAAGTGTCAATGTTTTGTTGCATATTGGGTACGTTTGGGTATGGTAGTCTGTAATATGTTTTGGGTGCAGAAATTACAGTGGCAAATCATTGGAATATGCCAGTGCCATCCGGGAAGAAAAAATCCATTAATGGAATAACCTGATCATTCAGTATATTCAGGTAGACAAAAATAAAGAACAATACCTCCCCTATTAGGTTTATAACCTTCAGTGCCACACCCTCATATTTTAAAAAAAGTTTAAAGGGGTATAAATAATGGGTTTTTAAGGCACTATATAGTATGCACTCAATTAATGCTTAAGTTTCAGTTTAAAGGGTCTTTATTATACATATCAGGACCAATAACAAAAAAACATCAATACATAATCATGTCATTATAAGTAATAACAACTGCGCTTTAATCAATCCAACATTTTTCGCCAAAGTTTCAAGGGACTGGACTTTGCCAACAGAACAGGACGACTGACTGGGACTCATTGACAAGGGTGTATCCCTGACCGCTGACTGAGTGACTTTTGAGGAGCATAATTTACTAACAATACCATCCTAGGGGTGGACACAGTGACTGCGGCATTGCCTGGTGGATTCCTCTTGATAAGTGGACAGGGCTTATTCCATCTACTCTGTGCTTGTCGGGGCCCATTTCTTGCTCTTAGTTCTTAGAGTTTGCTAAAACAACCATGGGCTCTCAGGCGCCCAAAAAATTCCCTGAAGAAGCCGAAACTTTGGCAAAACATGTTGGATTCATTATAGCGCAGTTGTTATAACAATGTCCAACAACTTGGAAAACTGCAGGGAAACATAAATATTAAAATAGTTTAAATAAACTATGAAAGGTTGCAGTTAGGGGTGTAAAATTGGCAATGTAAATTACTAATCCAAAAAAAAAAGGTTGGGCTTCTAAGGGTGTTGGAGATCTGAGGGATGAAAGTCAGAGTAGGCATATGTAAGGGTAAAATCTGACAAGAGTAAAGCACTGTGTGACAGCTGGAATATGACTATGAAAGGATACTAAGTCAGAAAATTTCAGGGTTGGACTACTGAGGTATGAGATCTGGGGGTTCAAATATTGTTGTACTGTGAGATTTACATGTGACCAAAAGCCAGCTGTTGAACTGATGGTGACAGCTAATCGGAGGCTCAATCAGAAACAGGGAGGTCAGAATCAGCAGCAGAATATATAATGCAGGAGGCGGATGCAGAGGACAGTGAGGGAGACAGTGAGGAAGACCACCCTACATATGGGTTGAGTACCAAACACCATCTCCTGGTACTCATCTGAGGAGCTCACTAAAAGGTTATGTGCACCCCTGCTTATTTCCTTACATTGTAGGCATTTCATTAATATATATATATATATATATATATATATATATATAAACTAACTACACACAAAAAGACATGGGAAGTTGGGCACTAGCATGTGAGATACATCTGAATGATGAAAAACATAAACCTTACACCACATAGAAAGTCTTGTCATGCAGCTTCAAGGGTAATATTGGAAATATACAAACCATGTAAACAAAATACTAGGGATGCCTTAAAGCTGTATGTGGTGTAATAGAACAATGAGATCTTCATTAACAGCCACAACAGCTGTTCATGAGCTTCACAAATAGGAGGTCGGTGAATTCTGCACTTCAAATATCGCAAACACTACAAAGGGTGCAACAAAGTAAAATCAAAATAAAAAAACAAAAGTGCTGGAACCACTAAGATACCACCCCTAAAATACAACTCCAGTTTTTAGTTGAAGCTGAAAAAGTTGCAGTCAACATTAAAAGAAAAAGTATATTCATTTCAAAAACATCAAAAACATAAAACATAAAAATTTGCCCTAAAACAAAAACAAATTCATAAAAAGGTATATGTACAGTATTCATTATAACTGTGAATAAAAGCTGCAGAACATTATTTAAAGCGATGATTCAATGAGCAAATTGCGCAGATGGATAAATACTATCAGTTAACCATTTGTGTTGCTCTTTTACTAGATTGTGGTAATAATCACAGTCTATTATCATAATCTTTGAATAACATATGTCTTTTATAGCTTTTGGCATGTAAGTGTTCCCACTGATACAATGTACATGGTATTTACAGTCATTTTTAAATTGCAGTACTCTTTGTCCACTTTATTTTATTATCCCCTCTGGATCAATGTAACCTACTTGCTGCCAAAGCAATTGTTACTTTCCACACACATATGCTAAAATAAACATTATGATTTCAAAAACTCGCTTAAGACCCATCAGTCCATATACTGTCATTAAATGGAAGAAACAACACAATAAAAAGATTGCAGTGTGATTTATTTGTGTCTCACGATATAGGCCAAATGTTTATATAAGAATGAAGGATATAAGAAAAACTTTTAGTTTGTTAATGCAAACAAAAAACATAATACAGCCTCAAGAATCTAAGAATAAGTTAATAATCTTACAGTCAGTACACATTATACTTATACAAACATATAATATAATCCACCTCCCCATAATAGTGAATTGCCAATATCAAAAAGAGGAAAACAGCGTTTTCAAAAATATCTCCTGAACATGTTAGTGTTTTTCCACATTCATTAAAAACCTAATTCAGAACAAATTGTACAAATCCCGACGCGTTGCGTGGATGACCGCTTCTTCGGGGGGGGGGGGGGGGGTTGTGCTAGATGTGATCGCTAAATAAAGTATAAAGTGCATAGACAGAAATCATCAAGAATCATCACCATCATATACAACATAATAAAAACAAGGTCCAATAGTATCAAGCTAGGTTTACTCACTGGACACATATTGTCTTTCTATTTACTGGTATAAATGTATATCACTTCGAGACTGCAACAGTGGCATTGACCGCGGACAACAGGAGAACGGAGAACTGGGTGAGAAAGAGACCAAGCTGCCCTGGCTTATAGCACTCATCTCAGAGTACAAGGGTATATAAGCCAATGGCTATGGAAAAATTGGGAGAAAGTAAAAATGTTTAACTGTTAATTGGGTCATAAATAAACACGTAGGACATATCAATTCCACTATAGTAAACAAGGTAAAATGACCGCACTATAAAGTATCAGGGTAACACCCTATACTTATCCTTTAATCAGTTCCATGTCATTCCAAACTTTTAACATAACCTTTATAGTAAGGCCCTAAATGTTAAGTCAAAATCTAGCAAAAGTTATATTCTATGAAAATAATAAAATCAAAAGCAGATTGATTTAGCAATATTGACTTTACCCCATGCGGTATATCTATTCTGCCATAAGATGTACACATGTGGATTTAGACCAGTCACTGCCTGTGACTTCATATAAAGATATGCAGACAGTTCATGTTCATTATTAACACAAAATACTAACACAAATGAAATAACAAGCAGAATAAATAGTGTGATGTTCATAGTCAAAGAAGTGACAACATATATAAAACCATATGAAATCTTATGTAAAATAAATACAATAAAAATGGAAAAATAAGAAAAAAAGAATGATTTTATTATGAAATTTGTAAAGTCAAGTACATGACAAATAATTAAGATTACCTAAGCTACTCTATCTGGGGATTAAATATTAATTAAATAAATATCTCTGATATCTCTGATTAAAGCCCCCCATACACCATAAGATTGATCCATACAATCTCCTTTAGATCTACCAACAACTGTGTAAAATAGTGGCCTCCCTGATATAATACATAGTAATTGGAATGATTAGAAAGCTCCGCATATTACAAGGTTTTGGTTGAACATAATTTGATTGTACTGAAATTGTATGGAAAGATTGTAAGGTGTATGGGGGCCTTAACAGTTAAATGTTTTCATGCATTTATGAGTGTTGAAAATGCTTGCCTACTTATTAAGAAATTCAGAGTGAATGGTGCAAATAACATCCCGTCCTATCAAATGAAAGTTATAACAATTATATACTAATGTCTTACATTTTGGCAATCTGGATATTTATCAAAAAAAGGTTTGTAGGTCTTGCAATTTTAGTACTTCAGAAGTAACTAATCTCAAAAGCCAGGTATTAAAACTTCTTTACAAAGACGTGTTTCAAGAATTTAATTTGTGTAGCTTTGCCCAGATAATGTGAAATACATTTTTGACTTAGAAAATGGCTTGTTCTGTAATGTGTATTTGTGTGGAGGTAGCCATGTTGGAATAAGGATGGCTTTACTTCCCCATGTTCTACAGCTGTAATACAAAGCTATAGAACTAACATTTATCCAATATCTTCCAGGAAAAACAATTGCACCCCAAGGGGACATCTGAAGCATTATAAAGTATCTTAATTATAATAAAGCTATTTTTCTAAATGTTAGTGCCTCAAAAGTCCCCCTGGGGTTCTGGGTATTTCAACTGTAGGATACTGAATAAATGTTAGCTCAGGGATGATGGCATCAAGTATGCCACAACAGGTATACAATAAACTCCATTTAGACAGTCAGTTGGTGGACACAACACTTTGATCACCTGGGAGTCACAACTGCCCAGTGGATGCCACAATTCAAGTTTGGTCATCCTTATCAATAACACAGTAATAGTAATAAGCGATTTAAAACCAATTGCCCTCACAGCGTGTGCCTCCCCGGTGAAGCAACATTTTAATGGTGGGTGCTGAGTGTTAGTTGCCCTGAAACCATCTTTTGAAAAAAGCCTGGATTCACAAAGGCATAGCAAAACATTGCAGTAGCCGGATACTTTTTATGTGTATTTCACTAAAAGGTTAACATGGGGGAACTTGTTCCTTTTGACAAGCGCCTCTTAAGTGTCTGGACATTTTGTAAATGCACCAGCACACGGTTGGCAGTAGCCAGAAAAGTGCCTGTGTGCTTCCAGCCTCAAGCTAGACATATCAAGGAAGGTCGAGCGCAGCGGGATGACGCCATTGTCTTGTGCTTGATGGGAATTGGTTGCATGAGAATTAGGCTGCATTCACAGAGTCATTAGAGAAATCTATCAATGGGCCAATCAGTTGCATTTTCTATGTTAAGCGCCAACTTCTCCTTGCAAATACATTTAGGTCAAATAGCATGTTCTGTCAGCTCCATATATGAAAAAGTATCTTTTGTTTTTCAGCTTGTATTTGAGGTTCATTTGTTAATTTGAATTTTTTTTTTCATTGTGTGTGTGTATATAAAGAATTTTAAGCATTTGGACAAATTAATATTTAGCTTTTATTCTATACTATTTTGATTCAATAAAAATAGTCCCAGGGGCTAACCACCGTAACTCATTTAGCAATCTTGCTAGAATTTTCTAGGTTGTTTAACCTCCCTAGCGCTCTTGTGTATTTCTGTACCAAAAGCATACCATAGACTTAAATGGATTTTTTTAATGTTGTAGGCGTGTAACTTACCAAAATATGTCCGTACAAGGGTCTAGTAGACATCGTAAATATAATTATGTTTAAAACACACAATTATTTAAAAAATTCATGAATTTTGAATGAAATACTTCTTTTGTATGATAGATTTCAACAGTATGTATTTAAATTTTGTTTATCATTTTAGTCACTGTATCCAGTACAGTGTCCAAGGGGCACATCTGGGGAATCACACTGAAAACAGTTTTCTCCATAGAAAACTGTTTTCATGCGATTTACATTTGAATCTCCCGCTGCCACCCCGATATGACATCATCACATCACTCCTGGGGGGGGGGGGGTCGATCGGCTTCTGTGCAGAATCCAGGTCAGAAGATTGGACCACTGTAACGCACAGATTGGTCAGTTTGCGCTGCTGGGGCTCCATTCTCTGCCGGACAGCCCCATCTCATCCAGTGCGGTATTAACGGGACAGCGCTGGACGAGATGGGGCCATCAGGAATGCGGGGGGGGGGGGGGGGGGGGGGGGGGGGGGGGGGTTAATGCTTGTTTATCAGGCTTCTAAATTTTCCTAATGCAAAGTTGTTCATAAAACTGAAAAATCTTCACTAAAGTTAAAAGCCTGATAAGGGAGTGGTTTGGCAGGGTTGTCTAGGTGATATAGGTTAGATATTGGCATTTATCTTAAAAAAACAACTGCAGTTTCTTTAGAGCTCACAATTTAAGTCAAAGGGGTAATTTAATGACCAAGCAATCATCCAAACATGACATAAGGCATTCAAAGACAAATGTTAGTGCATAGCTTGATAAACGACATGAACGCATTTTGTGCTTTTTAAATGCCCTCATAGACTCCTATGACACCTTTATTCGTGTTTTTGAGCACTTAAACATACAGAAAGGAAGCTGAGAAAACGACCTTTTGAATGCAGCCTGAAGCCTAACTTCAATCGGTGAAAAGAACATGTAATACATTTCAAAAATACTGTTGATGCATGATTTTTTTTAACACAAGTCCGCTTGTGTAGTAAAGCAGTTTGACAAACCTTTTTGCTTATTACCTAGTTAAAGGAGAATGTGTTTATTTCAGAAAATCAAATCTATGTAGAAATGCATAATCAATATACTGCTTTCATGACAGAATGAAGTTATTTTTACCTAATGTGTGATCTAGTGTTTTAATTTGGAGACAGAATGTGTGAGGTCTAAGAAGTTGCCAAGGTCATCAAGGCTATAAAAACCACAAGATTTAAAAACCTTAATATCACTTAGCATAATGGAACAGTCAGCATTCCCATGTTTCCTTGGTATGCATCAATGATTTCCTTTATGTTCAACCCCTACTGCACACAATACCCCAGGCACATAAGGATATGAGTTATATTATTAATAGCGTTGAGCAAGAATATTAAAAAATTCAAATATATTAGACGAATATCCGTCATTTGAGAATTCGCAATATTTCGCGAATGTGCGCTCGGATATTCGCAATGGCGGATACTTGTCATATTTTGCTTCAACACTGTTTACCGGCATACATCACGCATACGTGTGCGCATTGCGAACGGATACACGCAATACACACAGCACTCGTATTGGCTAAGATCACAGAATGAAGAAGAGAAGCTGCATCGCAAATCTTTGTGAATAAGTGCGAACAGGTGCGAGCAATGGAAGGCAATCGAATACAGTTGAATCTAATCTTACGAATATTCCTTTGTATATTCGCGAAATTACGTGAATTTGAATATACCATATGCTGCTCAACACTAATTATTAACAGAAATAATAAGTAAGTTAGAGAGAGTAACAAAATAAGAGAAAGGCTTTATGTTGATTACTTGACATTCTATGTTGGTTTCTAAAGCGGGCCATAGACGTCCCGATCTATGGCTGACTTTTAGCAGACTCCTCACAGCGTGGTGACGTCACCAAGCTCTGAGGAGTCGGCTACAGAACTGACAGGAATCCCGTGTGTTCCACTAACAAACGCGATTCCTGTCAGATTGTAGCCAATTAACTTGGAGGGGGTGGAGACTCCCCATCCACAGTAACTGCCTGCAGCAGGATCGGGCAGAAAAAGAACCAGCAGGACGGATCCGTGGGCGATCCGACCTGCCGGCTCTTTTTGTCAGATCCTTAAGGTGGGCTCCCTTATAGTTGCGTCCGACCGACCTTTATGTGCTCGGCGGGAGCGAGCACGCCGGTTGGTCGGCTGCAACTATGGCCGGGAATCGGCCTGTCTATGGGTGGCTTAACTCTTGTTTCTAGGCATTTCAGACATTTGGTTTCACATACCGTATTGTTCACAGACACACCCCATAGATTTGGGGAGGAAATTAGACAAATAAGTGTGTTTTCCCTTATTTATTTGGAGCTTTTCCCACTGTTATATCTACAGTATAGGAATTGGAGGTAACACAGGCAGATAGAACACAGCAATTAAAAAACAAAACATTCAACAGTGGTAAAAAAAATTTCCTCAATGTAAAGCTATACCAACTTGGACTCTATATATAGCTAGCTATATACAATTTATACATAACAATATGTATTACTATTTACTTACTTTGTGCTTCAAATAAAAACATGCTGCTAAAAGAATGTTAAAAATCAGTTGACTCAAACAAAGTTTAGACCCTGGAGCCTTTGCTTTTGTTGTCAGATTTCATTAGTGTTGCCGTTTACTTCTTGCTAGTTCACCTGAATAACTGCGCTTGTTATAATAGCAATGACAGATAGGTCTAGTCAGGTAGCACTAGAACAGGTGTAGCTGTAAGCACTTGCCCCGCCATGATTGACAAACTTCAACTAATTTGACTTGCACACATTTTAATTGACAGGTTAATGAATTTATTTTTATCTTATCTGTGATGGAACATCTTATATTTCTTCATATGAACACATTGGCATGATTCCTGACTGATTTATCAATCATTTAAACTTTCATTAGCCGGTGGGGGATTCTTCTATTACTCTAATAGGTGGTAACACAGCTGGCAGCTGTATTGGAAGGCACTGTAAAAGATGCGTTTCATATAAATCTACACTTTTCTTTGCTTTAAGTAATAATGGATACCTTAGACACTTGTTGAAATTAATCTCTAAGTAAATCTTTCATTTTCTAAGGAGCCAAATTTTGGCCCATGAGTCAACAAAGTTCAGGTTATCAAGGAATTCTCTGTCCCTCTATGAATATTACACGTATAAATAGTGTGAGCTACTGATGGTCAGAGCGGGGGGTCTCTTCGTTTCTGTGGTTCAACAAAACACTCAAAAGCTAATGATCATTTTAATTGACAATCAACTAGTATCATTGCATATCTTTTTAATGTTTACTGGTGTTGTATGACAAATACATATGAGCCTATTTGGGGTTTTGAAAGCCAAAAACTATGAAGGTTTTTTGGAAGAAGAAACCTGCAATAGTGATGAGCAGCATAGGCAACATTCGTATTCGCGGCATGCCGCGAATTTTATGGAAAACATTCGGAAAATATTCGCATTCGGCAATATTCGGGGTTTTTTTTGTTATTGCGAATATCGGCAGTTTATTGCGAATTTCGCGCGCGCAATATATGTTTAACATGGTGCGAATTTTTATGCGAATTTTAAAAGTGACGATTTTCGCAATATTCGCATCACCCCAATATTCATTTAAAAATCTGTTGATGGTGTTGCTAAGCTCTTGTTGCAGCCTTCCCATTCGTCCACTCACATTGAGAGGGAAGTGTAATGGATAAAAAATACCGAATATCCGGAATTGCGAATATTCGGCAATATATTCACCATCTTCGCGAATTTCCGAATTGACGATATTCGCGATTAATATTCGGAATCCGAATATTCGCGATCATCACTAACCTGCAATACTGAGATGCTTTACAAATGTTAGGGATGTGATAAGTGTACCTTTATCACACCTAAGCCTTGCAGAATTGATGTATCATCTAACTTAAGCCGGCAACATATACATTGTAATAGAAACAAAATCTAGTAAAAGCAACAGTATCAGCCTGGCATGCAGAGACAGATCAGGGTAATTCCTGCAAGGGAATTTATGGCTTCAGTTCATTGAGTTCATGCCTAAAATGAAATGTATGATACTGTAGCTGGATGTGGAAATTTCCATAAATATGTATAAGAACAATATGCTTCCAATCCCACAAGGCACAAAAAACATGGCAACTTGAATCCAAGATTTTATAGCTTCACCATTCTGAGCAATGTCACCATTGATACAGCTTTTGATAACTAAGTGCTATCAAGTTGCCCCTTGCATCAGTAAATATGTTCAACAACAATGTATGCTTAATTCTATTCGATAGGGACCTCCCCAAAATTTTGGAAAACACAAGGTTGCCACACCTCAATTGATATTATATCAATTTCTCCACTGGATTGCTCCTATGTAAGTAATGTATGTACTTATGTATGTAAGTTTTTTTAGGCAACATTGGTACAAAGCTAAGATATAAAAAGTATTTATTTAATACATGGACTTATCATTAAACAATAACAATAAATAAATAGTGCACACATTAAAATTCATAAGCATAATCACATCTTGTTGACAACTTCAAATCATAGGGGTGTTGTATACATTATCCTATGTAATAATGCGAGTACCATAAATAAGTGATGGTATTTCTGTAAAAAAAATGGTGACGTCGAAGAAGAGGACCAACCTTATTTGGACATTTTGAATGACATTTTCATATCATCTAAGATACCCCTATTTGCCTGAAGCAGCCTCGCAAGAGTATCATTTATTAACAGAAATATCATCACTTATTTATGGAGACACCGGCATTTTTACATGGGATAATTTATACAGCATGCGGTTATGCTGGATTTTGAAGTGTAGAACTAATTATTTATTGTTATTGTTTAATGATAAGTCCATGTATAAAATACAGATTTTTTAAGTATCTTAGCTTTGTACCAATGTTGCCTTTAAAACCCCTTTTCATATTGACCCAATACTTATTTTCTACCATAATTTGCAAATAAATTCTTAAAAAATCAGACAATCTGATTTCCTGGATTCTTTCACCCCATTCTGTCTCTCATAGTTGAGGTTTACCTATGATGAAAATTACACGCCTCTCTTATCATTTTAAGTGGGAGAACTTGCACAATTGGTTGGTTGCCCCACTGTATTGTATTGTATTTGGATGATTATAGCTAGCAAGTGCATCATAAACAAGCCAAGATCAAAACTTTTCCTGATCCTATCTCTGCTTTAATCTTTTCCCTTATTTATCTATGAAGCAATATCATAAGCACAAACTCAACACTACTGATTTGCAATACATTAAGTATGAAGGTGACTCCTGCTTTTGATGGGTTGCCATGTCATGAGTGGCTACAAAGATGACAGCTTGGCATGAATAGTTGAACCTGCAAATACTCACAAAAAAAGTTTAAATTGTTTACACTTCGGGTAAGGTGGATTTTTCCACGCAGTAAATTGCCAGGGCCTTATAAGCACTTTGAAGTAGTAATCTCCTTTTCAGTCGATGGTCAATATAAGAAAAAAAATACAGTATGTATTTTTCTTAATCAGCTGTTGCTTTCAGTGACTAACATACGTCGTTAGCTATACATGCAAAGTTGACCTTTCCTATACATTTGACATGTTTTCATGAATGAGATTTTATGGTCTATGACCCTTCATGGAAGAAGAAACAGCAAACAATTCACAAGGAAACAGATTTCTTTTCTTCCATGGCCAACTGACAAATCATATTGTTGTTGAGCAAATACAAAATAATTGTCTTAAATCTTTCTTAGTAGTTGGAAAATGAGCCATATAAAGTATACATCCTCTTGTGTTTTCTTAAGGCTTTGACATCAAGTGAAAAAACAAGAGTAATGAGCATGAAATTCAAGTTTTGTTTACGTAAGCACTATACAATGAACTTCTCCAAACATGAGTAACTTCATATAGCAAATGCACTGGCCTAGGCTACTTAATCTCTTGGGTGTAGTGCACATGGCACGCCTTTCAAAAAAGCGCGGCATGGGCGATCACAGTGATTCTCTGCCCTCCGGGTGGTCCTGGACACGGATCCAGGTGTGCTCGGAAAAAACAATGCTTCCTCCATTACATGGAGGCCAAGGGCACGTCCTACGTCCTACCCCCTGCCCTTCCGGTGTCATATCTGACATCATCGGGGTGGGCACGGAAGCATCTGCAGCTATGCTGATGTGTAGAATTGCTGTGGGAATGCCTGCATGAGATGGACATGAAAACCTTAGCATTCAGAAGCTCCAATGACAACAATGGTTGTTTTGCTGCAATCAGCTCGGTTGGTGATGATAAAGGTGATAAGGCAGGAACCAATGTGTGTCTGCAAAGGCAAGCTACACTGGGATGGCCCTGACAGTTATTGGGTTCTTCACTTAGTACAAGTGGTGATGTTGTATATATTAGGGGGACATGATTCTGAAATACAGCTAGAGGAAAGGTGACACTACACTTTTCCAATTTTTTTTTCATTGTTTTTTTTCTCTGATGATTGCAAGCAAGAAGGTTTGGCAGTTTCCTGTGTGGACTGTGTTGCCTCCCTGCTATTGACCCCTGCAAGGATATATTCTTTGGACCTTTGGTGTATATACAGGGAGTGCAGAATTATTAGGCAAATGGTATTTTTGAGGAATAATTTTATTATTGAACAACAACCATGTTCTCAATGAACCCAAAAAACTCATTAATATCAAAGCTGAATATTTTTGGAAGTAGTTTTTAGTTTGTTTTTAGTTTTAGCTATTTTAGGGGGATATCTGTGTGTGCAGGTGACTATTACTGTGCATAATTATTAGGCAACTTAACAAAAAACTAATTTATACCCATTTCAATGATTTATTTTTACCAGTGAAACCAATATAACATCTCAACATTCACAAATATACATTTTATGACAAAAACAAAAACAAATCTGTGACCAATATAGCCACCTTTCTTTGCAAGGACACTCAAAA
>CM070035.1:44936516-44959161 GCA_036250615.1 Ptychadena robeensis | reverse complement strand
TAAAGAGGATGATGTGGTCAAAATACTCATTTGCCTAATAATTCTGCACTCCTTGTATACAATCACTTTATTAGGCACACCTTGCTAGTATCAGATTTGACCCTGTTTTGCCTTCAGAACTACTTTCATCCTTTGTGGCATAGATTTAACAAGGTACATGATAACATCACGCAGTTGCTGCAGATTTGTCGGCTGCACATGCATGATGCTATTCCCCTATTCCACCACATACCAAAGGTGCTCTATTGGATTGAGATCTAGTGACTGTGGAGGCTATTTGAGTACAGCAAACTCATTGTTATATTCAAGAAACCAGTCTGATATTATTCAAGCTTTATGACATGGTGCATTATCCTGCTGGAAGTAGCCATCAGAAGATGGGTACACTGTGGTCATAAAGGGATGGACACGGTCAGCAACAATACTCAGGTAGGCTGTGGCATTGCAACAATTATTAATTACTACTAAGGGGCCCAAAGTGTGCCAAGAAAATGTCCCCTACACCACAGCCAGCCTGAACTCTTGATACAAGGCAGGATGGGTCCATGCTTTCATATTGTTGACGTCAAATTCTGACCCTACCATCCGCATGTCGCAGCTGAAATCAAGGCTCATCAGACCAGGCAACATTTTTCCAATCCTCTTTTATGCAATTTCGGTGAGCCTGTACGAATTGTAGTCTCAGTTTCCTGTTCTTAGCTGACAGGAGTGGCACATTGTGTGGTCTTCTGCTTACATCTGGCTAAAGGTTTGATGTGTTGTGCGTTCAGAGATGCTTTTCTGCATACCTTGGTTGTAGCAAATGGTTATTTGAGTTACTGTTGCCCTTTCTATCAGCTCAAACCACTCTGGACATTCTCCTCCAGCTGCCGCTCACTGGATGTTTTCCCTTTTTCAGAGCCTTCTCTGTAAACCCTAGAGATGGTTGTGCGTGACAATCCCAGAAGATCATATCATCTGTTTGGCACCCACAACTATGTCATGTTCAAAGTCACTTAAATTACCTTTCTTTCTCATTGTGAAGCTCAGTTTCACTGTTTGTCTTGTCATTGAGTTTCCATCATGTGATTGGCTGATTAGTAAATTGCATCAGTTGGACAGATGTGCCTAATAAAGTTGCCGGCGGGTATATACAGCAGTAACAAATGGTAAAGCTCTGAAAGAAGATATAGTCTTCAAACCATTGGAATACTATTTTTTAGAAATTAGCAAAAAAATTCATTGAGCATTATGATTATGGTATGTATAGTCCTCTATTATATGTGCTTTTGTATTGTCTTTTAGTTTATACTGGAATGAGCACGCATGTTGCTTCTAAAAATGTTTTTTATCCTCTGTTCCATGATTAAGTTGAAAGTTCAAATCCTCTGGAAATAACTGCATGTTCTGCTTAGGGGCCTAGAGAGAACATTCAACTGAATAAGCATAATGTCATATGGCATTTACTGCTTCCTTGGCAGTTTATATCTAAAAGGTTTGTAAGTGTCAAGAAATGTTTTATTATCCTTGGATTTTGGCTTTAACTGATCACTTCTGAGCATATTGATTAAACTAGAAAGCAGTTATGTCAATGGTGGTAAGGGGTATTGATTTATTAATGGTGATATATGTATGATGTGCTTATTCTGTAAGATTTGTGTTGAGTTATTTATTTGTTTTATAACAATGGTGTATTATTAAAAACTGTTAGAGGTAGTTAATTCTCAATATTACTTTTTAAAAATATAAATATAAATTTTAAGACCCTCTACTTATAGTGACACAGATGAATCACCTAGCCCAATTTCCACAATGCCAGTTATTGCTTTTATAACAAGTATAAGAATTCAGTTGTCTGGTGTGGTTGTACATGATTGGACATTTACATTTGATCAACCAAAAAAATTATAGTTTTAAGTTGACGGACATAAAATCAATTGAGCAGTGATAGGGCATATTGGTATATGATGGTTTTTCTAAATATTTTTAACAATTTGTATCGTGTTTATATCGATCACACTGTGTGGGGGTACTGACAATTAATATTTAAATTTCACGATCGAGTCATTTGCATTTTTGAACAAATCAATGATGAATGCATGAGAAATTAATTAAGAATGCATACAGCAGGTTGTTTAAAAAAACACACTCTGCGTTTTAAAAAACACAACGCATGCAGTGTGAATGGTTACATTGGTTGTTAATGTAAAAACGGGCGCAGTAAAAAAAAACGCAATTCAATGCATATAGTGTGAAAGGGCCCTAAGTGAAAACCAAATTGTAAAGACATGTGGCAAACAAAAATACTGTCAAACTGGTTAAAACACACATTTTAAACTAACTATATACAAATAGAAGTACAACAAGGCAATGTTAGTTATATTAGGCACATGGGTAGCACATGGGTTAGTTGATAAGGCAGAACCAGTGCCATATCATTGTTCCCCCCACAAAAAAACTACATTACGCCATATCATTGTATATTGCATTCCAAGTTATTGTGAAAATTGTATTTAGCATCATAAAATTTTTATATTTCATTTTTCCATGAAACTCATGGATGGTATTGTGTCTTAGGGCTCTTTTGATTGCTTAAATCAATCTTGGAAATCTGTGGCAATTAGTTTGCCAGGTAAGTCCAATTAAAGGAAAAACTGCTAAAGAAGATTGTGCCACACTATTAGGCAGATGACCGTTTTTAAGAAATATGTGAAAAAATAGGATCTCTCTGCTGCAAACAAGCATGAAATAATGTAAAATTGCCTTGGACAAGCTATGAGAACCTTAGATATTTCCCAAAAACTTAAGCATGATGATCATCTGGTAAAGATCTGTGGCTGACTCAGAACATACACCGGCTTTTCCAGATAAAATCAAAATGAGGAAGATTCCTGCCAGACAAATACATCGGATTTCAAGAGCAGCTGCCAAAATGCCATAACAAAGCAGGTATATGAAGCTGCTGGTGCCTCTGGAGTCCTATGAACATCAAGGTGCCGGATCCTCCAGAGCATTGCAGTTATGTATAAACCACCAATGCTCACAAGCAGAAATGTCTGCAGTGGGCCCAGAACTATGAGACAAACTTTCAAAACATTATTTTTTACTGATGCGTGCCGTGAAACCCTGGATGGTGCAAATGGATGGAGAGGTGGATGGTTGTTGAATAGTGATGAGCGGCATAGTCAATATTCGAATTCTATATTCGATTCTATATTCGGAAATTCGAATATTCGCGGTATGACCATGTATTGCGAAAATCATATTCGCATTGCAAAAATCTTTAAAATGAATGGTCACTATGCTATGTTTATTTTCGCAATGCGAATATTATTTTCGCAATACATGGTCATACCGCGAATATTCGAAATTGCGAATATTCGCCGACATATTCGAGATATTGGCGAATTCTCGAATTGCCGATATTCGCAAAAAATATTCGGCATTCGAATATTCGAGCTCAACACTATTGTTGAACAGCCACCGTGTCCCAACAAGGCTGAGACGTCAGCAAGGAGGCAGCGGGATAATATTTCGGCCGGGAATCATGGGGGGAGAGATGGTAGGCCCCTTTATGGTCCATGAAGGTATGAAAATGACTGTTTTCAGTACAGGAACACCTCCTTATAATGCCAGGGGGTGTAATGCTACAAAATAACTTTTTTATTATTATTATTATTAATATGAACTAAGTAAAGCCGTTCTAATTTATTCTGTATCTAGTAAGGACCTTTTAAAACCACCAAAAAAAAAAACTTTGCCTTTTAGTTGGTGTACAGTACTTATTGAGATTCATATGACCTAAATCAATTGATTACCTTTCTACTTATTTCACATCATATGCTTTAACAAGTCCACAGCTCTCTAAAGAGTCCTAGACCCCCAAGTGAAGCCAAGGATCCTAATAAATTTTCTGAGGCGCTGACTTGCACTTGGTGTTTTTTCCCCCCACTTTATATTCACTGTCAAATCTATAACAAAACATCTATATGAAATCCAGGATTGGCCTCTAAGAACATTATTCTATTCCGCTGACACAGAAAGTTTATTTTCCCCCAAATAAATGTCAGCACACACAATATTTATACATACAAGTTCATCTAATGAACCAATGGTTGAAGTAAAATGTTTTTCCTACATTCTAAGATGCCACAGACTGCTATCTAAAATGCCTACTCTACATTCCAGTACAGGCTGATTTATACTGGTATAAGAAAGCTGAAAATATGCCCCCACAGAATATGTTATCTGAATTCATGTCTTTGGTATGAGGAACTCACAATATTTATGGCGTGCAGAGGCACATTTTAGTCTGTGTGCCATCAGAGATTTAAAAGTTAGAATTGTAAGTAGAGACAGGAAAGTACCTGTTACCAAAAATGAAGACTAGATCATACAATGTCCAATTCTGGGAGACATTTGAGTCTCTGAAATGCTGTAGGGATAGAGAACATGGACAGCACTATTACTCAACTCTCCCTTTGACAATCCTAAATCTTAAACCTTTATCGAAAACTACTGAAGCCCAAGATAGCCAGACAACCAGCAGTTTCCATTTTCCAATTAAATTGCCATAGCAGTAGCACCCTGCATATTTTGTTAAATGCCTGCTTGAGGCATTGCAAATCCACTGAAGCTCAAACAATTATAAGATAAATAAATATATACAGTATCTCACAAAAGTCAGTACACCCCTGACATTTTGGTACATCCCTAAGTGAAAAAAAAAGTACATCCCTTAGTGAAAAATCTCTAACTTGTGCTCAGTGTTTCAATGTGTTGGGTGGCCACCATTACAGCGCATGTTGCCACTGGAATCCTCTTCTCCATGATGACATATATATACTTAAAATATTTACCACAAATTACTTACCTTTGTGAGATACTAAGAATCACAGCGTATTCAGGATGACAAGGGCCCTCTGGCTAACTTTCTGCATTATTAGGCAGGACTAAAGCTGGCCATAGACATCTTGATTTTCCTGCGATGAGCGTGGCCTGCGATTGCAGAATCGATTCCAATTAGGAGATCGATCGCACAGTGCACCATATTGCGTTATCGATTAATCGCGATCCCTCGCCGCAATCGATCATTAGGTCAGTGAACGGTTGACTGTTCTCCACCTTAGATCGGAAATTATGTAATGTGGGTTGGACGGCAACACGTTGATCAATAGGAATGAGCACATGTCTCCATTAACTACATTTTACAGACAGGTCCAATACTTGAGCGATCGTTTTTTGTGCGATTCCGGAACTTTTTGATCAATCACACACTTTGTGTATGCATCGATTTCTGCTCGACGCTCACGGCATATGATCACCATGGTCGATTGCTCAAGAATCGCATGAAAAATCAAGACGTCTATAGCCAGCTTTACTAATACCACACTGTGACTAAATACTTTTTATACAACACAGATTAGAGGCTGTGTGTTGTTCTAATGTTCTACAATGTACAATAAATGTTTTTCTTGGATCTATAGTGTATATGTGGTGCATTGGAATGACTTTTTTAGGCTGATGGAAGAGTGGTACAGAATGCTGGTGCGCTAGGCAAGATGTTCAACAGAAGTGGATAGAAAATGACACAAGTCATAAAGAATATTGAGTGAAGTGGAGACATCTGGTTCCTCTTTTCTGTTGCTGTGTTCTCAAACCCTTAGCTTTCAGCTGCAAAATATTGAGAAGCATTTCATCCATACCAGTAAAGACATAATTAATGCATATGGGTTTCCTCGCAGCACAGATTTTACATGTCAGCAGTAATTTTTACCTAATTGTAGTAAGCTTGTCAGCACTTCCATTCCTTCACCAGCATGTTATGCTTTTCTGGAATGTAACACTTCTCCACTCACTTGATCAGTCCACTTTTACAGATAATGAGTGTGATACATTCACTAACTAAGTTGTAAATTCCCAGGATAGAAAGGAATAACACATATAATGTTTTGTAGCTGAACTCATTGTAAATAAAACTATAAAATAAAGATGTCTGACGATATAAATGTATGAGTAATGGACCAAGTTCAAGACTACACATGGCTGATTTATTAGATAAGTGAAAGGACAAAAGATGTGTAAACTGCAACATATAATAATCTAGCAGCTGCCAGATCAGATGGAGATAGTTTTGATTGATTGCTATAGATCAGGGGTACCCACACTTTTTTTGGTTTTGAGCTACTTTTAAAATGACCAAGTCAAAATTATCTATCAACAATAAAAGTGGTAAACAATAAAAGAAAAGGTTAAAAAAGGCAAATAGGCACGAAGACACAAGAGGCATGACTTAGTGAAGCAAAGTTCGGGAGCTGCACACCTCCACATTACCTAATCACCCACCCCCATACTGACCCATTTTTACAGTGATTTGTGCCCCGTTCCATACACCACCTGATGGCTTTTCTGGCCTGATATCACTTCTACTGTGTGATCACTGCTGACAGTTGTGCAGAACTTTTTAATACCTTTAAAAAAAAAAAAAAAGGCCCTTGCAGCAAAAAAAAAAAAGCCAAAAAGAAGAAAGGGTTCCACCATCAACTCCCACTGCCTTCACAATCCTCTGTTAGAGCGTGTTCGACTTTTTGGGCACCCCTCCTATTGATCATTACTCTTTGGGACTGGTGACCTAAAACTGTTCAGTGAATTTATTACATTACATTAGATAAAAACATTGAATCTGACTTAATCTTGAAAAAAATAAATTTTTTTATATTTAATCAATGATTACATTATTGGCCATTCTTTGCAACAGAAAGCACTCTAGTTATCTTGTAAATACCAATTAGCATTACTATCTCCATGTGCCAACAGGACATTTAACAGTCCTCTAACACTGATTTAATGTATGGCCGGGTTGCTTAAACTGTACCACCACTTTTTAGGCAGCAAGTGATGTTATCAGTATGTTTTAATGTGTTATTTATATGTGTGTAATGTATTTGAGCATATTGATTATACTTGTCATTGTGCTATTGATCCAATCATATAATTGAAGTATATGTAAACGTATCTACTCAAATCTCACATGCGCTTAACTTTAAAATATTTAGTTTTGAAACTTTTTTAAAAGTAATAGTTAGGGATCCTGCCATATGGGTCCTTGTTTGGAAATATCTAGGTGTATAATAACACTGCTTGTTGATGTTTCCCACTTAGTAGTCTTAGTAGTCACACCAACACATGGAGCTATATTAAATATAAATGGTTTTGGCATTTGGTGAATGCAGTACAGTTAAGCTGGCCATGCACAGGTTGATTTTTCGTTCCATTCCCAAACGATCAAACAAAGTGCCTGTCCGCGTCAATTGATTGTTTGGGAATCGATGGCTGCCCACCTTGAGCAATTTAGCAGAATCTAACAAGAAATTGATTGAACAGTGATCCGACATGACAGTATTTTCTGTTGGATCGCCTTTACTTTGGATAGAGACCCTTAATTCCTATACAAAATATCGAGCAGCAATCCATTCCCCAAGGTGGTGGGCACTGTGATTGTTGTACGATCGATTGTCATTTTGCGATCACATGTTACGGTCCATCGTACAGCCATCGTAGGGGGAATCACAACGTGTATGGCTAGCTCTATTTAGCTCTATCGTCAATTATCTCTGTCCTTATTTAAAAACAGATTACAGTATCAACATGTATAATAAATTCATAATTCCCCTTCCTCTCCTAATCTGTTTGATACAGAAATGAAATATTCTGCTACAAAAAATTGGCCTCACCCATGTTGTACCTTCTGGTAACTTTATACTGAAGTTTATTTCCTATGTTCTGTGCCTTTAGCATTTTGTAACCTTTATTAAATTGCCACTTTTTTGCACCTTTCTGCACACAGTACATGCCTCATGGCTATATTACTATATATCATGATGAGGAATGCTGCGTGCCAATCTATAAAATCTGTGACATTTAAGCATAAGGTCTTTGTTTATACAGCCTCAAACTCTCACTGCCATCATTTTCATAAGCAGGAATATGCTTTGATCTTGTCATTGTTTGCTGATAACAGAAACATTTTCCTCCTACTAGCTAAGTAATGTAGAACTGACAGCACAAAGCCTTTTAAAGAATTCCTGGAATTACAATTATGCAGAACTATGAGAATAAAATTGCTATATTATGGAGAAAAGAACAGAAGCTGACATAAGAGTGTGACATTTTTTGTTTGGAGATGTGTACACAAATAGGCCCTCAACTGTCATTATAAATACAATGGATGGCAACAACTATCTAATCTATATATGTTATTTACTTAAGCTTGCCATAAACTGGTCTACTTTTGCACGATCGATCTTAAGCCTGCCATACACCCACAGACAGGTGCCGACAGACGAGCTCCGATGAGCTCTGGAATGCAGCATGATGACGTCATCACGCTGCATTCCAGGGCTGACAGAATCGACGGGCACCCTTTGTGTGACGGCCATTACCTACAATGAAGACGCCGGTCTTCATTGAAGGTAATGGCATCGGCCAGAGAACATTGGACATGTCTGTTCTCTGGCCGGCCGAGCTGTGGGGCGACCTGTCACCCCATGTGGGCACACGGTGATTGTCGGCCGATTTTGCTGCCGACCGACGGCGCGAGCGTGCACGGCGTGTGTATGCCAGGCTTTAGATTTGATTGTGTTGTGCGATTTTAATACCGATTGTATCACCACACAGTGTGTTTGATTTAAACATGATTTTTAACGTAATCAGTACCTTGTGTGTTGGTTTATTCGTTGCTAATTTACATTTTTTTCAGAATGTTCCCTTAACCCTTCTCTATATCTCCAGCAATTTTTGTGATGATACCGGGCTCAGGGGTTTTGGGATCAACTTACTAATAAACTTAGTAATAGTGTTGAGCTTGAATATTCGAATTGCAAATATATTTAATGGATATTGGCTATTCGAGAATTCGCAATTTTCGCGAATATGGAGGCAGATATTTGCAATGTAGAATATTCACGGTATTATTCATTGGGAAGCTTATGGCCATGCATTGCGATTTTATATTCACAATACGAAAATAAATTCATTTTAAAGGTAATCACATTGTGATTATAATTGCGCCCTACTGCTAATATCGAATAGAATATTAGTAGAATTATTCTTGAAATATCGCAAATTCGAATATTGCCTATGCTGCTCATCACTATTAGGTAATCAATTGTAATTCATGTTTGAAAATATTTCTCTTTGACTTGTTTTACTTGAAAAGGGTACAAAATTGATCTTAATGAAAATGCAATACTGCACCTCTGCAGGGTTTTTTATTTTATTTGGTTTATAGGATTTCTTTTAATCCTGCCAAGCACCGGTGACTATACTCCCTTTACCGTATCTATTAATGAGAATGATCAACAACTGCGTTGTCAGGAGACCCAGACCCCCCCCCCCCCTCACAAAAAAATAATAAAAATAAATAAATATTGATGTGAATATGTTAAATTACATCTGCATGACATAGGACACATCCGTACTTCACATAAGGACTGTAGAAGGAGATAGTCCATAGCCACCATTTAACTTTTATGCTTCTTCTTCAATTTCATTGTTGCAACCTTATAAAACCTCTTCAACATTATGAATTATGTATTCCTATGTCTCCCACTGCACACTGTTTCCTTGCATTAACACCTGCATCGCTACACAATTCAGCAGATAGTTTTGCAGCTGGAATTTGCAATGCTTAAAAATGTGTCCTGACATCTGTAATTTAGTGCTGTTCTTCAAGGACAGAATAAAGTCAACATTGGATCAGAATATATATATCTATGGACTTATGTGTTGTCAGAAAAATTGCTAGGTGAAGAAGTACCTATGGAAACATCCCAATTTTTTTTTTTAATGTGCCTCTTCTGGAAGTCAAAGTTATGGTGGGAATTTTACACAAGGTAGCGCCTATGTTGAGGCATATGCAATAAAAACACCTAGTATTAGTGGTTAATCTCTATTACACAATGTTATGTTGTTCATTTAATGAATGAATAATGCCATGAGCAGTATTCATTGTAAACATATATACTTAGGTATCAACACCACCTAGTGGACTAAATAAAACTGAGAGCTGCATTTAACCTGCTTTTATTTTTAGGTATGTTCCCAATGTTTTGGTCATAGTGCTTATTAGTATTAAATTCAGGGGGCATTTTATTTAACTTGAAATGCTTCCAGACACAAGTGCCATTGATGTTTACATTTGTGAACCAGTTCAGCTGAACAAGGTTCAGGTCTCTTGGTTTAGTTATGTTAAGTGATGATGCTGCTATGTGCTGGGCATCAAATAGATAGCATTGTAACGCCTATAAATATGGTGCCAGCTTTTACGATTTGTTTTAGAGATGCCGTGGACCTTGAAACAGAATAAAACAGCACACTGCTTAAATATATCTCATGTTGTTTATGAGCAAATACCTAAATTGAAGAGTGGGATTTTCTTTAAACTGGAGTACCTCTCTCCGGTTAATCTATACATAGAGCTACCATTGTATTTATTTGGTTAAATCCAATATAATTGCAGTTTTTCGTTCAAGGGAAAAGAGTTTTGATTTAGCTGTTTACTACAATGTCACCGTTCAGTGTTGAAAGAATCCCATTACTGTCAAATCTCAGGCTTTGCTAAGAGGCAACACCTCTGTTGCTGCTGACATTTGGAATGTTTTCATCTTTCAGGCCTTTAAATACTCTTGTCACCCACTCCTCAGCATCCCAACAAGTGGGAAACCTAGATTTGTCATAACAAGCCAGATATCAGTACGTGATGGATTCCATTTGCCTTGCCCCTGCAAAATAGCTCGTAAACATGTCTTCTAAAATGTAATGGTTTATGGAACAATCATGTATGTTTCTCAGACAGGAGATAAATTCATTCCACCAGACCAACTTGGACTAGTCAAGCTCAAGTCTATCTATTGGCCCTCCCGGAATATTTCCTCTAGGAAGTATTCCCCCATTTGGTGACCTGAAGGGTTAAGAAAACAGAAACACATAGCTTTGCAGTGCTGTTGTTATGGAGGTTGCCAGAGAAACTATTACTGGAATGTTTAAAAGTGTTGTTTCACTGCAGACCCACAGGAGTGTCGTTATAGAACCTCGGTGTGCTTTAATCCACGCAATTAGCTGTATGTTGTAGGGCTTACGAAGCATGATCAGATTAGATGTTTGCCTGTAGTCACTGGTAACACTCCCAATGTTATATAGCCATTTAAAGAGATGGAGAATGTAGATTTTAGAAAATTCAACCAGCTGGCTTTGTGAGTTGTAAGAAAATGTTGTTGAAACACTGCGTAAATAAAGTTCAAAATATTTTTTATTGAAATTTCAACCTCATTTATAACTCAAAGTATTGTTTATGTACACTGCATGTACTTCTCTTTACCTCAAACAATATTGATATGGAATTAACGTCACAATTTTTTTTATGAAGAATGGACAATTTAAACATGACCACTCATAACAAGTACAAATAAAATGATATTGCAAGTTCCCTTTTAATTCTCATACACAAATCAAGAGACGCCATTCACCCTGAATCCACCTCTTCACTATCGAGGAGGTAGGAGGTGCAGTCGCTATTCTCCTGTATGTGAATACAGGCATAGAAGCACCTGCATCTAAAAATTGTGGGTACATAGTATTTTTTTTTTTTTGTCTACAGCACCACTGGGTAAATCTCATAAAGTAGAGCTCCACCAAATATGACATGCAATAATATTTACTGTTGGTGTCACGCAAGAAACTGAATGGGGTTTACATGGGGGCATTTATGAACAGTAAATCGTAAATGCTATTTAATTATGTGAATAAAATACAGTTTTTAAATATAACACCACCTATAGCATTGCACGAAAACATCCACAGTTTTTATACATAAAGTAGAGCTCCACCAAATATGACATGCAATAATATTTACTGTTGGTGTCACGCAAGAAACTGAATATGGTTTACATGGGGGCATTTATGAACAGTAATCGTATATGCTGACTGTTACAAGTCTTAAAAAAACAACAGCCGAGAGACTACAAGCCGGTACGTGGTGCGTTCCTCCTGGGTATTGACACCCGAGTGTGGAATCAATGGACAGACCACCCAATCAGGTGAGGGACCTCCAGAGGCAGAGGTATTAGAGGAATGCATGCCCAGGAACCCCCTGATCTCCTGAACCACTCAAAAGATTGAAAACAACCTAACAATGAGTCCCAAAGATCCCTCTTTACTCATCCATCATTGTTCCCCCAACAATCCGGGTACAGATGTAAATGTTACACTATAAATTGTTATAAATCCAAATCAAATAATACAACATACATAAAATGTGAGAAGGGCAAAAAGACTGCTAAAGCTATCAATCCCATTATAAAAAAACAAGCAAAGTTCTTGGATTCATTGAGGCTGAGGGTGCAGAAATCAGAAAAGTTTGGTTAGTTCACATTCTGCTGGCATCTACATTGAATTTAAATATATTGTATGGCTAAACCAACCCTTTAGGGGATAGTATGCAGAGGATACATAATCTTTATTTGCTTATAAGCTTCCACTTTGTGATATTATAAACTGCAAAATCTTTCCCTAATAGCCTTGGTGCCTGCTAATAATCTGGTGATTCTGGATCATGTGATCATGGTGTTTACAATTACATAGTATTCACATACAAAAAGTTTGGAGTTCAAGTGATTCCCCTTTATTTGCTAACTTCACTTTAACCTCCTGGGCATAAAAAGCCTCCTGGCATAAAGAGCACACCACTGGCGGAGGACATTTATTGCTGCCGTAATTTTCTGCACTCTGGGAGGTCCTAAACACGGCTCCGATGTCACCAGTGATGCCGGAGGTGTGCTTGGAAAAATCGATGCCTCCGCCATTACATGGAGGTCAGTGCCGCCGCCTACCCCCTGCCCCTTCATATCTGAGGTTATCTTGGGATGAGTTTTTTTAGCTGAGAAACGCACCCAGTTTATGGGTGATAACTTGTGCAGAACACCTAGGAGGATAAAAAAGTGAGCTTTTGGGATGTCTCAGATCCCTTCTTCAGGCTTATTCAATTGTTTCCTGTAGATAGCAGTGTGCCTCTGTTTAATATTGTAATGGTGCAATACAACAATAGTATTTAAAGTGTGAGTCTTCCATTGTCTAACTTCCTTTTCAAAATGCATAAAAATTTTCAGACATTTATATGAAAGACATACCTATACCAAGTATTAAAAGTGCAGTGTAATGCAAGTGTAAAACCCCCCACATTAAAAAATATTTGGTTAGCAAATATCATTAGAGTCAAGATACCTGATGCATGCTGATATTGCAGGCCCATGGGGTCTATCACTTAAGTCTGTCATTGACATTTGAAACTTGGGGTCTATTCACTGAGTTTATTTCACTGGAATCTATCACTAAGGGATCTGTAACTAAGGATCTGTCATGGGGCAGGGTTTGGGGGTTATCACAGAGGGATCTGTCACTGAGGGTTTGTCTATGGAGATCAGTCAATAACTGCTCTCTAAATGGGGGAATGTGACAAGGGGGTCTTTCACTTGAGGTCTGTCGCTGAGGTATGTGTCCCTAAAGAATCTGTCCCTTCCCTTGATGTGATTCTGCTGTGTAAAAAACATTCACTGTATATTAGAGATGGTCAGATTTTGTATTTTAATTTCTATATAGCTGACTTTGTGAGTTAATTGCAATGGCCCTGAATATGTTATCTTTACCAAAATTGCTGGAGAAGGTTTTGGGAACAGTAAAAAAAATGAAAGTACTGCTGTAGCGCATGCAGTTTTTGCATAAACTACGTTCAAAATCAAGTTGCAATTCTTTGAGTCAAAATTTCAACATGAGTTTGAACTTGATTTAAAACTAAATCTCCAGCAATTGTGGTGATGATACCTTGTTCAATGGCTTTTTAATTAATTCAGCCTTGTCAAAATAATTTTGCAACCGTTTCTAATGTTCTGTATTTTGCAGCATATAAGACCACTTTTAAACACAGGAAAATGAGTGCAAATGTCGGGGGTCGTCTTATACACCGGGTGCTGCTGTCGGGGGGGGGGGCAGGGGGCACTCCCATCTTGGGCCGACCATCTAGGGGTAGGTCTGCTCCCTGAATCCATGCTCCCTACACTGCATGCTGGCCGACAGGAGCCAGAGGGAGAGGTCTTCAGCATCCCCCTCGGCCCCTCCTTCTCCTTCCTTATGTGTGTAAATGTGAAAGTAGCTGGCTGCTACTGTCTGCAAGTGCTCACTTGCGACATCGTGGCTGAAATCGGTATTGCAGGGAGATCAATAACACAATAAATATCTGTACAATAACATACTACTTAATTTATACACAACTGTAAAATGTACATTTTTAGATTGCCAACATTCTTTCAGTTTTTATTGTTAAATGTATACAATTTATGTCCCATGGATAACTGCAGGGAAACATTAATTACAAAATAAAGGTTGCAGATATGGGTGTCAAATTGTGAATGTAAATTACTAATCTAAATTTTATTTGGTGTGCATTGAAAGATGGGTAGTCTTATACGGCGAGAATATCTTAAACTCTATATTTTAACTGGAAAAGTTGGGGGTCTTCTTATACACCGGAAAATACGGTATATCATATCTTCCAAGATAAATTTCCATAAGCCCTCAACTGCTTTCTGCACTTTCTGCCTGTGCTGGTTGTCATGTCTGCCCTGTTTTTACATTTTATTTTACCTTCTTTAGGCTTGGGCTCCACTGTGCACTCTCAGTAGGTCGACTAGTGCACAAACCGCCCATTGACGGCAATGGGGCTTTGACAGGGCTGTCACAAGCGCTCAGCAGAGCCCCAGATCTGCTGGTCCAAACCTCCCTTGCAGCAAGCTGTGTCTATGAAAATGCAATGGAGGCTAGCGCACAGTGGAGCCTAGGACTTAGTCTTATTTTATTTAGGTTTGCTCTGACTGATAAGGGAGTGAGCATGACCATTCTAGACTATTAACATGATACTCATTAAAAGGGAAAAAAACTAATGCAACAACAATTTCTAAGGACTGTTAAGCTGAAATACATGTTGAAAATAATATTCACAGCAATCCTTAGGGAACAAAAATGAAAAACAAAAAAAATCTAAATTTTTTACATTTGAGCTCTCTGGTAAACCAGGAAAACTAAAGGACTCCCATGCTAGAACAGCTTCTGAAAAAGACAAATATATTTGCAGATATTTTCAGTAACGTAGAAACAAGACAATCTCTGGATCACTACTTTGCTAGTTGAGCCAGCTCCTATGCCAGGGATTAAATCATCGACTTTCAGAGAAATTACACATTATTAAATCAAGTTTAGCCACCAGAATGTGAAGATCCTAAACATCACCCTGATGTGAAAAATCATTTATACCCCCTCCGTCCCCCATCCCCAGGAATACACAAATATTCAGCGAATGCTGGTAAATCCTCCAGAAGTTGTATAATAGTACATTTCAGCCAAAGCTGAAAAAAAAAAATGGAAAATTTTGTTACAGTAGACGCTTGTGCTGTTTTATTTACTTCGCAGTGATTCCACCTTTCCCGAAAACATGTTAAATGAGGGCAAAAAACACTGAGCAAGCCACAGAGCCCTATGTGGTGCATCCAAGTCAGGTGGTTGTTTGGACGCAAGCGCTACACAAGTGTGGTGTGCTGGCTGCAGATATTTGTTTGCACAAGCTCTCAGAGTTCAATGAGGTCATTTTCTCATCTTCCTTGTGTTTTTCTGAATGTTCCACAAACCTGTCAGCCTTAAACAACAGTCTCTTTCTTCACATTGGAAATAGAAACACGTCCTCTGCAGGAATTTTCCACTTAATAGCTCCTGCTTTCCTAGCGGGTGCCTCTGAGCACCACCACTGCAATGCTGTATTTCTTTCCACTGCAGTTTGACATTTAGCAGGCAAGCACAAGGATGTGTATTCAGTCACCCTCTGTCTTAAAGGCATACACTTTCCACCCCTCTGACAACAATAGCGCATTAAGGATGCTCCGGACCAATCTCTATGCGTCATACTCCGATACGTAAATACTCCGATTCCTCGCACCTGCTGACATTAATATGCTACTGATCTGTTTATTGAAATGATGTGGATGGCCAAGTGTCCTACATTGATCAGTATCTGATTTGTGCAAATGAGGGATCCTAAAATGTGCTAGTTTCTTTCATTGTCGTATTGTCTTATACATTGCTTTAATTTCCTTGAGTAGTGCCTACTGGTCAGAATCTGACTTATATCTGTTATAGGTAGTGTGTCATGAATGTCAGGCTGATCCACTAGCTTTATTATTATTATTATTACTAACTTTTATTTACCGAATTTTTCAGACAATAAGACGCACCCAGTTTTTAGAGAAAGGAAACCAGAAAACAAATATTTGAAGTGTTCAAGTGAATTAAATCAATGCTATTAATCAAATCAATGCAATACTAATTTTCTGCCACTAGATGTCACTAGCAGTACTACTATCTTGGCACACACCTCATCTTCTTCACTGATCAGGAGGAGGGGAGCCACGGGAGGAACAGCTGCAGAGTCTCCTCTCCCTCTCTGGCTGTGTCAGTGGAAGCTGCTTATTGCAGCTCCGGACTCTGCTGGCATAAGCAATAATACGGTTCCGATGTGATATCTGGCTATGGGCGGATCTCTCATCTGACAGCTCCCCCACTTCCCCGGCTAATCTCCTTGCCAGAAGAGATGGGGGGGTCTCGCATTCTGACCATAAGAAGCAGGCACTTTTTCCCCTGATTTCTTGGGGGTAAAAGGGCATCTTATAGTCCGAAAAATACGGTATATAGCGCCAATAGCGCCAAATATGGTATAGCACAACACACGATAACACACAGGTTATGACACAGGAGAGTTGAGGACCCTGTCCTTCAATCTTTTCATAAATCATTATTTACCATTTGTAAAAAAATTTCAGATAAAAGCCTTATTGAGTCTTTCTTTGATGTGTAACCTATAAATTCAGGGTGCAAAATGCTACAGAAATTAAACAAAAGGTAACATTCCTACAGGATGAAGAAGAGGACATATGCTCTCTGTGTAAGACCAGGGATCAGCCCCCTGGACACAGATACTTTTCCAGTTTTGGAGTGTCTGGTTGGATAGAGAGGGATAGTTTTGACTGTTTGGGGTGGCAGGGTAGAAGATTGAACTTTGTTCCAACACATTTAATAGTTATGGGAATGTTGGTGTGATGATAAAGTTAATTTTAAGCACAACTACAATAGGGACTGCAAGCATGTTACATTCATGTTAAATAAATACTTATCCTTTTCTCTTACTAAGCTAACATCCTATTCCACCCAACTCCATAGAGCTATGTTAACTGAGACCTGGTGTCCTCCAACACTGGGGTTGTTTACATTCTAAAGACCTGGACAATAACTCTGATTGGTAAACAATAAATAAGCGCAACCAATTGGTGAGGGCAACATGAGGCATCAGCTGTTCAGGTTTTGGGCTTTCGCCCGATATACCTTTCATAGGGTCCTTATCAAAACGACCTGTAAGTGCCTGCAAAGGTTTGCCGGTGCTCGCAGAAAGTGTCTGGTCATGTCAGTCCACAGCTGCCTGGAAAACAACCATGTAAATCTAGCCTTTATAATCACCCGTGTTTTTTATTGCTCTCCCAACGCCCTCTTGTGTCTGGCAGTTGTAAGACATTGTTTTATAGGCAATTGTAAACCTGAAAAACAACTCTGGATGTGTAGAACATTCGTATTGAAGTCAATGAGGGTTTTTGACAAAAGCCAAACAACCTTTAAACACAACATTAGGTGTTCAAAAGCTTTAAAAGTGACAGTCTCATAGACTTCAAGGGTTTCATAAACAACTTGTCCCTTTCCCAGTGTTTAAATGCTCAAAAAATTACAAGAAAAATTACTTTGTGAATTGAGCCTAAATAAAGCTCTGTGGAGGAAGTGGGTTAGTAGCCGTAGTGAGAGTGCACTCATCTTTTAACATTTCTTGTTGTTTTGGTCACGCATTACCTGTCTTATATAATAATAACAATTACATTATTAGTAAAGGTAACCTAAGAAATTTTTCACAAATTAGTAAAATACAATGAATAGTTATGTGTTGTTTTAGCCAAGTTTGAATTAAAACCGTAAATGTCAATTTGGATGCGTAAGAGTCAACAGTCTTTGTTTTCCGTTGTTCAGTGAATACCATTTTGCTTCAAAAAAAGACGCAGATGACGCAGGCCTACAGAGGACAAACGAAAATAACCGGAGCTTCAAATACAAACCGGCGCATTATGAAAACATGAGATTTTACAAAGAAAGGGGACTGACTGTCTATACGCAGCACATTAGCAAACTGTGACTCTGTCTAACTGTTGTTCTGCTCTCCCCATGCACTGGAACTTGGGACTATCCCACTTATGGCAGATAAAAAAGAAATTCGGTAGTAGAGTAACCTGGAGCCCTGGGCTTTGTAATTTTTTCCTGTTATGTGAATGATAATATTATGGAAAAGTAAAGGGTATGGTGGGACCTTGAAGTGAACAGCATGGTGTCATGGAGCGTGGAGGCCCTCTATGGAAAGCGAGGTTACCCCTGTCTGCACGTAGTGGTAGATTCTCAGACAGCCAGGTCCCAGTAGGTCAGACAGACACGTTGTATTGTGTATCAAATGAAAGTAGGATTGGAGAGAAAGGCTAGGAGGGAGGGAGTTTAGTAGACAGGGAGTGTGGGCTTTTCTAACAGAGGAAGAAAAAAAAAAGAAAGCGATTGATGATTTGCAGGACACCTAGGGAATTTCTTTCAGTTGCATTGCTTCTACTTTTAGCTCAGAACAAGAGCTGCTAGAGAAAAAAAACAAGGGCTGACAGATTGTGCTGATCAAAGGATCAGCATATTGAATGCCTTGCTCTCTTCGCTATTTATTAGAATAAGAGGAGGGATCCTTTGCTATTCTAATCAGAAACGAAGGATTAAAGATCAGAAAAGCATTGGAATGTCTCAACTTCCATTGTGAAGCTGAATGTATTACTTTATTTTTGGGGGTGGGTGCGATGGGCTCCTTTATAGCATTTTTCCTACATCCATAGCTTCTGTGTTTAGACTAAGTGGACTTTCTGATGGTGATCTATGGCACTTTTTTGTAAAATGAGCGAGTGTCCTCATGGGAACCTAGTTATCTGTCTTTTAGCCTGATTAACCTAAGATATAAAGTTTAAAGACACCGCTGGGATTCTATTAAAATCATCGCTTCATGTGGATAAAAAAGGAGCTGGTGTTAAATGTGCTATATGCTGTTAGTGATCTCATGTCATAAAAATGATTATCCCCAGCAGCGGAGAGGAGGATTAAGAAGGTCGATCTACATCAGAAATAAGATTTCCATGAGAGTTGTAAAATGATGTGTCAGGCCACAAGAAAGCTACTTATTTCTTTTAATAGCGACAAACAGAGAAGAGTTTTATTTTTATGATTATTAGATATTTGAATATTGGTTAGTAGGTATAAATGGCATGGACTAATAATATTATATTACATTTAGTCTTCTACAGTTGTATAGGCACACGAAAGCTTCCCACAGTGTGCATTACAAGCTGCAGCAAGTTAGAAGTTACTTCCCACACAGTTTCTTAAGAGTGGAATACCTAGGCCATCCGTGAGAGTAATTTGAATGTCTACACCACATATTTTACTAGGCAGGAAATATATACAGTTAAATCATTTCCCAGTCGGCAGAGTTAATACTTAAGGTTCAGTTACTGAACTTTTTCTTAAACCCTGGTACCAAAAGAGGAGTTTGCACGCAGACCCCATGATAACCTCCCCATTGATCTATCTCTCTCCCTAACCTATCTCAAGGTAGGGAATATCCAACACTCACATGTTGCCAGGTAGTGCTTGTAGCCCAACAGACACTTTAGGTGTCACTTCCTTAAGGGACATTTCACAAGTGACCCTGGTGCCCTTTTGTTCTGGGCTTAAATAACCCCCTCTTGGGGATCGATCAGCAGCACCCTTTTAATGAGCATTACTAAGCATTTTGCATTTCCCCTCACTAAAACATCAGCACTATGAGCGTTACTCAATACAGACAATATAGGCAAGGTGGACAGTTCGGCGACGAACATGGATGTTCGCCCTCCTTCTCGCCAACGAGCAGTACGGGTGGTCGACCCGCCATGTTCGCCGGGGAGAAGAAGATCTCTATTCTTCCTCCGGCAGGATCAGAACCTGTGAGATGGTGCCAGAGGAAGAATCTTTTCACTAGAAGACCAGGCGTGAAAAAAACCGGCTCGGGGACAGAAAGTGACTTTAGTGACGACACATGCGGCTCCCTTAACCAGGAACTATACGTTCCAGGGACCGGATGTGCTGTTGGTTTTTCCGATTCAAATTTGAATCTGTCCACAAACAGACGGACAGCGGAGTTATTTAAAAGTTCAACCCGCCCGTTCACGGACAGACCTGGCCGATCTTCGGCTATCACTAGACATCAACAAAGGAAAGGAGAGTCTTAGGCACAATAGAAATAGGAATTTATATTAATAGCTAAAGAATTAAATTTTTGAAAAACCTTTGGTTTTTTTAGGTGTTCAAGACCATGCCCTGCTTATGTACTTCAGCTCCTGCTTGTAACTCAGCACTTTTATATACATGACATACTAGCCAGAGTCCTGTGGTGTTTTGGCAGAAGGTTATGTATTGACCAGTATTGGATGCCTTGGTTCTGCTGTGGTAACTTTATCTGGAGTAATTGAAGGATTGAAATATGGTAACAGGCCTAATAACATAGCAATAAGCGAGAATCACAGAAAATGCCCAAACATCAGTACAAAGCCATGTGGTAAGTATGCATTTTAAATAAAATAATCAAGTATAGGAAAGGAAGTACAAATAACTGTACCTGGCAGTACAGGTATTACCAATTTTCTGTTTCAAAAGTGGTATGGGAAATTAATACAGATTCCTGTGTAATATGTTCATAATACCCTGCCCCCCTGCACATTCCTGGAGTCACCCATGATGCCTGGGATGTGAGAACCTGGGACACCTATGCTTGTATTACAATACAAGCGTATGTTGAGGGCAGCCCACCACCTCCCCGGTGTCATTACTGATGTCAGGAAGGTGGATCCAGGAAGAAGAACTAAAGACGACATCGCTGTAGGAAGGTGCAGCCTCTGCTAGACATTCTAGACAATTTCTAAGGTATTGTGTGTTTTGCATGAAAACATCTTTACCATCTGCAGTTTTACCAGCTATAGACATTGAGAGACATTGAAAAAAACATTTCAACTCGATTATATGAACATATGGTATACACACCCTATCCTCCTTTACAGGGTTGTAGCTGAACTTAAAGTTTGGTTCCGGCAGATATTTGACCTTTGATCTGCAGTTAAAAAACGTTTAAAGTTAAAATAAATAAACACTGTTTCCATTTTACCCCTTAGAAACTATTTTAATTAGCCATAATAATCTCCTTCCTCCCTTTCACCTTTAGCTATTATTTTAATGCTGATTATTTATTTATTTTTTTGCAATTCTTTACCATTTTGTATTTTTACATTTTTTGTAGTATTTGTAGTTTCATTTGTTTAGTAGCACATTTCAAAAAAGGTGTAGGTTAAAAAAAAAAATCCTTATTGCCACTATAGCACATAACCTTGCTATGCTCTGTAACAGAATCCAACATTTTATTGTCTCTATACATAGAATTTCATGGATGGCGGCTGCATTTGTTTTGTTGTTTTTTAAGCTGTTCTGGTTTGTTTATTTTTACCTGGCATTTTGCAGTTACACACTTCCTTCTCTGGCTGGCTACACTCACCGCCCCCCCCCCAGTTTATCTGTGAAGAAACCCGTGTCTTTCACCCTAACTGAAATAAAATAAGTGAGTCTTCCTTTATCTGCAGTACAGGAGGATGATGAGAAGTATTTTCTGAACCAGTTTTAAGCCCAAAAAATTTAAAACAGTACAGCTATCCCAACCAAGGTCTGATACATTTTAATATTTTTTTTTATATAGATGTTCCTTAAATGAAAGTTTATATAAATAAACAGAGTATAAAAATACGTAAAACGTAAGTATTATCTTATAAAATTGTGTGTACAATAACCGTACCCTAGGGCCTCAGGCCAAGTGTTAAAATTGACTTGAGACAGTCTACTTGCTAATGACCTATTTTCAGCCTGACATTCATCTTGTGCAGCCGGTTGCACATGATCTTCAGCAGTAGCCTATTTCCCTTAAGGGTCCTAAATCTAACTTTGGTTTTATTTCTTTTTTATAGATCATAATCTCTCTGTGATCGACCTGCAGTTTCCCCTAATATGGACTTTTAAGTCACACATGTGGTTAAACCACGTGGAAAACTATCAAATCATTGGAGTCACTGGAGGAGAGCGCTTAAAATATGTTATGCAATTTCTGGTCATTATATAACCTCCCTGGCGTTACGTTTCACGTCTGAAAAAATGGTGTGAAATGGCGCAGTATGGGAGATTGCGGTACTACAGTGTACTCTGCTGCAATACCCCATCCTCCCCTTTACATATCCCCGGCATCTCAATGACGATAAACCGGAAGAATCAATGCTGCCTCCATTGACATATAGGTCTATGACTCCGCCCCCCGCCTCTTCTGCGTCACCGATGCCACCGAAGACATGGTGCCAGAAGGGATCAGCAAGCCTGCAGCCAA
>CM070035.1:44911292-44936506 GCA_036250615.1 Ptychadena robeensis | reverse complement strand
TCACAGAGCATGGGCAGTATGCCTGATCCCAGAACGGACACAGTTTGTTTTACTGGGTTAAGGCATAATGCCCAGGAGGTATGCTTAAAATTGCATTTTATGGCCGTTTGTGTGCTCAACCACCCTTATTGACTTCAATGGGATAGGTCTGCAGTCGTCTGTCAGCACTTTGGGAATGGTTTTCAGGTGTTTATTGGGCTGTAAAAAGGGACCTGGCAGATCTTCCTTTTAACAGCTCTTCCACCTCCCTGGCTTAGCTTATTGCTTGACCAGATGTAGAGTGAAGGCATGACTACCCACAGCCATTTAACTCTCGCACCTTAGCACTATAAGACGCAGCATTTTTCACCCCTGATTTAAGTGTTAACAATACATTTGAATACAATTTAATATAGTAATTTAACTGTTAACAATACATTTCTGGCTTTAGGAAGTTGGCATATCAGATAGATGTATACACCATTCTAGTATAATCTAGGTGGACAAGAACACTGAAACACAGGCTCAAGTCTAACAAAAAAACATAAAATGTATGTCTTCTGTTGAAACAAAAAAATATGAAATGTAATTTCAATACATTTTTTATGGTTCTTTCTCCAGCTAACATAACTACTAATCTTTCTTTTTTCTAAATATAAATGTCTATGCCATTGGGTTTAGATTCCACTAAAGGCTCTTGAATCAAGCAGCATAGATATTTTTAAGTAGTCCGATGTATTTAGTCATTATAGGGATCTGTACAGAATGTTTAGGAAATGGTTAGAGCTCTCACGTGGTAAAAGCTGTGTAACACTTTGTAGTAAAGACATTCTGCAGGGAATTGTTATTAAAAATAGATTGGCTCATCCAATTAATCTTTCATTTCTTTGCAGTTTGTAACAAGTCTGGTACTTCTAAGCATCTGTATGACCTTCATGAAAGTTTAAACATGTGCACGCTGGAATGTTTTACATATTAAGAGTTTTTTTTGTAGGTGCAAATGGCTATAAAGTTATCAGCTATCCAGATGTCATGAAAGGCGGCTTTAGTAACAACAGGAATGTCTGATCTTGAGAATACCTTCATATTAAAAAAAATTCTTATATGACCTATTGAGTTTAAAATGATTCTGGTTTGAGAAATTAAGTTATCTTGTCACTAAACTGTGCGTGAGGAACATGTTTGTTTGAATGGAAGCTACAATTTTTTTTTCCATTTTTGCTTTTGCTAACTCTGTGTGGTATGGAGATTAGCCCAAGAATATAATAACAAAATGTTTCAACTACAAAGTCCCTAACATAGTTTGTTCACAAAGAACCCAAACCAACTTACATCCCAATGTCCCATCTCAAAAACCTTTTTTCAATTGGCTCAGATGATAATATTTTATACTGTACCTATTCATGTCTGCTGAGCAGTGTTGCTGATTTGTCACATAGGGATGTCATGACACAGACATACAGGAGAAAAGGACTTCTTAATGTGGATGTACACTCAAAATAATGGTTTTCAATTGGGGAATATTATATATTCGTTAGAAGGAGGGCAAACATCGATGTTCATGGCCGAACTGTCCGCCCTGCTACTATTGGGGAAAATCTCCATAGTTTTGTATACAGAGTCTTTCCTGACAGGGGTTTCTCTCTGCAGCAGTGAGACTTCATTACAGAGGATTGGAGAAGAGGAATTTGAGATTATATCATTACAAATAAAGTTTTTTTGGTGCTGGTTTCCTGCAGATGATCTATATAATTTGTAAGGGGCATGAAGTACAAAATGTGAGTATAGGTCCACATTAATAGCCTTAGTAAGTATCAGATTCATGAGCTATACATGAAAAGTAATTTTGAATTGAAATACAATATATGGACATTTGTAATGTAATTTATTGCAAAAGCAATATGTGTTGTCGTGACGGCATCTAGTGGCAGAATGTAAAATTGCAGCTGATATGTAATCTTATAAAAAAACTCAGAAGTATTTCTTTGTGAATGTGAATATTGCATGCGCAATGCATGGTACTTTCCCCAGACTCTTTGAGACTAAATATTCTCAAAGTGACGATATTCACAATAAAAATTAGCAATTCAAATATTTGCACTCAATAGTAGCAACAAAGACAACACATTCTGCTGTAATGAGCTGACATTGTGGGATAGAAAATGAACATTTGAAAAGCCCCCGATAGGTGCTTCGTTTCACGGCCGATTTTGCTCGTGGCAATCGATCGGGTAAAATTTGCTAGCTGATCGAAGCCGCTCACTTGGAGCAACGGATCCTGAGCGCTCCAAAACCAGCCTCCCCATCCACGTATATGTTGCCACAAAAAGGGTGAGCGCCGATTCTCGTTACGACCGGCTGTGCATGGTGACGTCATCATGCGTGGTCAATCGGCCATGAAATCGGCTGTGCATTCTTTGTGTATTTAGACAACATGGCAGACAGAGATTAAATTAATCACAGTTTAGTTCAGTTTTAAGTCTATGGCTAGTAGAAACAGAGGGTGACTTCTGTGACATATAATAATAGGGAATGTGTTTAGTACATCAACACTTGTATAGACTTCGATAACACATTTATTACTTCGGCCATGGTCATGTAATTTAGTGTACAGTTTTGGAAAATCTTGGGTCTTTGTTACAATCACACTTTTACTGCGGATGTTGATATGAATTGGTTCTTTGAGGCATCTCTTAAGGCCCCCATACACGGGTCGGATTGCGGCCGGATTCCGGGCCGATCGATTCCGGGCGCGTGCACGTGAATCGATCGTGCCGGAATCGTGTGCAGCCCACCTTGTCCGTCCGATCACGTCCGATCGTTCGGGGGCCCAGAATCGGATCCATCAGAGAACCAACATGTTGGTCTTTTTGATCCGATTCTGCCCAGATCAGGGGGAGTTGCCATGTGTGAGGTGGAATCGGAGGTGGAATCGGACATGGAATCGTCCCGGAATCGTGCCGGAATCCGTTGGACAAGGTGGTATGCAGCGATGGATACTCTTAATTGGCTGATTGATCACACCTGCGATTCCCGGCAGAATCGCCAGAATCGATCGGATGATGAATCGATTGGACATGGAATCCGACACGTGTATGGCTAGCTTTACATGTTCTTCGGAATACCATAACCTTTGTTTCCTATCTCCTATGTATTTCACTGTATGCTTGTACTGATTACTCTCTTACTTCACTAAACAGATGGTCCATGAAATAACCATTCACTAATGAAAATGCTAAGCTCCAATGAAACCTGAATAGCTGTTAACTAGTACTAATGTCGTTTAGTGAACAAGCCTCCTTAAAAGATTAGCATTTTATTTGCAGCAGTTATGTGCAAACTTAGTTATGGAATATGCGCGCACCTGTCAAACAGTTTGTGTGTAAGTGACTTAATGCACCTGTCCCGCATAGATTCCCTTCCACTAGCCGTGCCAGAGCAGAAGGTCAGGATCAGAATGCTAGGACAGCATGTTAGCATACTGTACTACTGTGCTGATATGTCACCACTATGGATTCTTCACCATTCTGCCAGCTACAGATTACCCTTCAGATCTGTGTTAAGTCTTCCATGTGCCTTATAAAGTCTCTACAGCTCAGTACATTGCACGTTCTTATTTCATTGACATATATGATGGCTTGCAGCTACAAAGGGATCTCTTTGTGTGTTTATTTTATTAATATGACATTTATCAGAGAGTATGTTTGGCATGCTTTTGATATTTGGTTCTGCAGACAGATTTAGATGCTTATAGCAACTACTGGCCCTGAAACTGCTCCCACAGCTCAATGTACTGCTGCCGGCAGGAGCTGCCCAGTACTAGCTAACAGGTGAGCAGTTACCAAGGGTGACCGGAAATATCACATTCTGATCCCCTGCACATTTCACAGAAATCCATATACCTTCACTGTTCGCAACCTTCTATGTTGTTTTGTGTATACGTTAAGAAATATTTACACTGACTTCCAATTGTCCAGAGAATCAAAAAGTTCTGTGCCTTGCTTTTAAATCACTCCACACCTTCTGTCCCACTTCCAATCCTAACCTAGTCCATAAATACACCTCTAACTGCCCTGACCTACTATGAAATCCCCACTCATAACATCATCACAAATGCAGCTTCAAGCCTTCTCTAGGGACACTCCTGCACTCTGGAACTCTCTCCTTTGTCCCATTAGACTTGCCCCTATTATTATTATTTTTTATTTATATAGTGCCAGCATATTATGCAGCTCTGTATATAAAATTTGAATTGTGATCACAAAATAACACACAGGTACAGGTTACAACACAGGAGGAGTTGAGGACCCTGCCCAATCGAACTTGCAATATAATAGATCCTTCTTTTACAACTTTCAAAACATCATTAAAAACACCTCTTTAATCTGGGCCACCTTCCAGTGCAATCCCCTACTACTTATTGCATACTCTGTTGTCCAGGCTCTTGTGTCATAACCTGTATTTGTTTGTTATGTTGTGTTGCATCTAAACCCTTATTTATTGTAAAGTGCTGTGTAATATGTTGGCGCTATATAAATTAAAATTAATTGTAAAAATACACATTTTAACCAAACCCTAAAAGGCTGATCCTTGGCACTGTGCTAATATTAGAGAGAAGAATCTTTAGAACTGAACACTTGCAAATATATCCAACTGTCATTTACTTGGTTTTAGTGAATTAAAATACTCAATTAACCAAAAGTTAACAGTATGGAGTAACCAATTATAAACTTAACCTATTATACGGTATATCTGCCATGTAAATCATGTAAATAAAAAAATACGTATGGAGGACAACAGATTGGAAATACAGAGATGTATATTTGTGATGTCAGCACGTATACATTGGTCTGTTGTCCTGCAAACTTTATCATGAGCATAGTCACATAGGTGAACGTGTGTATAGGGAATGCAATCATCTTTTTTAACCTTAATATAATTTTTTTCACATAAATAAATATTTGGACTTTTTTCTCATTAAATTTATTATACATTATATATATATATTTTGGTGTATTTGCATCTGCAGAATTGTGAGAAACGTCTTGTAAGTCTTATCATTTTGCAGCATCCTAATACATTTGAAGCTCTGTCAGTATAACTAGATGTAACTCTCTATACGATCAGGTCAGAGATTGCTTTTGTCATCTGGCACTCATCATGCACATTGCTATTCTTCTGTGGATATTACTTGTTGGAGATTCCAGAGCATGTTTTCTTCTACATAAGCACAGGATACTATTACCAGAACAACTCGTGTTCTGTAGGGGTTTCATGAAGTGTCATAGATCTGACTGCAGAAAATCTAGGGCACTGCCCTTTCCCATGACCTTGACTAAAATTCCTGTCTACATTGACCAACAGAAAGAAAACATGAATGAAACCTGTTTTTCTTTTAACATCCAAGCTTTTTACCTCCAACAGGCATTCTAGGAATTAGCATTTTTGTTTAACAACCTTCTTTTGTGCAGTGGAGATTTTTGTTCTTCGTTCCAAGAAAAAAAAGAAAATAATATGACTTGGCGTGTTTGAGGATTAAACTGAGATATTTCACTTTTTCTCTTATTTTTTCCCCTCGAGATCCACAGATCCAACAGTAGAACTCATGCTGACTTTGGATGACTTTGTAAAAGTCTTTGTTAAAACAACGAAAAAGTAGAAAGAAGTTTGTATACAGTACACAATAATATGTGTTATTAAAAGATCCACAAAAATATCTTACAAAAATATTGATGATAAAATCTTGGAAAATTACTCCAGACAAAATATAAAAGTAAATAGTCAACTGAAAGATGCCAGTGTCTTGTTTTTTTTAGTTTGATGGCCATCATCATTCAACCGGTTTTCTCTATGCCTATTTCATCCTGGACACACTACAGCCTGTGACTGGTGAGGTGCATGGTGAGTTGTAACCGCCATCAGGAATTTACTAGGAAAATTTTCGGGGACCCCCTATCACTAGCACCCCCCTCCACCCCCCCCCCTGGTCTGGGGGCTGTAGAGGATGCCTACCTAGGGGTGCACACCTAGGGTTTTTTTTAGTGAGCTCCTCAGATGAGTACCAGGTGTTTGGTACTCACCCCATATGTAGGGTGGTCTTCCTCACTGTCCTCTGTGTCAGCTTCCTGCATGGTAGATTCTGCTGCAGAGGGACCTCCCTGTTCTTGGTTGAATCTCCGATTAGCTCTATCCACCTGTCACCAGCTGGCTTTGGTTTAAATGTAACTATCACAGTACAACACAGTGTGAACCCCCAGATCTCATACTTCAGTAGTCAAACAGTGCTTTTCTCTTGTCAGATTTTACTCTGAGACCCTTACCCCACATCCGCTATTGGATCCGCTGGGTTCATCACATCAAGACATCCAAGTAATGCAGTTATCCAAGTGACATAAATTGTATACATTTAACAATAAAAAATTTAAGAATTATGGCAATCTAAAAAATATAACTTTTACAGTAGTGTATACATGATGAAGTGTAGTTTTGGACATCTAGTTAATCTCAATCTCCCTGCAATACCAATTTCAATCACAATGTCAGTAGTGAGCAGTTGACCTCCAGGCCCCCCTAGATTGTCGGACCCGGGACATGAGTGCCCCCTGTCCCTGCCTGTCCTGTTCTACTTGATTTCTTTTCTGATATTCATGGACTGCTCAAGACTTTAACATGGTCATATTCAAATTCCTTATGCTGCTTGCATTTAAACATTAACACATAGCAAAGATGGAATGTAGAAGCAAAAGCATTCATTCTGTTGTATTAATGTCAGAAACCCTCCAAAAAACTAAAATATTTTACTTACCTCTGAGTTGTCACAATGGTTCACACACAAATACAAGTCACTCCAAAATCTTAAATATATATACTTACCTGCCCTCGTCTAAACACTATAAATGCCAGTCTTCCTGAGAATAATTAACTGCAGTTACATCTATGGCCATCAGATATATATATTCAAGAATTTCACGAATACGGCGGCAAATATTCACAATTTTGAATCTTCAAGATATTATGCACTGGCAAGCTTACGGCCGTGCATTGCGATAATATAATCACATTGCGATAATAAATACCACATTTGTTTGAAAAAAGTTTATTATTGTATTATTGCAATGCATTGCCATATGCGCAAATTTCGTATTTACGTATATTAGTAGAATTATTCGCAAAATAACGCAAATATCTAATATTGCCTTAGCTGCTCATCACTAATTGTCACCTCCAACCTGCCTAGGGAACTATAAATGACTACCCTAACCCTCCTTTATACTCCCCTAAGCCCCCCCCCCCCCCCCAAGCGATCAATGTGTAAAATGAAGTGTAATAGTGGCTGATTACCATACAATCCTGACCAAACCATTGCCCATACTTTGTAGAATATTAGGAAAGTGAAGGGTTTACTTATTACAGCACATGTAACAATTAATTTGTATTGTGTTGGAGTTTCACTGTTCATTCTCATATACGCATTCCATTGTTTGACACAAAGTAACACATAAATATATATTTACTACTATACAGTTATATATCACAATCCTCCTTGATAGAATGTCTAGATGTCACCCTGGCAATATCAACCAGGTAATTTTCTTCTTTATAGAATGAGTAAAATATTTTATTATGTTATCTAGCAGAAATATGACAATATGCAAAGCTATGGTGTTTGGAATAAGCATGCTACAATGTATCTCTGAAATTCTTAGTTATTTTCTGTTTTTTTATTGCTTGTACTATGGAAGTCATTAAGTGTAGAAAAAGGATTTTCAGCTTGATTCTTGATGTGTGTACAAGTCATTCAATGGCTACATACCAGGGACTGGTGGAGCCTAATAACACCGCAGATATGCTGTGGCAATTTTCAGGTCAAACACCATGACTAAAAATACAGCACTGAATCATGGACTGGCTCCGGGGTTCTTGGATATTTCAGAACAGCTGACACTCATCAGTAGCCATGTGGTCATCCACCAGTTCTGAAAGGAAGATGAAACAAGCATATATGCCACATGACTCCTTTGAGGTCATATTTATCAATTTAACTGACAGGCACTGAAGACTAATTAGTAACATTATAGTAATTGGTTATTTTTACTTACAAACTCAAAAATACACCACATTTTATTAAGGATTGTTCATGGTTTCTAAACTATATATATATGTTTAAAAAAGTGTTAGAAGATCTTTGTGACTATTATAATTCAAGATTTTCCAATAACACTCATGCTTTAATTGTGTGAATGCCAGCTGCTGGAGCAGTACAAGGCAGTGGTACATGGGACGTGGTAATGACCATACCAGTTATATTTAAGCGACCGTTGTTTAATTTACACATAACCGTCTTGGACAGGGGATGCGTTAGGTACCATGACAAACCACAATAAGGGAACTACGGGGAACTCAGGCGATACGATCCCAGACTGGATATATTATGGATATATATTTTGGATATATTAGCACACACGACCAATCAGACCATACCAACTGACTATGAGTAATTGACTAGCTATCCACTCCAGCAATGGACCCTCACACCATGACCACACGGACCCCTCCTTTTAATTTTACCGCTTGAACATATGACCGTCAGTTGATTGTCCAATGATTTGGTCACACAGGTGAGACTGTCTCCCCTTTTCCCCCTTGGGGGAGACACCCCAAAACAATCCCCCACAGACAGGGGAGGGTGAAGGAGGTAGAATCCAGTTGCAGGATTCCGAGCGTGTGTGGGACCCATGTGCCGTCAGGATGGGATAATATGACCCTCATTCTCTGAACCAGACCCTTTGATCCATATGACCAGCATTTGATAATAGAACCATCCATAGGACCAGGCCGCTCGCCCTCCCCAGGTACGCGAACAAGCGGGTGACCGCGACCTATGTTTTGTATTTTTTGGGATATTAAGGTTGATTTTGATATTGATATCGTATGTAAACAACATAAAGACATGTTGAAGTGATGAATAAATGTGAAATGACTATAATAGAACATGGATGACCCTCTTGGGGCCACTTAATTCTAGGACAGTACAACTATTGGACAGAATAGACTGTTTTTGTAATAAGGGACATGTTTTAACAGTATTCATATATATTCCAGGACACAAAAGACATATATTTTAACGTAAGCTTCCAGAGGAACTATCTCAACCTTGATCTACCCCTGATGAAGCCCATAGCTGGGCGAAACGCGTCGGGTATGACCTACGGGTATAACCTACCTTGGACTTGACATGGAAGAGTTATTTATGGAAGCGTCAATTGTTTTTATTTTTTGTGGAATTGTAAAGGATGGGATTTTTTTATGCCCGATGCATATGTCTCGTTGCCTACCAATAAATGATATCGTTTATTTATTTACATCCGTGTTATTGATACCCGTGCCGTGAAAGTCTCAGGGACTAGCCACCAATATAGCGGTCTGAGTCCACTCGATCCTATATATGTTTAAGTTTATACAATTAGAGATGTTGGCACCCACTATTCCTCCCCTCTGGTTCCACTATATTTATCTGGTTCTACTACACATTGTAATCCGTTTATGAGAAAAAATCATGATATCCCATCAATACTAACACACTTTACCAACCTGACCATTCAAGGCTCTTATTATTAAGCTTGATCACTTTTAGTTGATAAAACTTAAATCATCTTATAACTGTTCAATCAAACAGAACAATTGACTTGTGTATTGGCAGCTGAAGACTCACTGATCAATGCAGTTTGTACCACAGGAAGCAGTACAACCGCAGATGGTAATTCCATTAGATAATCACAAAGTCTCCACATAACATGTATTCATGTAAGGATAGGCAAGATACTCTAAAATACTATAAAAGTATCTCTATGATGTTGAAAGGGTTCCCCAATAAAGAAAAAAGCTCTGTGCAAGGTGCCCTGTTTGGTGAGTTCTTCTTCTTTTATTTGGTCATACAACAGTTAAAAGTACATCAACACGTTTCGTGGTTCAAAAACCACTTCTTTAGGATGAGTATACATGTTATAACGATCTCTAGTTTCTTATCTTAAATACGTGCTTAGGAATTAGTAGTCTAACACCTGGACAATGACATGACAGAGGGGAATCCATGGCAAAACTCCCAAGAAATTTTTTTTTCACGCAATAAATCCGCATGAAGGATTTCTACAATGATAGTCAATGGGAAAATAAAGTGCAATGAGTGATTACCCTTAGACCGTCTTTGATTGGAGTGATCTCCTTTGTATGACCCCTGCCACAAACCTGGACTTTGCATCTGTCACTGTTTCTGAACTCACTCTCTAGAGGGGGGTCTTGGAGGATTTCACCGGTCTCAGTTCTCAGGTGAGGTACCTTGTGCGTTAAGTCCTGGGGGCAACCGAAGTCGGGTAGGCATATCATGTCTACCGTTCAGGAGGGGGCTTGTCTATAGGTGAAAACCGCAGCGGAGATTGGGGTACCAACTGACCTGTGGATCGGTGATCCCTCGGAGACTCTCACAGTTGTATCGATCAGCTAGTGTTAAGGTCACTCCGGCTTCACAGTTCACACACAACAAACTTTGATACACCAAACTCCCCATTTAACCACTGCAAACATTGAAACGGTTGAGTGACCATTAAGCAATAATTCTGCAGTGTTGTCACATTTTTGACCTACTTGACTTTAAAGATCAACTTATATGATCCCAAAAAAATTAAGTTTTTCATACGACAAATGATTCAACCGATCGCTTTTGGTCTGATCACTATGAAGCAATTGCCTTCTATCTGGGGTGTGCCAACATGGCCAACACACTCATTGAGGTGATCACTTCATTGTGATACGCAAGCCCCTTCACCACGACAATGGTAGCGATCACGAAAGGGAATGGCCACATGTATGTGCCTTTTTAATGCAGCCACAGCCAGAGGCAGAAATATTACGCGAGTACACTGACATAAAAATTTGCCGTGTACATTTGACAGAAAAATTAGGTATGGTAGCAGCCGCTGTTTAGCAGCGGGCCAGAAAAAATTGATTGTTTCCAGGCAGAATGGAAAATGAAACATTGCGGCTTGAACCCTAGTTGGTGGCGGAGGATTTCATTAAGGTCGGTTATGCGGTATGCAGCGTGGGGACCAATTTTAGGCAAAGGCATGTAATCAGGCCTTTGCTAGGCAAACGTATACAACTGTCAGTCCCTTCGGAATCCATGCCTTGTTCATTTCAGGAAACGTGAGGTAATCCACACTTTTTTGTCCGATGGCGACTTTGCTTCTGTACACTATGCCGCCTGCAGCAATGAGGGTCCTTTCTGACAGGACCACTAGAAGCAGGACAGCGCCGAAGTTCAAGAGCAAAATGGGATAGCTCTGGCCACAGGTCAAGTCTGCACACACAGTTGAGTCAAGGGGTTTCATCGATTCTCAGAGTGTCAATATCTGCAGTTAAGGAGAGTAGTCTGCAATCTTGGTCGAGTCATTCTCTACAGGGTGGATGCCGTAGGGCTGTGGCGATGCATAGGACTTAAAAAGCTCCGCATGTCCTCCATCAACAGCCGTTGTGAAGCTCCATGTCCTTGCCGGTGGCGGTCGTGGTATTGTTAGGGAGGATTAGTGTCACCTCTTCCCCTAGTAGAGTCACGTTTGTGCTGTGACATCGCCCCTTAAAAGCGGTCTTTTGTTGTTTAGAGCAGATTTTGTAGCTAGCTCTCAACTGGCTGCATCCTCTCAGACCTCCGGTAAGCCGGGTAACATTCCCACTAATTTTGCTTATAGCGGGGGTCTAGTAGTGTGGCCAACCCAGAAGCTCGTTCTCCTTAATCCTTTTGATACGAGGGTCCCTAACAGGCACGACAGCATGAAAGACCCATTCGCCACAAGGATGGAGGTGCCTGAGCACTATATCCCGTTCTCCTCCTCACTGATGTCTGAGGGTCTGTTCCTCCCCCAGCCACGTACAACACCACGGGTCCCAGATAGGTGACCACAAGGAGCACCGTGGGATGGTGCTGAGGTTGGTTTCCCCCTCAAAGCCACATTCCTCCTCTGAATCCTCAGACTCCTCTTCCAGCGTTGCCGCAAGGTCCGGCAAGCGAGGCTGCTAAGGCTGTTTCTGGTGGTGATGGTGACCATAACTTTCCTCTTAACGTTCATCCACAGCCTGATCCAGCACTCTTCGCAGGGCACGCTCCAGGAAGAAGACAAAGGGATGGGTCGCGTGATTGTGCATTCGCTGCGGACTTAACAAGGTTGTCACCTCTTCAAAAGGACGCATGCCTACAAGGCATTGCGCATGAGCGTCAGTTAACGTGGCAAAAAAATCCCCCCCAGTCCGCAGAGGTGTCCTAGCACCCCGGTCATACAAATACTCATGTACAGCTTTTTCTTGTGGAGCAGGCGGTCGAACATTGGAGGGTTGAATGCAACGCCGTCGGACTGTCGCAAATCAAGCGCCTCACTGGCATGTGTTTCGCCGCTGACGAATTCGGAAAACTGCGCCATAGGCGTGTAGGAACGCTCTGAAATGAGCACACACCTTCCTAGCCTGTTGAGGACGTCCTGTAAGCCTGGGTACTTTGCCACAAGCGTTGCACAATTAGATTTAACACATGTGCCATGCACGGCACATGTGACAACTTGCCCAAATTCAATGCCGTCGACAGATTGCTTCCATTGTCAACACAACTTTGCCAATCTCCAGTTGGTGCGGGGTCAGCCACTGAGCACCTGTGCGTTAAGGGCGGGACGGAAGGAGAGTTGCGGGATCCGGTTATGGCTCTCTGCTTTCAGGCAAGTCAGCCCCAAAAGCGCGTGGACACTGTCGTATCCGGATGTGGGAATAGACCTGGGGAGGTGCAGGGATGCAGATGATGTGAAGCCAGACACATCAACAGAAGAGGACTCAGCCAAGGAGGATGGAGTAGAGGAGTGAAGAAGGAGCGGTGGCAGCAAGTATTGGAGGGTGTCACCAACTCGGCTGCAGAAGCCACGCATTCCATGCTGGGCAGCTCTGTCAGCAGGTTTACCAATGCGCAGTGTACGTGATATACCTGCCCTGACGTGCTTTGCAAGACCAGGTATCAGTGGTCAGATGGACCCTGCCCCAACACTGTATGCCAGAGATGCCATGACTTCCCTTTTCCACAAGGGATAAAGAGATGGGATTGCTGTTTTTGAAAAAAAAATTCGGACCGTTGTACCTTCCACTGCGGTTTTTGTCCCAATAGCCACAAATTTTGGAAGGCCTCAGACTCTACCAGCTGGTTATGGTAAAAGCTGGCGGGCTAAAGAGCTCCTTCAAGCCAGCTGTCAGACGCCGGGCAAGGGGGGTGACTCTGTGACATTGTTTTTTTACGTCCAAACATGTCTTCACTGACACCGACGTGACCAGATGAGCTGGGACTGCTCAAGCGAGAGGCGAAGTGGCTGGTGGTTGAGAGGAGGGCAAGGAGGACAGCAGTGGTTGAAGTGGCTTGAAGATGCTGGAAACAGGAGGAGGAGGGTTGGTCTTAGAGGTGTGTGTGCTGTTGTAGCCATGGTTGATCCATAGGCGTTTGTGTGATGCGAGATTCATGTGCCTTCTCAAAGCAGTTGTGCCGAGGTGGGTTTTGGACTTCCCACGACTAGTATCTTTTTTGCATAAGGTTGCAAATGGCATCGCTGCTATCAGCGGCAGGACACACAAAATGCCCAACTGTGAGCTTTGCACTGACGGCATACTGGTGGTGCAACAGCTGTGTTGATTGGCGTGTGCTGTCTGGCTGAACCCGGTGCCGATACACTGCTGCCTGACTGTGCAATAGCTCCTTGCGATGTGACCTCCCACCTGCTTCAAATCGTTCTTCCTCTCTTCTTCTCCTTGAATTCTGTTTTTTTTGGTTGTGGGCAACCACGTGACATCCACGGACAATAATACACTCACATCAAACCGTTCACTTCTATCTGACCTCAGAAAGGTAAGCAGCAGCGGGTTGTACAACATCATCTCACACCGCATTCATGTTGTGTAACGGTACCTGTCAGAGACATGTCCATGTCATTACATGCTTGGCAATAATGGTTGAGCATCACTCATCTCTTCTTCAAAAGGATGTGAAAACAAATCCTCTGATGGATAAAATGTATGGGCTGTGGTGCTAGTGTTTGGTGGAGGGGCAGGGCGTAGTGGAACTTGAGAGGTGTCGAAGCCAGGAGGCATGCGGAGGTGGTTTGTGTGTCCAGGGTCAGAGTGGTGGATTGTCGAAGATTGTGGTGTCCTGTGTAAGCAGTCAACTAAGTCCCCAGCATTTCTTACGTTGACGGTGTAAGTTGGCCTCTGAACACTGGCCATTATTTAGAGCCAAAGGAAATATCACCACACGACCACGACGACCCTGCGGGGATGGTTTGCCTTCTGCCATTTTTATATCTGTTTGTGTAAAGGTCCTGTGGGGCAGCAGATAACTCTGGGTGGGCCAATGGAAGTTGGCACAAGGCTGTAAGGATGGAAAGCCGTGCCATAGTAGTAATACCCTTTATGATGGGTACAAACAATTGATGGGTATTACCCTTCCACCAGATACTGTGGTGGGCACTGGGCACAGCAGTTGGCAAAGGCTTGTAATGGATGGAAAGCGTTTTTGCACTATGTAGTAATCCCTTGATGAATGGGTACAAAAAAGTGCTGGGTATTTACCCTTCCACCAGATAAATTGTGGTGGGCACTGGGCACAGACAGTTGGCACAAGGCTGTAATGTAATGGATGAAAAGCGTGCACTATGTAGTAATACCCTTTATGAATAGGGTACAAAAATGCTGGGTATTACCCTTCCACCAGATAAACTGTGGGCTGGGCACTGGGCACAGACAGTTGGCACAAGGCTGTGTAATGGAAGGAAAGCCGTGACACATGTAGTAATACCCTTTATGAATAGGTACAAAAAAATTGCTGGGTATTACCCTTAACCAGATAACTGTGGCTGGTGGCACTGGGCACAGACAGTTGGCAACAAGGCTGTAATGGATGGAAAAGCCGTGCACTATGCAGTAATACCCTTTATGTGAATAGGGTTTAAAAAAAAAAATTGCTGGGTATTAACCTGCCACCAGATAACTGTGGGGGGCACTGGGCCACAGACAGTTGGCACAAGGCTGTAATGGATGGAAAAGCCGTGCAACTATGTAGTTAATACCCTTTATGAGTAGGGTTGAAAAAAAAATTGCTGGGCATGCCAGCAGAAGGCAACAGGGGTAGCAAAAAAAAAATAGCCTAAAAGGGCTTTGGGGGTCTTTTCAGGGACTCTGTCTGACAGACTAAGAAGCACTGAAGAACAAGTAGAATGTAGATAACAACTGCCCTAGCTAATGGTTCCCTATGCAGCAGCAGCAGCTCTATGTCCTAACTCTCTCCTGCTCCAGCAGCATGTGAAATGGCGTCCTGTCCTTGCTATGTTATAGGGGGTGTGAGGGTCTGTGAGGTGGGGGGTGCTCATTGGCTGGATTATGTCTGCTGACTGTGACTCACAGGGTCAAAGTTTCTTCAATGTAAAAATATAGGGGGCAGGTCGAACTCGCCATATGTTCGCAAAAATACGCGAACGCAAACATGCGATGTTCGCCGCAAATAGTTCACGCGCGAACAGTTCGGGCCATCACTACTTAGGAGACCGTGTCTGTGAGTCACCCAGTATCTTTATGACTCAAAAGTATCTCTATGACTCTTTCATACTAGCTGCGTTAGATCATTTACTTTGAACATCTGCATTAGTGTTAACACTAAGGCTATGTTTCCACTGCGTTTAGAGATGTGCCAATACCCCCTGCATTAATTAATCGCATCCCATATATATGCATGACCCGGCCATTCCAACTGCATTCACTGATCGTTCAACTTCCTAGTACGTTATTTACTAAACAGGTTCTGTCAGAAGGAAGCCTGGACTTCATCCTGGAGATTAATTTAAAACTTGACACGCTCAAAAAATAAATGATAAACAAAAATACTTTACTTTAAAGAATAATTATATTTACATGGAATGAAGTAAACCATCAACCTCTTTCACGTAGCGGTGCAGAAGGCCAGCCCATTTGATGCACTCTATGCCAATGCATGTGCTTTGCCATACCACAGAGACTACAGTGAGCCCAGCCTTAAAGTTTCTGTTGATACCCTGTGGTGCCATTTTTACGTTTTGTAGAAAAAAATTACAGGCATCCTATGTGGCCTTCCCCTACTTTAGAACATCGCATTTATACATTATTAAAAGGAAGTTTTCAAACTGCAATGTGATGGAGGAAACACTGCTATAACGTTACCCATTTTGTGGGCTGAAGTGATGAAATGATCATCGTAAATCTGTTTGACTTGATTGTGCCAGGCAGTAGTTTGTTACTTCTGTTACATTTTCAATTGCCAAAGCTATAAAGAAAATAGCTGACACTTTACAGTAACGAAATCTGTATTTTTCTCTTCAACTGCTTGTGTGTGATTCAGTTTAATGATTCTGCACTTTCTTAGGTCTCTGGGTGCCTACAGGGTAGATTGTATTGATTAAGTCACCATCTACAGTAAGTCTCAATAACAAACAACCACATAAAATGCCAAATAGGAAAACGGAGCCATTATTTTGTTAAATGTGTATAAAGACAAGAAACATTTGAGAAATAATAAGTGTCTGGTTAAAAAAAAGAATCACTTCCTTCAATCATGATTTCACAATTCTACCAGAACATGCTCTATTATAAAATGTTACACAAAGTATTAGGCCTTTGTCCTGAAGTTAAAATACCAAATGCAGATTTAGACATTATATTTTTTTCTCAGTCCATTTCTGGCAGTTGCTTCTTTGCTCAGTCCAGGCTTTATATGTGTAGCATTGCCCAGGGAAATTCACTGGAGCAACCAGGTCATTTTCGGATTTTTAGGATGCCTATGTTCACGTTGTCATACAGTAAGGGAATGTCTACACAGCTGATAAGGGGTTAACTTTTTACTAAAGGGATATTTACAAGTCCTTTTCACCATCACCCACAAGGCAGGGATGGGGTTCAATCGTATGGTCTATGTTTCAAACAAAATCTAACGAACTGCTAAGAAGAGTGGAGGATGATTGCTCTTATCCAAGTTCAGAAGAACAGGCAGTCCAGTTGAGGTAGAAGGAGGAGGCCGATATGGCACCTCCTTGGATTTCACTTCACCCACTCAGGCATGATGAGGGTGAGATCTCTGTCATTCGCCATGCGTGACTGGTCAGCCCCACGGCACTGGCTAAGTGGACGGGAGCTAGGGACTCAGAGAGAAGAAGGGAGCACCTTGCTCCAAGGTAAGCCGTGCTTACCAGCAGACAGCCCAGGAATCACAAAAGACCCGGGAAAGCAGTTAACTACTTATTTAAATAACCTCTGCCCAGAGGAGGGGTTTAGGAGTTGCTGGACAGATAACTAAATCAAAAGAGAGGGTAAGAGACCTGACCTCACCTTCTAGCAGCTGCTATACAGAAATGTAACACTTTCTTAAAGGTATATATAAAGAAATATACAGAATACACACACTGCTATATACAGTGTTAAACCACCTCACTACACATGTTTATAGTATATGCCTTTTATAGGTAATAATATCTAATATCTAGCTAATACATTTTACAATCGATGTTACATATTCTGCAAGGGATTCTGCCACTGACAACTATAGAAAAATGGGTTACTTTGAAGAGGTCGGTGAATTCAAGCATAATGCTCTTCTAGGATACCACCATTGAAACATTAATGTGATATTGTGTACCTGCTAGTTTTTATCCACTTTCATCTATTATTGGCATCAGTGCAACGTAGAGATGTTTAGAAACAGAAAACCAGCCGTGAAGTAGCAGACCAGGCACAAGGCGCGGAGCAGTGTCAACCAGTGCTGAAACATATCATTTATAAAGGTCACCAATACACTGTTGACTCAACTCAATGAAGATTAGAGATGGTTGAATATGTGAGTGAATTGCCCCTGAACATGCTATCATCCCCAACATTGCTGCAGAAGAAGTGAAGGTTTGTGGGAACATTTAAACTCCCAAAGTGTAACTTGTCGAATTGAAAAAAAAATTTGACCATCTTTAATAAAGAGTTCCAAATTTCTTCAGGCATTAACTTCAGCACAACAAAATGGTAGATACTCGCTAGGAGATTCATAGAATAGGTTACAGCGGCAGGACTGCTACATACCAGCAAATCGCAAAAGGGAATGCCAGATTTTTAAAAAAGGTGATAAGTACTCTGCTAAGGGATTCTGTTGCAGAGAATATCTCATCTTTGGAGCAAACGATTTAAAGTCTCTTCCTGGCAGTCTGATGAGTTTGATGACTTGATTGGTGGATGCCAGGAGAACATTTTTGGGGTTGTTTTACAGGGATAGTACTTGTTGTTCCAGTGCATTGACATTTTCATAATTCTTAAAGACAATATATTTAAGACAATTTTATGCTCTCAACTTTTTAAGTACATTTAGGAAATGCTATTCTTTATGTTTTAGTGCACATAAAAAGACAGTATATAACCGGTTGGAAAACCAGTTACCTCAATCCCAACACTTATAGATGAATGGAAACAGAGGTTGTGAGCCAGGCCTTCTCATCTAGCATAAGTGCTTGACCTTAAAGTTTATCCATTTTGAGGTCAAGGCCTATACATAGAACAGCACTGCATGTGCAACATTTTCACACTTTTGTATCCCCAAAGTCCTGAAACATTGCTATGAGCAGGCATGGACCACCTAACATCATTGGCCTCCTTTTAAATTCCTCTTTAATTTTTTATTGTTTCCACATGACATCATCCAAATTAAACAAATGTACATTAAAATATGTATATGCCAATTGTCTTTCTCCTACAGTAGCAGAGTCCTTTCATGTGTAAAGACAGTTATGTAACGTGATCATGCTACTAGCTACTGGCTTTGCAAATTTAATGTTATCAAAACAGCTACATCTATAGTATTAACACTTGACCTGAAACCACTCAACTATCCTGTCCTGAATGCTTTCCTTTGTACTGAGGCAAGTGCAGCTAAGTGAATTTCTAACTGCGTTATTTATATATTCAGCCAATTCAAATATGCAAAAGGACTGAAATCCACCACATTTAATACTGCAATTTACTGGCATTCTTTGAGGCAACAAAATCATAATCATTAATTACCAGCAAATGTAAAACTCCCAGTTGACGGTTTAATAAATGTGTGTTTATCAAGTTAGCATGGCATTTTCCTGTACAGATCATGTAATGTTTTTTGAAGTGCAAATTCAAACCGATTCAGTCATGTAAACTCAAATATACAAACTGGGCATTCCATTCAATAGGATGTACTTTGTTCAGCTATATTTGTTTCAGGCTTTCCAAAGTCAAATATGAACATTCACATAAAATCATACAGGGCCTCTCAAGTAGGCACAAAAAGGATTTGTTTAAAAAAAACAATGTTTAAAGGTGAACTGTATACAATAAACTCAAAAAATGATTGTCTTGTGTTCAAGGTTTCATGCAATGACTTTTATTTAAAATCATTTATTCTTGTAAAAGATTGTTAACCTCCCTAGCACACTGCTGAGGTACAGATTTCTGTACCAAAAGAGCACTATAGAGTTTAATGGGAAAAAAGTTCTTTACATTGTAAGCCTGTAATTTCCCAAAGTATGTCCATACACGAGTCTGGTAGACATCCTGAATATAATAACATGTTCAGATGCTTTGTGAATAACTCACAATATCAGTTAATGAAGATTTCAATAATTCAGTTTATGAGGTAAATTAGCACTGCAACCACTAGATGGCAGTGCAGATGTGGCAGGTTACATAGGAGAGCATGGCGGGGGGGGAGTGATCCATTCCCCTGCAGCTGCCTCATTAGATCGGAGACACATGGAGCAGTGAGTTTGTTCTCCTGTGGATCTGATCTCTGCCTGACGAACCCAGCTCATCCACTGCTGTTCTGACAGGTCAGAGCTGGACAAGCTGGGACCGTCAGGAACGGCAGGGGGGTTAATCTCCGGTGGTAGAGAAGACTTATCTTTCTATTTGTCATGTTAACAAGCTTAATTCACATAGTTTTAATGACATGAAAAAGCTTATCTAGAAATGTGGCTGTATTTTGAATTGGACTTCCAGACAACTTGCATTACAACCCAAATTTAAGTTTACATTACAACCAAAGTTGTAATAAATGATAATGATAAAACAAGTTTCCACTTTTGCAGTGGTATTCAATTGACCGATCTCACTAATAAGTACAGCATGTCATAATGGACCATCTTGCCAATCTACAAAAGGCTACAGACTGGTGCAAGGCCAGAAAAGACTTATGGAAGGAGACTCTCCTCTTAACCAATCACCACCTTCCATTTTATTCTTTCTTCCTAAAAGGCAAAGTTGTCAACTTGAAAGATGATTACAAATTTTTGTTTCTGACTGGCTAAACACATTTTATGTTTTGATTGGTGTTTCTGGTAAATTATGCATATTATTTAAAGTTTTTTTTATGTATTTTAATATAAAAGGATAGCTAAAGGGTGGGTTGGGAGGTACAGAACCCATTATCAAATCAATATTTCTTATGGGAAAAATAGTCTTGACTTACAACCAACTTAACTTACAACCAACCAACCCTTAGGAACAAATTTAGTTCATAAATCAACCACTGTATATTTATTTTAAGCAGATTTTTTTAAAATAAGGTTCTTTATTTAAAGAATAAGGATTATACATTTAAATGACAAAAGTTTCATACAGATTATTTTAATGTTTTTAACAAAACATTTAGTAAAAATAAATGTTCTTACATGGTATGTTAGCTTTGTAAATTCAGTGTGTGTGGTATAAAATTGACAACAAATATGCCATCTTGAAAAGTAGGTGCATTTAGGTGCTCAGCCTTACCTAAGATGAATAAGTTCATGTTCGATAGAAAGGTGTATACATCAGTGAGGACCTAATTAATGTAAAGCCCTTTTTTGTGGTATCAAACAATGAATAGTCAATTAGTTATTATACATTTTTAGTGATATAGAACTATTAATGGTCAATGAAATATAAAAAAAATTTAGTCATATCGAACTATCAATGGTCAATGAAATATTACAAATTTTTTGTGATATCAAACTATCAATGGTCAATGAAATTTGATTGATCAAATAATCATTGATCAAATGATCAGTGTCAATGAAATATGACTGATCCTTACATTTTAGTCCTAGAAACAGAAATTCGACAAAACCAAAGGTTCAATAGAGAAGAATAGGCCTACATAAATAAACATGTGCAATTCTTGGGGCTTGTAATATCATTTAAGAAAATTAACCCACAAATGGAGTAATTGGACTGACTCCCGTGCATTTCTTATAACACAACAATTGCTTTAAAAGCAAGAAAAAAATTATCAGTGTCAAGGAATGGCACCTAACAATCAGAACACTAGTTATTGAGTCAAGGAGATAAAATTGATGAAATACCCCACTTATACAATGACTCCTCTATTTGATTCAGTAAATAATGGCATAATAGATGCAAATTAAATTTTCCGCTCTAACCTTTTCAGCCTCTCACATATCTCCATCTTTCCTCTTCCAACCTTTTCACTAAGAAGGGTCCCAACTTATAAATATAACAGTATTATGGAAAGAAATTTCTTTTGCAAACAAATACACCTGTTAATATATGTTCTTCTAACGCACCATGGGGCAGCACAGTGTTCTGGTGGTTAGCAGTCTGGCCATGCAGCACTAGATTCTAGATTCAACCTAGATTCAAATCCCAGGCTGGGCACTATCTGCAAGGAGTTTGCATGTTCTCCCTGTGTCTGTGTTGGTTTCCTCTGGGTGCTCTTGTTTCCTCCCACGAAATTCTAATAGATTAATTGGTACCTGCTATGTTAGTTATATATACATGACTATGGTAAAGACATTAGATTGTGACTGTTAGTGATATGACTATATATGCTCTCTAAAATGTTATATAAAGACAAGATAATATTAACCCATTAAAGCATTTAAATAAATACCCACTATAACAGTATATTATTTTTTTTTCATGGATTTTGTTTTTTTTTCTTACTTTCTTCTTCTGGAGAGATTTCTCCATATATATTATCTCTATCTGTATGCAGAACACATGTTTGAAAATTAAAGCAAAAGAGAAATGTCCCTTGATCCAACAGGTGTGTCGCCCCGATCCCAAATTGAAGTACGAATACCAAGTAATGGGGGGAGAGGCCAAACGTAGTGGCCTATCCCACCATCAGTTGTCCCTTGCGAAGAGCAAGGCGTGGAGACCTAGTAAATCCTCCACATGGGGGTATAGTAGTAGTAAGAATAGGGTGGCCCTGCCAAAGTCCCCTCGCCTTGCTCTTCGCAAGGGAAAACTGATGGTGGGATAGGCCACTACACTTGGCCTCTCCCCCCATTACTTGGTACTTGTAACATGTTCGAAAAATCACATATGTCGCACAGTTTACTATGTGTCTAGATGATATTAAGATAATTTTATTCTCCAGAAAACCTGACCATCATCACTCCAATTCATACACATTCTCTGTTAACAAAGGAATAAATAATGAACATTTATTTTACTATCTGAACATAAAGCCACACAGGACATGATATGTATTCATAAGTATTTTGACAATGTTTGCCAAATATGAAATAGACATCTATGGATGACACTAATGTAAGGAGAACCTATAATCAAAAGTATAGATGCAAATTATACCTCTTTCACAAATATTCTAACAGAGGGCGGCATTAAATAATATGACAAGATATTGCTAATAGGCATAACTGATTCCTTAGAAACATAAAATTGCACAATTACCTTGGTTCTGAACTTATTTGACTTCAAGGCGGAAAACAACTTTGGAGTTTTACTGACAGCTTTTATTAATTGCCAGAGGCTGGAATGAATTCCTCCCTAAATAGTATTTCCCCAATTCACTCATCTGGTTTCATTGTTGTGACAGGATGCTATTGGGGTAATTTACTAAAGTGCTCTATCTTAGCCAAGTGAATTTGTTTGAACACGGATCTCCTAGTCATGTGCAGAGGAGTTTGGAAAACATAGGAATTTCCTTGGCTCATGGTTGAATGACCATAGTAAATGCAGCTACAATGCGCTACAGGAAATGTACTCTTTATTGAATGATTTCCTTTAACTCTCAACAATATTTCCTAAAAATGAGTATCTACAGTTTAACTGTCATATAGAACTTTGTTTGCAGAAATTTGTGTTGGAATATCATCCCCATTCTACCTGATAACCAGACTTATTATGTATTAGTCACAGCTGTGCAGCCCTATAAATCTTACACACTCTATGTTGTGGGAAGGGACATTTCTCCCGCTTTGCTGAAAATGCATGTGCATAGGGCCATGGACCCTGGCACCCTCCTGCGCTCGCATTTGTGGCACCCACCCTCCCTTACATTGACACGCCCTTTCCTCCCCATGCAGAGCTGAACAGCGCAAGCTGGCAGCGAGGGGGGTGGTAGTGTGTGTGTGGGGGGGGGGGGGGTGAAAGTGGTGAGAGTGGTGTCAGCTGGAGGGGGAAGGAGAAGAACAAAATGAGCACACCCATACACACCACTCCTTCTTCCTCTTCTTCCCCCCCCCCTTCTTCTGAACCCACAACCTCCCCCCACCTTCCTCAGCTTGCGACCATTTTAAGTTATGTAGGAAAACAGAATGGGAGGTATCTGCACAGGGAGGGAGGGCAGAACCACCAATAGCACTGCATCTGAGCACATGATAAATGTGATCAGCTGATAAGTTTAATCTCACTTATCTTCATAATTTCATAATGTCTTATTTCTGCTTTCTCTGAAGGTAACAACAAATTAGTCAATCAAACAGTACTAATTCATCTGCTATTCAACTTGATCGTGTGTTTTTTCTTGCTTGACGCAAAAAAGCCATAGCACCTGTAAGGTGGAAGCTGTGTTGAGGCAAAAATAGTCAAAGCTGACAAACTACAAAGTTCGATACCATTATTATCCTGTGTTTATAAAGCACCAACATATTACACAGCACATTAGAGAGTATAAATTGTCATATTACTGTCTCACAGAGACATCACTGATGTCACATCCGGGTTTGCGAGCCGGTTTTTCACTGCGCGTTTTGAAACGCATCCAATGGTTTCCTATGGATGCGTTTTTGGGATGCGGATGCGGTTGAGACGCGGATGCGTTTCAAAACACTGCAGGCAGCGTTCACAACATCCGAATGCGCACAAACACACCAGTGAAAACTATATTGAAGTTTCCAATGGATGCGATTGCTAGCGCTTGCGGCCGCACGGTTACAAACGCGAAAAAACGCAAGAGTGCAAACAAGCCCTTACACAGCATAAATAGTTATATCACTGTCTCTCAGAGAAGCTCACAATCTAATGTCCCTACCACAGTCATGTATATGTAATTAACACATAGGTCATATGTAACTTACATAATAGAATCTTTATTTGGGGAAGCCAATTAACCTACTTTGGAGTGTGGCAGGAAATCAGAACACCCAGAGGAAACCCACACATACACAGGGAGAACATACAAACTCCTCACAGATAGTGCTCAGGCCAGGATTTGAACCTAGGACTCTAGCTCTGCATGGTTAGAGTGCTAACCACCTGAGCCACCATGCTGCCCATAATGCATGTTATTGTGGGTGTTTCCCAATTTCCTTAAAGCCATATGAAATAATTCTCTCAATGTGAATGTCCCAAATGATAATACCCAGTATGACTTTTAGTCTTAAAACTGACAACAAAATTCACGTTGCATAGACTTCAACTGGATTTTCTGGTTGCCTGACTTTTTCTTGGTCATATAAATCCATCACTAGTTGTAAAATGTGTGAAAAGGAAATGTATTGTATACATAAAATAGATAATAGGTAGCACCCTTTTCCCTATATAGCTACCAACATCCTATAATCATTAGAATAAATTAGGAAAGAAACGGGGCACATATCCGACAACCAGGCACAGGTGTAATACCGGTGCTTAGTTGGCGGTCACAGAGGACTTTAATGGTAGCAATTAATACAAACGTAAAGAAAAGATTTTTCACAATGTACACAGTGCAAACAAGTGAAGTTTATACACAGTAGATGAAGGTAAGTCAACAGGTCCCAAGGGACTCTCAAAAAATCTGTCCTTCAAATACAATCGATATCTATTTAAACAAACAAAGAAAAAATATTGACTTATGTCAATTGGTGGTCTCGACGCGTTTCGCGACCTTCGTCGCTTCTTCAGGAGAC
>CM070035.1:44894232-44911192 GCA_036250615.1 Ptychadena robeensis | reverse complement strand
ATGTACGTGGGTTGTGACTATTAGTGTATAAAGTGTGTGCCATATGTTGTGCTAGTGTGAAACTGTGAGTGCGATGAAATAAGCTCGGGCGCGATCGCCTGTCTCACCCGAGGTAAATACAAAAAAGGGGTGCAAACTACAAATCTATGTGCCAACCTATTATGTGTGGGACTAAGATATGTATATGTTGCAACTAATGTTATCTGTGTGGGTGTGTGTGTGTATGTGTGAGTGTGCGTGCTTGTAGGTGTAATTACTGAGTGTAAATTGGTAAAAGTGATTGTATGTGTATATGGTGAATCAGTGATGTGTAATTGAAACAGTAAAGCTTAGTCCTGTAATATGTGCAACTAAAGAAATTGGACAGAGCGTCCTAAAAAAGTCCCACCTCGTGTAGAGCAACCCCACTGAAACAAAGCCACAAACAAATCATATGTTCCCCAACAAAGGTGCATCTGGGCCTTCCCCCGTCTACCGGTTTTGACCGATTGAGGATTTCCCTAGATATGGGATGGACCTACAGGGTAAATATTTGCCCTTTAGAGATTTACTCACTTTATACTCATTGATATATAATTTTTGACTGACAGTGCTCTCCTTTGTTTTTTTTTTTTTATAATTATTTATTGATTTTCATAATTTTTTGACAAACTCAAAAGGAGTGCTCTCCTTTGTGTTGTAGTTGAGCCACGTGAATGTTTTCGTTGAATTGTCACTTATTGTCTCCTGAAGAAGCGACGAAGGTCGTGAAACGTGTCGAGACCACCAATTGACATAAGTCGAATAATATTTTTTCTTTGTTTGTTTAAATAGATATCAATTGTATTTGAAGGACAGATTTTTTTGAGAGTCCCTTGGGGCCTGTTGACTTACCTTCATCTACTGTGTATAAACTTCACTTGTTTGCACTGTGTACATTGTGAAAAATCTTTTCTTTACGTTTGTATTAATTGCTACCATTAAAGTCCTCTGTGACCGCCAACTAAGCACCGGTATTACACCTGTGCCTGGTTGTCGGATAGGTGCCACGTTTCTTTCCTAATTTATTGTATTGTATACATAATTTTAGTTCAGGAAACATAATTGGCTGGACTGAATAGTTAATCCTTTGTAAGTCAAAGACAGTTCACATTTGTGCAATTTAATTTTAAAGGTTTTTCTCACATGTGTAAAAAAGACGGTGGAGGTAAATATCATTAACCTCCCTAGCGCTTTTGCAAGGTCCAGATTTCTGTACCAAAAGCGCACCATACACTTTAATTAAGTAATTAAGACTGTAATTTTTTTTTATGTTGTAGGCCTGTAACTTTCCAAAATATGTCCGTACAAGGGTCAAGTGGACATCCTGAATATAATGATGTTTGAAACACACAATTATGTAAAAAAAATTATAATAATAAAAAAAGATGAATAAAAGATATTAACTGAATGATAAAATCTCTAAAATACGTATTTGTAATGAAAGATTTCAAAACAGTTATCACTGTATCCAGTACAATTACCTTTGGCACCCTCTCTCCTCTGGTGTGATGAACACACCAGGGGAGAGAAGGTTAACTTCAAAAGGCACATCTGGGGAATCACACTCAGAACAGTTTTCTCCACAGAAAACTCCATAGAAAACTGTTCTTGTGCGATATACTTTTGAATCTCCCGCCGCCACCACAATGTGACATCATCACGTCAATCTGGCGGGGGGACTTCGACTTCAGTGCAGAAGCCAGTTCAGATGTTCGGCACCACCTGGATAGCATTGAACTGTAAGTATGCGCTGCCAGGGCTCCGATCTTCGCCGGGCGGCACCATCTCGTCTAGAGTAGAGATGGGCCGAACTGTTCGCCGGAGAACAGTTCGGCCGCGAACACGGCATGTTCGCCGTTCGCCTCGCCGGCGGACAGTACGGGTGTTCGACCCGTACTGTTCGCCGGCCAGAAGAAGATGTAAATTCTTCCTCCGGCAGGATCACAACCTGTGTGATCCTGCCGGAGGAAGAATCTTTTCACTACAAGACCGGCATGAAGCCGGTCTTGTAGTGAAAAGACCGGCTCAGAACAGGAAGTGACGTCAGTGACGTCACATCCTGCGGCCGTAACCAGGAACTATGCGTTCCAGGTTGCGGTCCACGGACCGGATGTGACGTCACTGACGTCATATCCGGTTTTTCCGATTCAAATTCCCCGCCTAGAGGCGGGGAATTTGAATGTGTCCGCGAACAGGGCGGACGGCGGACTTCTTTGAAGTTCGACCCGCCCTGTTCGCGGACACCCCAGGGGAGGGTTCGCGACATCCCTAGTCTAGAGCAGTACTGACAGGACAGCGCTGGACGAGATGGTGCCTTCAGGAACGCTACGGGGGTTAATGCTTATCATACTTTGTGAAGGTAACTCAGTATGTATATCGTATTACTTATATGAAGGTATTTAATCATCAGTATGTAGAGTACACAATTAACATTCAGTTTACTTGATCAAACTTTTAAACTTATACTTTGGTCCTGGGAACTCTAGAGCCACTCATGTCCATGAAAACCTCTATCTTGCACAATTATGACTTTAAATATAATTATTATGGTCTGTTAGAGGTGTTGCTTAAATGTAATTCCCTTTTGCATCTTGTCTTTGAAATCTTGGACAGATTTGATACAGTGGCTTGCAAAAGTATTATTTTCCACATTTTGTCACATTTTGTCACATTACAGCCACAAACATGAATCAATGTTATTGGAATTCCACGTGTAAGACCAATACAAGTGGTGTGAGAAGTGGAAGGAAAATCATACATGATTACAAACATTTTTTACAAATAAATAACTGCAAAGTGGGGCCTTTTCTTGGTAGGTTTACAGTTGTTCCATACTCCTTCCTTTTCTGAATGATCGCTTGAACAGTGCTCCGTGGGATGTCCAGGGCTTTGGAAATCTTTTTGTAGCCTAAGCCTGCTTTACATTTCTCAATAACTTTATCCCTGACCTGTCTGGTGTGTTCTTTGCACTTCATGGCGTTGTTGCTCCCAATATTCTCTTAGACAACCTCCGAGGCCGTCATAGAGCAGCTGTATTTGTACCGACATTAGATTACACACAGGTGCACTCTATTTAGTCATTAGCACTCATCAGGCAATGTCTATGGGCAACTGACTGCACTCAGACCAAAGGGGGCTGAATAATTACGCACACACCCCTTTGCAGTTATTTATTTGTAAAAAAATGTTTGGAATCATGTATGATTTCTGTTCCACTTCTCACATGTACACCACTTTGTATTGATCTTTCACGTGGAATTCCAATAAAATTGATTCATGTTTGTGGCTGTAATGTGACAAAATGTGGAAAAGAATACTTCTGCAATCTGGAGGAATATAAACAAGAATCCACTGCTTTGTATACAGAGAAAGCTGTCTTTCTTACTCTAATACATGGGCTGTTGTGTTACACATTGTTAACAGTTCGAAATCTGCAGAGCTCTGCTACATGGGGAATTCTGGATTAAGGACCCCATACACGTTTTTTCAATTCCAGAATGAATGATTGCAGCATGTGGTCTCAGCAATCGATCGTTCGGGTTTGAACGTGACCACCCTTTCTTCAAGCAGTACTGACTGATTCCACTTGAAGAAATATCGATCGAACAGGGAACAGACATGTTGTTAAATTCCTGTTCAATCGCCATTGCTTTGGATTGGGACCAGGGCAAAGTGGTGCACATCGATTCAGCAAACAAATGATCATTCAGTGATCCCTGAAGTCACCACGCTGCGATCAGTTGTTGATTGATCGCATGGGAATCGACCCATGTATGGGTAATTTAATGCTGGCCATTACCCGTGAGATTGATGAACCCTTGAGCACAGTGTGATGGTGCCACAGATTGCCGAATGATAGTTTGTTGATGGTTTGCCAAATCGAGGTGTAGCACTTCTGAATAATTAATCCTGTTCGATACTTTGGAAGGGGACTCTCAGTACCTATAGTAATGGGAATTGTTGGCAATCAAACAGGGATTTACCAACATGTTATTCCCAAGGTTTGGGAAAAGGGTGTCCGCAATCGATTCAAGCACAATCAATCACAGTGACTGAGCACAGTAAACGGTTGTGCTCTAATTGATAAAAAAAATCGAGCCGCGTATGCCTACATGACCAAATATTACCCACTTGCAATGTTGAATACAATGTATATACTATATATAAACATATTATATAAACTATACAAAATACTGTAAAAGTTTCAACGTTGAAAACTACACATATAGATTATCCCTCTTTCAAAATATTCTCTCAAGAGTGTGCGGCGTTAAATAATATGACAAGATAATGCTTGCCATTACAGCCATGACCAATTCCTTGGAAACATAACATTGCACACCTTGGTTTTTAACTAAGTTGACTTTAAGGCAGAAAAACCTTTAAGTTGTCATTTTTATAGTATCACTGACAGCTTTCATGAATTACCAGAGGCTGGAATAAATTCCTCCCCTGTCATTTCTAGAGATGATCATGCAATCAACTATCTGATTTGTGAGTTTAATGTTAAGCCACTGAAATATTGATTGAGTGTGACTAAAACTATTTAAACTTGACTTTAGTAGAGTGTTGTACCGTGTTAGCCATCGATAAATACAGCAAGTTTGGAGTTCAAGTGATACCGTTTATTGGCTAACTGAAGTCATTAGAGAAGCAAGCTTTCGGGATATCGCAGATCCCTTCTTCAGGCTAATACAATCCTGGTTTTTGAAACTTACATTTATACACAAAATAACAAGGTCATAAATATTTGAACAAAAGTAACACTTTAAAATATTAAAAGTCAGAATCTGCATTTGTTAGAGAAATGTTTTTTTATGTTTATACACTTTTCTGCAACAATGATGTGATGATACCATGCTCAGGTGCTTTAGCTCACAAAGAAAACCATAGAAATTTAGCAACTTCCCAGTTAATGATGTAAATTTTAACCTCATGAGCATTGTGCACTTTTTATTGAAGCGTGCCATGTGCAATTGTAATTGATTACAATGTAATCTGTTGCATTTTTTTAACCTCCCCCATTACATGTTCTGAATGGTATGTGCTTAGAAAAAAGGGTGTTGCCCCCTTGGAGGTAAATGGTGACCGACAGGTCCACCAATGCGTGCTTAACAACAAATAGGGGGGGGGCAACTTATAAACTGGCAACAAACTACGATTGGTAGTCGATTGGTACAGGGTCCCTCAAACCCTACAAAAAATATTTCCTAACACTTATGGCTCTTCCTGGCCCGAGTTTTCAGCGTCATCGGTGATGCCGAAGGGGGCGGGGGGTGGCACCATAGACCTCCATGTTAATGGAGGGGGCTTTGCTTTTCCCTGAACTCATGCGGATGTCTAATTGACACCGCGGTGTGTACAGAGCCAGGGAGAGAGTGAGTAATCACTGCGGAGTACAATGTAACGCCAAACATAACGACAGGGAGGTTAATGCTTTATATTACTTGTAAATGCAGGGAGTAATCTACATTAACCTACTTTAATAAAGCTTATTTAAAAAAAAAAAGAAACACTGCATTCATGACAGTGACATAGGAAGAGAAGGAGAGCCTGCCGACCTGATCCAAAATAATGTTTGTACCATTTGTAGGTTGTGTAGTGCCCCCAAGTAGGATGAGGCTTTAAGGAATTTTCTTGGGAGCTCATAGTAAGGGGCTCTGATGTCAAAATCCCTTTCAGATTCCTTAAAAAATCCTTGTGGAACAAAGCCAATCCTTAGAAGAAAGAATGAATGCTTACATTTGTGCAATAGTACCCTGATGAGTAAATGGGGAGAGACAATTCTCCATCACTCTCTGATAAAATTGGCAGAACTGATTAACGAATCTTTTAAAATAAATAAGCTGTGGTGGCAATTCTTTGAGGTGAATATCTTATTCATTATTTACAAGGAGGAAAATTGTAGTCAGATGGTATTATGATCACTGTGGCAGACATCAGCTTCCCTGAAGCAGTCATTACACCTGGAAACGTTTCACGGCAGACAGAAAAACAAAGCTTTACTACAGACTTCAGCGGATGACTCAGGAGCCACGCGCTGGCTGGGAATCAATACATATTCTCCATGTATGTGACTTCACCTTCCTTTGTGTTCTTTCTCTGCCAATTTATGGGTAATGTCATTGATATGATAAAAGATATTTTGAGACTGCACATGTAAATGTAAATTTTCACTACTATTATCAGCTCTCTACCGAGCTGTAGTCTATGGATGAGAGTATACAGGAGGCTTTCACTTGGTGTAGTCTTCTTTCATTGGTACAAGGGTTGCAGCAGAGTTTATTTATTATACTGTTAATAAGTGTCCATATTACCAGCAGCAACCAGTATTCATCCTTTAACGTGCACTGAAAAATAATACTAAGACTCTGGCCTGTTGCTATGGTCAAGGCACACAATTTGGCTCCCTCCCGTTTGTACCCTTGAGGCCCAGTATACATCCTTTCCAGCAGCAGTTGACGGCTTTTGAGTTCATTAGGGCTGAGTGAATGTTGGAGCTATAGGGTGCTTCTTTTGTGTTTGGAAAATAGATCATGCGTCAAGCATGTCCTCAGATAGCTTTTCAGAGGCCTACTCAAGCATACTGATGAGGGGGACATCTACTTTCCACTCTCCTTTGTGCGTTTGCAGATTTTTTTGTGCGGTGGCAGATTTTTTTAAGAGCCACACCACTTGGTATTATGCTTTACAATATTGTTCTCATTGTACTTTCTAGGAAGTCAACAATCATATTGCTAGTCTTGATATTGCTGAAAGAACAGGTACAAATGTAAATAACACATAGGTATGTTTTTTTTACCACACTTTTTGTTACATGAAAGCTCCCACCTGTACTTTTTGAGAAATATTTGCTGTACCTCTTTTATTTTACTTTTCTATGAATTATAGTGCTAGTTTTGACTGATCAGTAAACCCGGGAATACAAGGCTTGATATAGAAGCCATTTGACTATCCCTGTTTTCGAGAGGGATTGATTGATCCTGTTTGAAAACAGGGATGACCAAATGGCCCAGACAGATGGCCGTGAGCGCGCACATCGCTCGAATCGGCCATCGATCTGGCCTATATCTTTGCGTGTGTTCCCTGCTTAAGGCCCAATGATCCCTAAGAACTAAAAATTAAAAAAAGTTTTAAGAATGTAGCAATATATCTGATACAGTGACTGATCCCATAATGACAAACGGATACATTGTGAACATGAGTTTTTTCAATGTTGTAAGTGCAGTCCTTATCTTGGTCTCCACCCTGTCAACTACTACATCCTGTTTTCATTTTAACGGCTTGTTACGTATTGCATTGTCTAATGGCAACACAGACATTAGCATAATGCAACACATACAACGGTTAATGGTAGTTAATGTTTCCTATGGAGAGCATTACAGTATACAAACTAGTGTTTTTACTGAAGTGGAACCTATGAATAATTACTTTATCCATCTAATAACAGTTTAACCATTGCAAATAACGTAGTGTTGCTTGTTTTGCACATGTTCACCAATGCAGAAGTAAACATAAATGGATGAGCAAATAACTTTTCTTTATGTAAGGAAGCTACCAGTTAAGAAAGATGTAAGGCATACAGTAAAGGGTCCCCTTGGAATGGAGGGCTTTTTTCCACAACGCAAAGAGCAATAAGTCTGCTAAGAGAATTAAAATACAGAATGTGAATAACATGCATAAAGCGTTATTTTATTTCTGGGGAATACCATCTACAACATTCAGCAGCAGTTTGGTGAACACATCTGTGTAGGTTGCAGGCAGACTTAGTAAAAATAGATGTAAGTAGGACATCTAGTGGACAGAACTGGGATTGCATCTGAAATTCATTTTTCTTTTGCTGCTGCCATAAAACATGTTTTATGTGGTAATAATTTTGTCATGTTAAATTGAGCAGAGATTCATGTACTTTTCATTACAGTGCTAGAAGCCTGGCTTATAATTCCTAGGCAAAGGTACTGCAATAGAAATGAGAGAAAAAATTAAGTACTGTCTGTGGATGCAATTGTTATTGTCTTCTATACAGAATTATTATTTGTGATGTTGCTCAGTGAATCTAAATATTTGGCAGATGATATGATTTACATTAAGCTGCACATTGAGTTGTATAGGTTATTCAAATAGGATCTACAATAAAAAAAAAACTAAAACTGATGCTACAAAAAGAAATATGACAGCATAGTCACAATAAATTAACGTATATTCAACTCTAAGAAGCAAAAAAAATGACTAGGTTGAAAATCAGAAAAAAAAATATATAGTTCTTTGTAGAGATACCTAATGAGATGCACAGAAGTTAACATTTTATGCTAATAACATAGAGACTTGAAGCTTAGCAAATTAGTAACAACAGCTTAAGAGTTTGATTGGCTCAGCTTAAGTCTGCATTCAATTTCCTCTGAAAAAAAGTTTCAACAGGCATGGTTGAGATCATGCAGAGCCAGAAATGACAGTGAAAAGTAAACAAGAGTCAGGATGATGTTTGCTAAAGACCACAGAAACATACCTGTCAATTTCTCTGACTGGGAAGATGGGGTGTGACGTCACTTCCGGTTTTCGGCTAGACTCTTCCGCTTTCCATGGTGGAAGTGATGTCAGTGACTTCCTGCATTGAGAGATTAAAGTCATCTCCCTCTTATTTATTTCCTGCCTAACTAAGGAGGGAGAGAGCATTACTCTCCCTAGTAATGTTCCATCCCGCACATCATTTACAAGCAGGGTGGAAACTTAGGAGGGAGAGTAATGCCCTCCCTCCCTCCTACCTCTGCCCGATTTCAACATCCCAGGAAAAATCTGGGATTTTGTGAAATCAGAATTTAACTGGGAAAGCCACATAAGAAACGTGGAGGGTTGAGAGCTATGCACAGAAATGGACTACTTGGACTGTAGAGTACCATTGTATGGGCTCTTTTACTATATAACATTCACTATATAACTTTCACTATATAACATTCACACTGCACATTATGAACTTTACCTTGCAATAATTGCTGCATTTTTTATAGAAGCGCTAATACATGTAGTTTCAATTGTGTATTGTAACCACATTCATCCATAGAAAACATGAATCTTGCACTCCAAGGAAATCATCAAAATTTATTGAAACCAGCATGCAACACATCCCCTGTTTCTGTAGTGTTTCACCAAACTTGAAGAGCTTAACCATAGGGACTGTAATTGTAATTGTATGTGTTATTGTACTGCATCAGCATGTACAATAACACATACAGTGTAGGGCAACACACACCACATAATGCATGCATTGCCCACATCACATAGCAATGCATAGGCTGCAGTGTAGTGTAAAGGTGCTCTTAAGTAATCCTCTCTAAATAATTGATCACTGGTCAGTGATGATCTGGGGGTGCTTCAGCAAGGCTTGAATCAAGACACATGCAAGGTTATCCTAGAAAAACATTTGCTTCATTCTGCTAAAACAATGTTCCTAAAACCAAGGCAAAATAACACAACTTTTTTTTTATAGTTTTATAGTACTTTCTTAGTTTTATCACTTAAGTCTGAATTCTGGACACAAAGCACAAAATGTTATATGACCCACAAATGATATATAGCCACTTTGCTGTTCATCAAATGACAGATGGTCGCTGCCCTGAAACCATAGTCGCATTTGTGTGTGCAGCGGTTGAATAGTGACGAAAAGTAAAGTTGTGTGGGTAGTTGAGCAGTGGTTGTCAATCATGGGCAACGACCTGAAAACCAACCAGTGGACAATGAATTGCCCTTAAACATGCACATATTGCGAGCGCAATGCACGGAACTTCTGGGTACTGATGTAAAAAATCTAGAATATTCACAATTACAAATATATAGCACTGCATTTGAGATCTTTTCAATTTTTAAAGTGCCGATATTCTCAATAACTTCGTAATTAGAATATATCTGATCAACACTATTCCTTATTGGGCAGTAATGCATACCAGGGTGTAATGAATCCACAGACCTGTCAATCCTCCCGTTTTGGCCAGTTTTTATGTGGCTTTCACGGCCTAATCCCGATTTCAAGAAATTCCGGATTTTTCCCGGATTCTTGAAATCGCGCTGATCTAGCAGAGAGAGGGCGTTACTCTCCCTGCTAATGTCCCACCCCGCACATTATCAGCACAAGCGGGGTGGGACCGTTGGTGTATTAGCAGGGAGAGAAACGCCCTCTCCCTGCTAGATCAGCCGAGAAGTGCGCCCGGCGCTGAAAGTGACGTCACTTCCGGTACATGGAAGAACCAAGACCCATATACAGGAAGTGACGTCACTTCCTGTACGTCCCCTGTTTTTTTTATTTCAAAACTTGACACGTATGTGAATCCAACAAAACATTCAGTTCAAAGTTGCCTCTTCATTGAGCGGTATTGATCTGTTAAAGTTATTCCTGATTTTTCACTTACTGTACTTATTTGCCAACTACATAATATATGGCCGCTGCATGTTATCATAATGGCAGCGCTAAACAATATAACTAGATATTGCTAATTGCTGCATAAACAATGAAAATTTTATAAAATTTGGTATAAACGCACACAAGTGATTTTTTGGGGAAAAGGAAGATGCAGTATAACTTTGTTGTTTTTAAGAACCTCATTAAATTCCACAAATTGGCACATCTGTTCACTGAAAAAAAATAACAGGAAGAGGTATATTTTTGTATGATTTCACCACACTAATTTATCCTGTGCTCTTTAACACATTAACACCTTACTTCTCACTGTTTTAATCTATTAATCACAGTAGTAACTACAAAACTCATTGAAGTTCATCTGAGGATACAGACAAGAAAAAAAGTTTGAAGTTAAAAGTTAAGTCCATTACAGAAACAGTTGAATGATTTTAAACAGAATGTACAGTTTTTTGGACAATTTTATTAGGGACAAATAAATATGTTCACAGGAAGAGGTGCATTTATGTTGAATTCAGCACATGGCTTCAGCTTTCAACGACATTTATACTATGCTGAACAGCATTGCTTATAAGATTTAGTTTCTGAACTTATTTATTCATTCAATCAGATGTTTAACATCAATACAAATATTCAAAATGTCCGGTGTTTTAACCCCCCTAGCACTTCGGACGGCTCCATCTCGCCCAGCACTTTCACTGTTCTGTGCTGTCTGGGGCATCTGATGCTCTAAGCTGGCTTCCTTACTGAATCAAGTCGGCCGATGTCACCCCTCTCCCAGCCCAATTTGCATATGAATGTCCCGCCCCGCGCCCAGGGGGCCGCGGTTCATTAATATGTAAATTGGGCTATCTTCAAAGAGCACACCAGTGTAATTTTAAGATGTGCTCTTTGAAGTTAACCCTTTCAGAGGGTGCCAAATGACATTGTATTGGATACAGTTATCACTGTATCCAATACAATGTAAAACAAACAAGTAAGACAAAAACGAATCACATTTCCAATTATAATAAAAATTTTATTATAAACAAACATAAATACTGTTTTGAAATCTTTCATACCAAATAAGTATTCAAGAGATTTGATCATTCAAATTATATATTTAATTCATTTTTAAATGTACTTTTTTATAATAATTGTGTGTTTCAAACATTATTATATTCAGGATGTCTATTAGACCCTTGTACGGCCATATTTTTGGAAGTTACAGGCCTACAACACAAAAAAAAATTCCATTAGAGTCTATGGTGCGCTTTTGGTACAGAAATCTGGACTTTTCAAGAGCGCTAGGGAGGTTAATAGAATGTAAATTACCATTACCCTCAAACCTTTCAGGGAAAGCATGCTGTGGAAATACCTCTTAACGTATTGTAAAAAAGACAAAACTTACCACTGCACATGAAGATTTTGTGTTTTATACATATACACCATCTTATCTATCTCTACACCATCTTATCTATCTCTACAATTCCTACTCCATACCGGTCCATAGACAGCCCACATTTTTTTCCAATGTGACCAATCTAATCAATATTCAGGACTTATGGGGGTCAATGTGCAAAATCTTACCATAGTGGCAAAAGTACTTCCCATAAGTACTACTAATTCCCAACCAAGTTGTACAATAGGAATGTTTGGCTTTAGATACAATATACGTTTCACTCTATGAGACACATCAGATCATGAGGTTTCAAGGAGTAAATAAAAATATAATCAAGTAATGAACTAGCATATAACTGTTGCAAAAATGATGTCCAAATTTCCAATGGACTGGACTTTAAGCTTAATTTATGCCAATTGATGTAATTTTTGTGATTATTCCCACAACTCATCTCTACATCTCCAACTATTTTGGTGATGATGCCATGTGTAGGGGCTTTGCAATTCACTCACAAGGCCTGCTAATTGAAATTTCAAAACATTCAACCATCTCTAGCCTGGAGACACAGAGGCTGACTCCGGGCTGCGTACAATGCTTGCACAAGTTCTCAGTGCGGTTGTATTTATTCTATACAAAACACCCCCAATTTAAAGGGAAAAAACATGGTGCTTTTTTACGGCAGCTCATGCATCTGTCTGAAAGATCGATTTGAACAAACTTACTGCTTCTTCTATGAAATTTAATGATACATAGCTTTAGGTCAGCAAACTAATTCATTGTAAATAGGCAATAAATACATGACTGTTCATAGCCACAGGTTAAAGTTATTTCTATTCTATTTTCGTAGTATAAACAATGACGCACTTACTAATTACTACTGTGAAAAGGTAGGTATAGTGTTACCAGAGTACAGCACAGGCTATAGTTTAGTACTGACTGTCTACTGTGAAGGCCTCCACGTCTTAAATCTGTGATTTAAGGTTCATATTGACAGGGGAAAGGGCTGTGTTTACCTGTAGTTAAAATACACTTCCATAGGACTAGCTCTGTCCAAATAAACATAAAGCAACACAAAGTAGGTCAACCCCAGCTTCTGAACAGTCATGTGGACAGCTCAATTACAGTCAATGGGATTTGGCTGACCTGTGCTCTCATAAACATTTTTAAAACAGGCAACTTCTGTCCATATGATCTCTTATAGAGACACTTTTGAAAATGTTGTGCCATAACAGCTGCAGGGATCAGGTATGGAGTCTTGTTAAACGATAAACACTCCAACTTCTAAAGAATTCTCTTTGCTGTTTCAGCAGCAAGTCGTGTTTTTCTATCATCATGGGAGGTATGCACCCAGACCTTTAGCTTTTCTTCAGAATTTATTTGATCTGAGAATGAAAGCAGTTTTATAGTAAGCACTTCATATACATTACAATAACCCATTAGTCAAAAGATAACCTTTAGTCTATAGTAGCAAAGCTAACTGTAAGCAAGCGCACTCAGCCTATTTATATACTTAACATTCTTCAGATAGCTAATGTCACAAGGTGGTCCGCTCACAAGTTTGCCTTTCCTTATTTTTTGTTAGGAATGTGAGCTCTCGACATTAGTGCATAAGTATAAAATCTCACACACAAAAAAACCATTTACCTCAGGGCTTTTGTGTTAGCATTTAGAAATTCCCAAGCTTAGGCTTTCATGCTAGGCGGCATCCATTTGCGTTCACGAACTGGGATGATAATACTATGCTTTTTATAGGAACAATGTGTAACATTTCATCAGTCGTGCCAAGGCATGTTGTTTAAATAGAATTCACAGGATTTATTTAAATAATGCATTTAGTGGTGTGTGTCCTTACTTGTCCTCCTCCTGATTAAAGTAAATGCTGAAGCTTATACAGGTATCACTGTAAACATTCCAGGCATAGCTCAGCTACAGTTTAAGGATTATTGCAAGTGGAATGTAAATGTAAACGTTCGTTATTACTTAGTATCTAATTCTGATTGTTTCTCATAAAATATATATCACTATGAAGTAAGGCTTTATTTACATGGGCACTTTCCGGGCAGCAGTCTAGAGAGTAACCTGGTGTCCCTGTGTGCGAGTACTTGCACACTGTGTCACCCTAAAGGGCAAGAGACCAAACCATGTGTCGAATTCCATGAGTGGCTGCTCTTATCAGGCTTGTAATAAGCAGTTGACAAGTGTCCATGTAATTAAGCATTAAGGGTTTGCCCATGGCATCCAAAGCCATTATGAGACAATATCTTGGTATTTAACAGTAAAAAGGTGAACCCTAGCACAAAGGCTTTTTCTGGTGTAAAGATCAATGACAGTAAAATTCCCTAATCATGAGATTTGTATCTACAAATTTAAAGCACTGAGTCGTTGCTAGAGAATAACACCTGTAGCCCTGGTACCGTGGGTGTACTGGGTGCCTAACTGAAGGACGTTGCGAGAGGAGTCTGGTGTCAGTGTAAGTGACGCGAAGGTGGGTGAAGTCACATTGGAGAAAAAGGATGGGCGAAAGTGGCATCTGCCATTTTGTAAAAGATTGTCCCCCCCCCCCCTCCTACCCTAAGTATATTTTGGCATTGCTTGGAGGGAGGTAATGGGTAGTGTGTTATTGTTAGATTGGGTTGTTATTTTTCTTGTTTATTCTTTTCCTTTATTTGTCACAGTGATTGCAGGTCCCTGGCAGTGCCTAAGAAAGAAATAATTAAAAGGGAAAGTGGGTTGGTTGGTGAAGTAAAAGGTGTTGGGAGGAGGCAAGGTTAGTTGAGTACCCACTGTGCTGGTGTAGGTGAGGCTGGTTGCTGGTACAGGTAGTTGATGTTGGTGTTATAATGGTAAGTCAACTAAAGGGGGCACAGTCAGGGATCAAGTGTAGTTATGTATTTGAATTTTTCTGTAAACCTTGGCCCAAATATAATTATCCACTGGAATTTATTGTGTTGTGTCATTATTTGGTTAAGTTATATGGTTATGGTTATGTATGGGTAAACACGTAATGGGTCAAAACTCCCCCAGTCATAAGAAACATGATACACCCCTGTGTCTGCTATTTTCTATGTGTAGAAAGTTCCAGTAATTATTTGAAGATATGTCCAGTCAACTAAAGACTGTAAATTGTTTAGCTGGCATATATTGTACATAAGTTGTACATGGAGCCTTGAAAAAAAAGAAAGCACACCCTTTTTCAATTCAAAGAAAAAATCCTCTTGTCTTCAGCAAGTCTTAAAATTAGCAAAATACAACCTCAGATACAAAATGTGACATATATGCTGTATTATCATTTATTGGTATCCTGAAGTCATCCTGAAGAACTTTATTAAAATGCAGAAAAAGTCTGTAAAAATAAGTTGCACCTTTATCACTTCTACTGGAATTAAGAAAGTGAGAAGTTACCAGGTTCTGCTAATCAAATGCACTTAAATTAGCAGTCTGGATGTCTCCATAAGACAGGCGTACTGGCACCTTCCAGGTTTAGAGTATTCAGGTGTTTGTTCAGACTATTCCAATGAGATATCACCAATCTTCCCAGGATTGGAAGGAATCTCAAAGTCATAAAATTATAGAAGGGTAATGGCAGAAAAAAACGAGTGATTATTATTATTAGGCAGGAAGTTATCAGAGCAGAGTGGACAAAAGACACCCCGACAACATGTATACAGACAACATGTATACAGAAGCTGCGTGAGAGTTACTGTACAGGTTCCAGAATCAACCAATGACAAACTAATGCATGAGGGGAAGAAATCAGTGTAGGAACAGTCTGCTTTACAAACAATTCAGCCTCCCTAGAAGAGATCAGGATCTCAATAGTTAATTAAGTATGCCCAAATAAAGAGGAGAGTGAGGACAACCAGTCTCTTCCACAGGAGGTTAGGGCAGGTGAAAATGCTACCAGTTTGCACTCGATGCCCACGGTTTACACCACCCCATTTGAATTGGATGTCCAGGATGATGCCAGAATGCGTACTATTCAATCCACTGGCTGCCCGCTGGCCGGTATACATGGTGAAGGGTAACAAGCCTGGAGACAGCTCTCTAGCCCATTTGCTTCTGTCTCGTCAGTGACTGCCCCTCCTTTTGCTGGGTTTTTATACCCTGCTAGCCCCAGGGTCTCATGGGACACAGAGTTAAAGGGGACAGACCTAGTTTGTGTAATTACCCTACATTACTAGAGGGAGGGAGTGATCAGAATAAAGAGGAGAAAAGACTGCATACATACTGGGTGCTTCCTGTTCTTTTGGACAGACAAGACCAAAATGGAGACTTCTGGTCAGGATGCATAGTGACCAACCAAACACAGCGTTTTTGACTAGTTGCAGCCTCTATGTGGAGAATATGCAAAAAGTAAATCGATTTGAAATCCTATCTAACTAACGAAAATTGGCCTTATTCTTATATGAAGTTCCTTCATATAACATGTTACTACATGTAAAAGCATTAGTGATTTCGATTTGGAATACCCCTAGGATGTGGTGTTGATGAACAGTTAAGTGCCAACAGAGCTAACATCTGTAAGGTCTGTGTTTTGTGACACCCTTTGATCAGGAGAAATTGGCATATTATAAAGTAGACAGAATTTAATAACTCATTTAGAAATGCTTAAAAAGCCAGGGTGGGCACATATACAGTAAAAGGGAAAATTATAATCTAAATCATGCTATTTTATTAGAACTGAATTCTGCTTATGGATTGGCTCTGATTTACAATCAAAGAATGAATGAACTTACACATGAATGCATCCAAGGCTAGCTCTTAAAACATATTTCACTTGAAAATGCAGCCTAATTATTAAAACCCAGCCTGTGGCAGGGTATTATTTATCATGGGAGCTCTAGTCAGTGCATGGATAACAAATGCACACATTACTGCAACACACCATAAATGATAGGTTTGATTGGACACTGAGAGTTTCTACAAAACAGTGGTTTGCCAAAATCACTGCATGAATCCACTGCATTGTATAAAAAGTGTATTTGTGGGAGCAAGGCTTAAGTACTGTAGATCTAAAAACATACTCCTTACTGAAAAGGGAGGGATAAGGGGATAATAAACAGCTCTTCGACTTGTTTTAATTTGTTTGACGATAAAATCATCCAGGTACAACATGCTGTGGGGACACAATTCGGTACACAGTGGTCGCC
>CM070035.1:44873862-44894222 GCA_036250615.1 Ptychadena robeensis | reverse complement strand
CCCCCCCCCGCATATTATGTCCATAATTTCAGATCCCAATGCCATTAAAATCATTACTGCCATCTATTCCCGACTCATGAAATGACAGGCCCTGGGGCTTCTTCCTCGAGTTCAGCACAGGTGGGAAAGGGATATAGAAGGAAGAATGGCAGGATGCTTATTTTACTCTCCCTTTGTTTACCTGACCGCCTGACACAACTCTACATACTACACAAAACTTGCCTCACTCCTATCTGTTCTGTATACCAAAGGTTCTGGGAATGGTTATGGGTTTAATTTTATTTTGTATTGCTGTAATTTCTATATCTTGCACTTAACTTCTCTGTACTTATGTCATACCTGTCATGTTTGGCCATTTAAAAATCGGGGGACGTACAGGAAGTGACGTCAGTGATGTCACTTTCGGTATTGGATCGTGGGAAAGCCACATAAAAACGTGACTTTCCCAGCCAAAACGGGAGGCTTGACAGTTCTGACTTATGTTACAATGTACAGTTATTCAATAAAGCAACCCCTGTCTGAGAAAAAAAGATCATTTGTCTGGTTCATTGTAATGGAACACTATGACAAATATGCAACTTGTATTCCAAACTGTGCTATTCTCTTAAAGCATATATACAGTAAAATTGTTAAAGTTACAGTTATGGAAAAAAAAATCAAAACTATGAAGATATTGTTTTTACTATATGTTCTGAAGTTTTTCTATGATTTATACATAAGTACCATATATACTCGAATATAAGCCGAATTTTTCAGCACCTAAAATATGCTCAAGAAATGAAAATTGCTGCATTTTGTAGGTGGACTTTATGGGCTTGTTTCCACAACGTTTTTCAGTCCAAGGTCCCTCTGTCAACGCACCCATGATGCGTTGGAGGCACGCTTTAAGCATCCGTTAGGTGATGTAGAGAAGGGTTGTGGGAACATTTGAAAAAAATTATTGCTCTAGCATATGTAGTTTTTGCATAAATTAGGTTCAAAGTCAAGTCAAATTGTAACTTTTTTTGTGCAAAAACTTGATATGCTAGAGCAATCCTTTTTTCTTTACAATGTTCCCACATCCCTTCTCTACATCTCCAGCACTTCTAGTAATGATATCATGTTCAGGGGCTTTGTAATTAACTTACAAATCTGCTGAATTAAATAATTACACCTTAAAACAAAAGTACATTTGCTTTGTGTTTCTGTACCTCAGCTGCTGCATTTCCCTCCCTAGGCTTATACTTAAGTCATTCAGTTTTTCCAGATTTTTTTTCTAAAATTGGGTACCTCGGCTTATATTCGGGTCGGCTTATACTCGAGTATATACGGTAAGTACAATTTTGTGGGGGGTTTTTTCATGCTTGTCAAGTATTATACCATCCAGTAAAATACTTCATCTATACTAACCTCAGGATATGTCTTTGTACCACATCCCCTTACCCTTTTTATGCTTTGTGATATTTACATTTATATGCTCGTCAATATTTGAATACGGCATTATTGTATTCTGTTATTTCAATGTTTCTTTCTTTTTATTTCCAATAAAAATGTTTTATGGACAAAAATTTAAGACTGTAGGTCAGTGTACCCAAATGCAGATTAATCCACTTAGGTAAAATATTAGTCCCACTGAGTATTGATGCAATATCCACCAAAAATACAAAAAATATTTGAGGTACTTATTTGCTAATATTGCAAAATGTGCAGTGTAGTGAGACGATGGGTAAAGCAAATAGAATTTTGAGGTGCATAATAAGCCCCCGAACCACACTCATAATTCCTTATCTGAGCTGGCAGAATCCTTACATTGATGTCTCTCCTCCTCTTTCTTTTCTTCTTCCCTGTTCCAACTGTGATTGCCAGTAGACATGGTCAATTTTGTTTTCAAAATTCAACTATTTCAAAGATTTTGAGTTAATTGCAAAGCATCTGAGCATGGCATCATCACCAAACTTGCTGGAGATGTAGAGTTGGGGGTACACTACTACAAAAGTATTGCTCTAACACAAATAGTTTTTGCATGGATAAAGTTCAAAATCAAGTAAAAATTCCAAAATGTGCTACAGTAAAATTATTTTTTTAAATGTTCCCTTTTCTACATCCATCAATTTTGGTGATGATATCATTTTCAGATGCTTTGTAAGCAGCTCACAAAGTCAGCTAGTCGAAAAATTCGACCATCTCTAATTGCTAGTAAGGGATGCCTGGCATCAGTGTCCCAAGTCCTTACATCCCCAGGGGACTTCAGAAGTGTGGCTGATGCATAACCAAGTGAAACCGATTACATCATAATTTTCATACATTTTACCATATTGTTTACAACAAAAAATAAAATAATCTATTAGTACCGGAATGGAGGTTAAGTAACAATGAATGCATAGACAATGAAACACAGCATGTGCCTGCTAAAATGCACGTTTCAGAAAAAAGATACTGTATATAACATTCATTTCAGTTCATGGCAGAAGTGAATACTTATTCCTGGGACAATATGGGAACAGTTGTGCAGTAAATACTGGGGAGTATTAGCCATAACTGTCATATAGGGCAGATTTAGATGTTCACCTCAAGAACTCCACAAATTGAACATCTGTTTCCAAATTCCCCTTTTCCACTGTGGCCATGGTAGAAACTTCTAGAGAGATTATTGAACCAAACACAAAAAGCTAATTTTATCATTCAGCTTAATTTCTGGAAGGAAATTCTGAAAGGCCCAAAAGGCCATGGCCTAGGGCAGCAATGGAATTGAGGGTCTAGTGAATTGCGACATTTATTGTTGAATGATGCTTTCATAGTGGATGGGATAGTTATGTGAAGAAATAAAACTGCATATCAGGGTCAGTGCTATGAATAAATCAGATATGGCTGTTTTATATATATATATATATATATTATACAGTTGAACCATTATTGTTGACTACAATAAATTAGATTCAGTATACAATTGGTTGGACCCATAGCATTTAAGTCAAACTAATTTAACTGATCTTTCATAAGAATATAAAGGTGTCACATAGAAAAAAGTTATTAGGGTATGTGGACAAGTTTATCTTTGACAGCCAACAAAATCTTTTGTACTGGGAGAGAGATATATATTCACCTCCTGGTGCACTGGTTGGCTTTAAGGAGCAAAAGAAGGCTGAGCCTGTCCTTCTGAGCCTGCAGCTCTATGGAGGTCATAGAACCATCTGGCTATCTGGTGTCTGTCCTTTACATTACAAGTGAATGCTGATAGCATACTTCTTTCTTTCTTTCCTGTTCGTATGTACCCTTTTGCAACCTATCATTTGCGTCACATGACTTTGGTTTTTCTATGAGTATTCTTTCTATTGTCAGTCCATTTGTTAATTTTTCCACACCCTCTCTTTGTGTTGTGTTCTGATTGTGTAAGTCAGAAATAATTCTAATTCCAATTGATTACCAATATGTCTTTCCTTTACATTTTCATAACCTCCTGAGCGTTAATCCTGAGTTTAGCTGGGGTTAGTTTGTTTACAAATATTAAGGCAGCCATACGCGGGTCTACTTTTGTGCGATATGTGTGATACATGTGATATATGACTGATACGGTTTTTATTTTGTCTAATGTCTAATGTAATATTGTAACCGATAATATTGTAAGAATAACAATGTATATGTCTGTCTTTAATTGAATTACTACTACAACCTAATAAACAGTTTATACTCTATGAATGATACAACTGGTGCCTTTAAATTCCCCCTATACATCCCTAGCCTTTTGTTGGGGAGGTTAAGGACCGATGTGAAGAGCATCTGGCCCTCACCCCTCAACTTCTCTATTAAAAATGTTACATGGGATGTGGCACAATACATATATACAAAAAGAAATAGGAAGCCAGATATAAATTTTAAATACTTTTGTGCAATTGTTTGTTGATCCGAGCATCATTAGATTGTACCACCTCATAGTGGGATCGATTTAAAAAGATTGATTCCTTTACCTTAAAACGTCATTCACATTTTTTGCCACAAGAGGTGCCTGAAAAGCAAAAAATTACAGAAAAGTAAACGATCGACTAAAATTTACTAACATGTCCGATTACTTTTCAATTTTCTGTTCTATGTCAATCCCAGGTGGGCAGGAATTGATTCCCATTCAATCGAATTATTTAAAAAATAAAAAGGATTTAATTTAATAATAAAATAGTTCAGTTACAGGCCTACAACGCGGGTCTCCATGCAAAGCATCATCGGAGCTGGATGACACCGCAATGCTGCGCCACCAGCTCCTTCGATGTTGGGAATCTCGAATGGCACAAATATCGAGCCGTGTATTCCCAGCTGTACTCACTGTCTCCCTCATTCTCCTCTGCATCAGCTTCCTGCATGGTAGATTCTGCTGCAGATGGACCTCCCTGTTCCTGATTGAGCCTCCGATTCGCTGTGTCCATCCACAGGTCACCCGCTGGCTTTGGGTAAAATGTAACTTTCACAGTACAACATGTTTGGCTCCCCAGAACTCATACCTCAGTAGTACAACCCTGAAATGTTCTGGGTTCAAACCCCTGAGACTACCTGCAGTCCAAATGCCAACCTTTCATAGTCATATTCCAGCTTTTTTCCACCTTGTTGGATTTTACCCTTACATATGCCTACTCTGACACGCTGTGTGTTATCATAGTTAGTGATGGCCGAACTGCCCGCAAGGCGGACAGTTCGGCCGCGAACAAGCATGTTCGCCCTCCTTCTGCCCGGCGGACAGTACGGGTGTTCGACCCGCCTGTTCGCCGGCAAGAAGGAGCCCTCTATTCTTCCTGTGGTGGGATCATAAGCAGCGAGATCCCGCCGCAGGAAGAATCTTTTCACTGAAGACCGGGTAGAGAACCCGGTCTTTTAGTGAACATCTCGGCTCGCAAACCCGGATGTGACATCAGTGACGTCACATCCGGTTAGCATACCAGGAACTATGCGTTCCAGGATGCGTTCCAGGTGCCGGATGTGACGTCACTGATGTCACATCCGGGTTTTACGATTCAAACTCCCCGCCTAGAGGCGGGGAATTTGAATTTGTCCGCGAACGTTCGCGGACGGACATGGCCGGAGTTCGGCCATCACTAATCATAGTATTATGATAAGGGTTCCATATTGTTTACACATAGAACGATTATGCCATCATGGGTTATTTTGAGTTAATTTCCACTCCTATTTTTTTCCCAAATAACAAGTTGTGGGGTTTAGCAAGTGAGTTTGGAAAGGAGATCCTTACCAAAGAATGCAGGCTTGTTCTACCTTTTTATTTACATTGTTCTCACCTTTAAATCCTTCTATACACTCAGTAAGGTTTAATAGGTCCCAGACTCCTTGACTCTAATTGTTGAATCTGCTCACTCCTTTTTGATGTCATAAAAGGTTTCTGTAAGTGTAATGGCCTGGTATACCAGTTCCTTGCTGGATGATGTGCATTAATGAAGACCACACAGAAAGCTATAGCTCAGCCGATAGTGGGAAGGCCTTTCATTTTGATCACACAGTGATACATTCCTTACATGGACAGCGTGTAGAAGAATCAACAGGATTCAGCAATAACAAAACACAATATGGTGGAAGGTTCAGGATGAAGCAGAGACGGCAGAGTGCAGTAATACAGCAGCATATTTCATGCACATCAACTATAGTCACAGTGCCACCTAGTGTCCATTTAGCACATGAAGTCTAAACATTAAACACTCTCCCAATTTTTTTTGCTGTCATCAAAACCAAATGTGCAGAGGTAGCAGCAGTCATAGACAGCTACCATGCCCATACAACTCCCTCTTTAGCCCAACCAGTCCCATTGTAAGAATGTCTTTTCCTTCCTCCTTTGGGTGCATCTTTGTCAATATTGTCCAGAACAAAGTAGCACACACGTCTTCTGCTCATTATGAGTCTATGAGGCTTAGACAACTTCATCAGTTTAAACTGCGGACTCCCATTTGATACTTAGGGCCATTTCACACCATATGCGTTGCATTTTTAAAACGTGCATGGTTTTTTTTTACCGCACAGGTGTTTTATCTGCATGCATTTTTACATAGACAACCAATGTTACCATTCACACTGCATGCATTGCGTTTTTAAAAACGCAGCGTTTCCGCATGCATTTGTAAAAAAACTGCTGTATGCATTTTTGATACATTTTTTCTTAATCTTTCATTGGTTTGTTCAAAAACGCATATGTAATGTCAAAAACATAAAAAATGCATGCCTTTTAAAAACGCATATAGAGTGAAAGGCCCCTTAGTCTGATGTTAAGGGGGTTAAGCACTGTTTTCTGCTGTGCAGGACCCAGCTTCTAAAAAGAGATTTAGAGCCACAAATAGGGCATAGTGGAGCCTTGTCTGCGTTTGGGAAGATATTTGCCATTGTTTAGGCAATAGTCTAACAGCACAAGTTTTAAACTACATAGGTCTATTACTACCATGTACAAGGTGCAATCGATTTCACTAGGTACATTTGTTTGTCAAGTTTATATATACATTGCCAGTAGATGACTATGGCCCTAACTATAGTTTTTTTTTTCTTTGTTGACAAAGAATCCCCTAGCTGGAAATAATTTTCTATTTCGAAGTTCATGTGAGCTTTGTATCTGCCAAAAGCAAGTGAAAGACAACTTACTCAATGCAGCCATATATCATCAGTATATACAGTTGACTCTTAAGCTCCCCCCCATACACATTTACATTATTCCATACAATTTCAATTAGATCTGCCAACAACTATGTAGTGTCAGGTCCTCCCTGATAGAATACATAGTGATTGGAAGGTTTAGAAAGGTCCTTGTATTACATGGTTTTGCTAAAACAAAAGTTGATTGTACAGAAATTGTATGGTAAGATTGTAAGGTGTATGGGGGGCTTTAAGCTTGCTATGGCGTTATTTGGCATTACCTAACAATACTGAGACAAGTCTGATTATGAGGTATAGGTACATAGTACCCCGGTCATGAAGACTTTGTCTAAAATAGCAATTGGCTGGAACTGATGGCAGGCAGCTGTTACCCAGAGTGCACTACACTTTTATATATATTTGAAGAATATTTACAGCATTATGGTCTTTCAATTTCCTTTGTAAGTAAGACTGAACAGTCTAGGCATTTGCAGTAGAATATGTTGCTTTGACAGTAAAATATATTTTATTTGCTAGATAACATCTTCCAGGGGCAATATGTACCGCAATGAAAGAAAAATGTAATTGCATGTAATAAAATCCTGTTTTCCAGGGACTTGATGCCAAAATTACACTACTGCAGTAACCACCAGACTGCTCAGATAACTCTTGTTCATGTCAGCATGACCCAGCTATTCTGAAACATTTACAGCTCTGGAAAATTCCTACCGATTTCTGCAGATTTTTTTCCTGCACACTTTCTTACTTGTGAAGAAATCACATTTTCAAAAACAAGTAAAGGAAAAAATTTAATAAAAGGAAGAATAAAGTTTAAATAAATTAGGTAATGGATATGATTTCCATATTTATTCTATTTATTCTATATTACATTTAACTATAAATGTTACTGTCCTAATCATACATTTTTTCATGATATTACATGTAGGAACCAACTGCAACTGTTGACATCGATCCTGATGTAACTTTAGTAAAGTCAATTTTGATTGAATTACCTGTAACCTTGAGCTGATGGTAGTGAAGTGAGAGTCTTGACCAGGGATTGGCAAACTAAAACTATTTTCCGGTCCTTTGTCACCTTGTTGAAATGATGCACCCCTCTTTTTGTTCTCTGCAATTAGTGCACATAATGTATCTGCAGAGACGCAGCGGAGCGATAGGCGGGAGCGGGCGTGACCGGGGCGTGATGGCAGCAAAGATATACAGGTATTGAGGACAGGAAGGGGCGGAGTCGCAGGGGCGGAATTGTCTATAAGAAGGAGTGCAGACAGGAAGTCAGGCCTCTTTGGACCTTCAAGCAACTCGGGGTATGTCGACTCTTCCCATCTTGCAAAGCCCCTTAGAGGCCCTGATCGCCCAGATCAGGGCGGCGGCTGCTGCGGGCGGTGATGACTGGGTGCAGGCGCAAATGGCTGCGCCGGCGCCCTGGTGGGGCTCGCCAGCCGCAGGGCCTCTGTGTCGGCGGATCAACATCTATTCCCAGAAATGGCTGCTGCCGATCAACATCTATTCCCAGAAATCGGCTGCTGCCGATCTCTGACGCGGCTACAGCCAGCACATATGTTTGTTTTGAGGGGCCGTTGAGTGCTCACGTCAAGGTTGAGGTAAAAGAGACGATATGGAAGCGTGAGTACATTGATTTGTTTACGCTGCTTCCGTTGGATAGGTTTCCCATTCCCACTTGGGAAAAGGAACACAGGAAGGAGGAGGACAAGGACAGAGATCGGCAGCGGCCGATCCTTGTCAGCCCCCGCGCAGCCGCCACCCCTGACTCTGAACCCTTGCCTGCACCCTCGGTTGCCGCCGTGTCCGCCCCACCCACGGGCCGCGCCGCCGTTGCCTTAGCCACCGCCGGTGCCCCCACATCTGCCACCGGGCCCCCCCATCAGCACCTCACTCCAACTGCTTCAAAAGAAGAAGAACAGGGGCCGGGGGTAAACCCACCCCCCCTGCTCCCCCCGAGTGTGGTATCAGTGTCCCCGTGTGTACCGCTGACAGGCCATGCAACTCAACTGATCCCGATGGTACCGTATCCCATCTGCTGGGGGGCGGTAGGACTTGGAATGCAGGAATCTGGTGTCGGTTTTGAAACACCCAGAGGTAGTTTGGATCAAATTGATGGGGGAGGTGGCGCTGGGGCGGATGGGCGGATCATTCCCGGGGATTCCGGATGATGATGTCACGTTTTCCCCGTTGGGTTTGGTTCCCAAGAAGGAAGCCGGCAAGTTTTGGCTAATTCATCATCTGTCGTATTCCCGGGGGAGTTCAGTGAATGATGGCATAGTGTCATACACGTCTTTTGACGCGGCCATTCGTTTGGTGCAGGCGGCGGGGCAGGGAGCACTCATGGGGAAAGTGGACATAGAGGCGGCTTTTCAGCTATTGTCAGTGCACCCGGACAGTCAGCCGCTGCTGGGCTACACGTTCCGGGGGCAGTGGTTTTTGGACCGCTGCCTGCCCATGGGGTGCTCCCAGTCCTGTGCGTTTTTGAGCGCTTTAGTACATTCCTGGAGTGGGTGGTGCGGAAGTCGGCGGGCATGAAAGGGGTGGCGCACTACCTAGATGATTTCTTTTGCGTGGGCCTGGGAACGTCGGACGAGTGTAGTCGGCTCACTGGGACGTTGCAGGCAGTTTTTGAGGAGTTTGGGGTGCCTTTGGCCGAGGACAAGACGGAGGGCCCAGCCACGTTAATTACATTTCTGGGAATAGATGTTGATTCGGTAGCCATGGAATGCCGGCTTCCGGTCGACAAGGTGGAGGATTTGCGCCAGGTGATACGCACGCCCATGGGGGCTAGGAAGGCCACATTGCACGAGGTGCAGTCGTTACTGGGCAAATTGAATTTTGCTTGTCGGATTCTTCTGATGGGCAGAATTTTCTGTCGGAGATTGGCGTTTTTAACGTGTGGGGGTTCTAGACCTCATCATTTCATCCGGATTACCAGGGAGGTTAGGGAGGATTTGCGGGTGTGAGGGTCTTTTTTGGACCGGTTTAATGGCAAATCTTTGTGGTTGGCGGCACCGGCAGTTGCGGCTGACTTGGAGTTGTTTACGGACGCGTCGGGTTCGGGGCCTATTTTGCGGGGGAGTGGTGCCAGGGTCGGAGGGCCGGAGGGATGGAGGACTGAGGGCTTGACCAGAAACCTAGCGTTCCTGGAGTTTTTCCCAATGGTGGTTGCGGTTTTTCACTCTGATAAGATGGCGGTGGTGTCGGTTGTTAATTCCATGACGTCCTCCTCCCCGCCGGTGGTGAATTTGGTTCGGCAGTTTGTGTTCAGGTGTTTGGCAGCCAACATTAATTTTCAGGCGGTGCATGTGCCGGGCGTTCTCAATGATGTCACTGATGCGTTGTCTCGATTTCAGTTGGATCGGTTCCGCGCGTTGGCGCCAGAGGCGAGCAGGACGCCCGTGCACATGCCAGAGGAACTGTGGATGTTGGCTTCCCCGTCCTGGCAGGTTGGTTAAGGGGGTCGGTGGCTCCTACCACCTGGAGGGCTTACAGTAGGATTTGGGCGCAATGGTCAGCCTTGGAGGCTTCCGTGTTAGGTCCGGGCGACCCTGGGGTTCGTCGGGATCTGTTTTGGGTCTTTCTGTGGGATCTGCTGGGAGGGGGTGCGGCACCGGCCACGGTGGGTAGAAACATGGCGGCGTTGTCTTTCTTGTTCAAGGCACGGGGGCAGGAGGATCTCACCAAGCAGTTTTTGGTGTTGCAGATTTTGAGGGGGTATAGGAAGGGGCGGGCTAAGCCAGATGGCAGGCGGCCCGTTACATTTGATATGCTGGGGAAGTTAGTTGCTGGTTAACACACGTGGTGTTTTTCCGCATACGAACAGCAGCTATTCGCTCTAGAGTTTTCGCTCTAGAGTTTTCGCTCTAGAGTTTTCGCTCTAGAGTTTTCTTTAGCCTTTTTTGGGGCATTTCGGGTGGGGGAACTGGTCAGTCCGAGTAGGTGGTCTCCAGGGGGCGTGTTGTTCACTAATACCACGTGGAACGGCACGGTGCTGACCTTGGTCATCTACAGGTCAAAAACGGATCAGTTTCATAGGGGGTTGAAGGTGGAGCTCAGTGGTTTGCCGGGTTTTGCGGGTTGCCCAATACAGTGTTACGTGCGTTTTTTAGAGGTTCACCCTACCGGGGTGGGGGCCCCCTACTAATTCACCAGGATGGGCATTTTCTTTCCAGGTTTCAATTCGAGGCTCTCTTTAAGCGGGGTTTGGGCCACGGAGGCTGCACGCCATGGGTTGGGGGAGGCTACCATTCGGTGGATAGGGTGTTGTGAGTCGAAGCAGTTCCGTCGCTATGTGCGGCCACATTTGGTTATGGAGTAGGGGTGTTCGATACAAGAGGTGGGCTTGGGCTGCAACACAGGGGGGGCAGCGGGGTGTGTCATCCTCTCACATGTATGTTTATGTTGGTTGCAGACAAGTTGATCATATGCATATAAGGTCATTCCTATATCTATTGGGCGGAGAGGCGAGCCAGCACTAAGGACCTGGGCAAGCTTTTGGGTTTCTCGGACACGGAGCTGGAAGTGCGCTGGATGTTATTTATGATATTTAAATGTAATATTTAATTTAAAAGTTTATTGGGTTATTTATATTGAGATTGGCACTGTCGGGGGGTTTTAAGCATGTTGATAAGCTGTGGCCTTTTATGTAACATCCACTTTAATACAAACCAGTCGAAATAAGTTATTTGTGTTGTGTCTTTATTTCGAGGGGGTTAGTTAACGGAGGGTAAGCAGGCAGCTCATCACTGCCCAGTCATGCCTAGAGGTGTCCAAACATTGCCTTGGGGACGATGCAGTAGCATGATCATGAAACTGGGCACATCCTCAAGTGCAGGAAATTTAAAAAGACCACAATGTCCCTGTCACACATCACCTATTACACATCACTGGCATCATTGATGCTGGTGATGCATGGAATGGGCACACTTATGGCGGGTCGGACATTACAGACTTTTGGCCTGGCCCCTTTAGAAAGTTTAAGAAGCCAATGTGGCTCACAACTCAAAAAGTTTGCCCACCCCAGGTCACTAACGTTACCTCCACATGATAATCTCTTTAAATCAGGTGACTTTTAAAATGTAACTAATCTGAATAACTTACTGTAACCTCTATATTTCTGAACATAACATTGAGACCAGGTTATTTTCTAGTATTGTAATATTTAGCCACATCCATTGGAAACAACCTTTAATTCTAGGAATAATAAACCCATGTAATCATCATACGTTGGCAAACAACCTCTTTCTCTAAATTTTTAACCACATTTTACCTTTCTGACAATAATTTTAAGCTCTAAGGGCTTGTTTTCAGTGCTTTTAAAGCTCCATGTGGATTTTGGCACAGACACTACCCTTCCTATTGGAATGGTATACAATGCTTTGCCACTTTGTTATAAATGCAGTGGTAGATAATTTCCTATTTTAATTGAGTTCCATATATCCTTATGTATACCTGCTTTTGACCATTCATGAAGAGCTTTTATCTCCTTAATGGTAATCCCTAGTGTGTATAGTGGTAGTTTTTCATGACCAATGGCAGTTATCCTGAGACACACTTGGGATTGCATCCCTGATTCAAATGAACCATCCTACAGAGCATCCTCCATGTCTGTCCAGTTAATTCTTCCTGGAAGCATGTCCCTGGCATCAATGAATATAGGCGGGAAATATTGGTTTAATTCCCATAAAATCATGTGAGCTTACAGTGTAGTCTAACGTAAGTATGTGATTCTAATATCTGTTTGGCAATAAGATAGGTAAATACTTTTCTCTCTCTATATAGCTAAAGGCGTGTAAGAATGTTCTAGTAAGCTCTGGACATCCCATTGTATAGTGGGGTTCTGCCCAGTAGCAGAAGAAGGGCTGATGAGTTACAGACAGTATAAATATGATTAATAGGAGGAGGCCCTGGTCTCCTTCCATCTGTCTGCTTAAGAGTTCCAGGGCTCAATTATTCTCTCTCCAGGACATCACAGTGGGATTGGACCTTTCCAGCTAGGCCTGAGGGACTGCAGGAACCAGCCATACCATGTGAGTATGTTTCCTTGATAGCCAAGGGGTTGAGAACTGTGGACACCCCCTTTAACATAGCCTAGGAACAAGAGACTATTCCCTACTCTCTTTTCCATGACATTAGCACCTCTCTTCTGGGTTAGAGCCTCAGCTACCTTGTATATATTGCACTGTATATTCTTACATCATCTGCAACTGAATTTTGTAACAATTGTACCCTGATAATAGGCTCATTGGCAGCGTGAATATGCAACTTAGTAAAGTTATCTCTTTTAAATTCAGCTTGTGTGGCCATTCCTTCCTTTACTAAGAATGTTATTAGTGGCAGCTGGAGCATGGCATACATTGCCTAAAAGAACCTGGTTGAACTGTGGGGGCAATTGAGTTGGGTTACGTTACATCAGCACTTGAACTTCAAAAAAATAGGTGGATTTCACAAACAATGGTACTTAGGAGTTTCCTAACTCACAAATTTGGTTCTCTTTTTTCGGGGGGGGGGGGGGGGGGGGGGGGGGGGGGGGGGGGTGATAAGGCTTCTGTATTTAACTGTGCTATGCTTGAATCTTCTCCAGTTTCTGTGTCATTCAGCTTTGGGATCATTTGGCGGAGCATTCTCACCTCACCCTTTTCTATGTCCCTTATATATTTCCACTGTCAAATTTTGCCCTTCTTGTTTCCTATTAACCTTTGTTTACTACATGAGTCAAACATCTTCATTTTATAAACCCCTATCCTATACTTTATAAATATTACTATAGTGTAAGGTTAACCAACACATTTTTACAGTGGTAAGTTTGACCTAGGCTTCTATTCATTTAAGAACTCCTATAACAAAATAGTTTAAACTCATACAATACCTTACTCATTGTTTTCTACAGTTTTCTTTTGCATGAAATATTTTTCATGGTTTTTTATGACTATTATTTTGTGTAAGTTTTAGCTTCAGGTCTACAGTTATTTATTATGAAAGTGCAGATTAGCGTCACTCTCAAATTTATATTGGTTGTATGGTTTACATTGCAGGACAGTAAAGTTTTAATCAAGAAGACTAGCACATTGCCCTCTCAATAAGATAAGGTGTTGTGTCCCCATATAACCTAATGGATTTCTCTATGCAAGTGAATAATCAGGTTCAAGGTTATTTCAACTTGAAAATTCTCCACACACATGCTCCACAATTCCTGGTTGATCTTTTAATCCTAAATGCCAAGTTAAAGTCTTTGTTCTTCTATTATCCATCTTTTATCTCCTTCCGAAGACTGTGTTCAATCTCTAGAGTGTCTCCCAGCCTCTGTTATGACTCCAGCAGTACTTAACCTTTAACTTTACAGTACAAGCTTGTACCTCCTGCAGCAGTGTTAAAAATTCTAATTCTTATGATAATTTAAAAAAGGCAAAGTTCATGTCTTATGCCAACAGTGTGAAAGCACTAAAAAGGAACTTCTTTTCACTCTCTAAATAGTTACAAAAAGAATCTTAAAAACCATCTAGATAGCCATACACGGTTCGATATTTTCAATCGATCGACCAAAAATCGACACAATGATATGATTGACACGAGGTATCGATATCGAACAGAAAAATTATCGAAAAGTGTGGACATGTTGGTAAATTTCAGTTGATCGTTCAAGTATCTGATGGGTTCTCTAGGTATTTTGATGGATTTGTATCCAATGGCACTATGGAGCATGCGCACAGAACTCAGGAAAGGAATCAGTTGTAAATCGATAACACTGTATGGGGGTACAATCGACCGATGTTCAACTGACAGACGATATTTAAATCACACAAGGCGATCACATCAATGACCGGTTGTGTCGACCCCGCGTATGGCTACTTTTAGCCTCTTTGAATTTTGCTTTCAACTGACATTGTGAACATTTACCGACCTGACCTAAAGTATGTGCACACTCTTGTACACGCTGCACACAAATTTGAAAACACCTGTTTTACAAGCATTTTATGCCATGTAAAAAACTGTCCCAAACAGCAGATTGATGTTATTGCACATGAGAATGAAATACAAGGATTGCCAACATGACAACATTTTGTGCAACCTGCACTTTTATTATATATATATATATTATATGTTGGGACTGTGACCAGGTTGGACCCGTCTCCACGTGTGTTGGTGGGAAAAAGCCCATTATGTTCACAGATAAAACACACTATTGCCAATACTATGCATTAAGGGTGCCATGCAGGCCTATGTAGCAGCATGTGTATTAAATTTGATTTTATCGCTATCATATTCTGGTCACTAGAAGTTCAGCATGGCACCTCATGGCAACAAACTCTCTAAAGATCTGAAAAAAGAATTATTGCTCTACTTAAAGATGACCCAGGTTGTTAGAGGATTACCAACACCCTAAAACTGAGCTGCAGCATGGTGGCCAAGACCATGTAACGATTTAACGGGACGGGTTCTGGTCAGAATAGGCCTCGCATTTTTTTTCTTAAAATTATAGAGTGCTGCCTTGATTGCTGCAGAGATTGTAGGAGTAGGGGTTCTGCCTGACAGTGCTCACACCACAATCTGCATTAAATTATTCTGCATGGCTGTTATCCCAGAAGAAAGCCTTGAAGGAAGCAAACAGTTTACTGAAGACAATTAAGGACATGAATTACTGGAACCATGTCCTGTGATCTGATGAAGCCAAGATACACTTTTTTGGGCTTAGATGGTGTAAAGCATGAGTGGTGGCAACCAGATGAGGAATACAAAGACAAGTGATCTTGTCTACAGTCAAGCATGGTGAGTGTCATGGTTTTGGGATGAATGAGCATTGCCAGCACTGGGGAGCTACAGTTCATTGAAAGTACCATGAATGCCAACATGTACTGTGACATTCTGAAGCACAGCGTGATCCTCTCCCTTCAGAAACAGTGCAGCAAGGTAGTATTCCAACATGGTATCAACCCCAAATACACTTCCAAGATGACCACTGCCTTGTTAAAGAAACTGTGGACTTCCCATGCATGTCTCCACACCTAAGCCTTATAGAGCATCTGTGGGTTATCCTGAAACAAAAGATGGAGGAATGCAAGGTTTTTAACGTACACCATTATCTCATAATGGAGGAGTGGAAGAGGATTCCAGGTGCAACCTGTGATGCTCTAGTGAACCTTATTCCCAAAATCATTGAAAAATATATTCTATAAACTATTTCTCACAATGTGAGGGGTGTACTCACTTTTCTGAGATACTGTATATATGCATAAAGACTATTCGGTGTTTATGTGTGTGAAATGATTTGCTATTCTGGTAGATCTTTGCCTTAGAGGACACAGAAAACATTTTGGCAGATAATTTTTTTTATATTTGTAATTTTTCACACTTTTTTCACAGCCTATAAAGCAAAATAGTTTCATTATTATTTTCCCTTTGTGTTGTACCTGCTGTATGTCAATTCAGATCACAGGGAATAAAAAATATAGAGAAGTAGGAATCACTAAAAACAATTTCTAGACACAAAAGATGAAATGTTCACCCACTAGATGGTGCTGCTGCCTTAACAATGGTGGATATAGTCTGGGATTGTACACTTCAGAGAGCTTCACTTTAACATGAATTTACTGGGATATATTTTATATAGAGTATCCAATTATTAGTATAATGTTGTGAATTCATGGACTATTTAGAACCTATAGATATTTGGTTGTGCTTAGAAAACTCTCCACTCTAAATGTCAGAATGTTATTTAGATTCAAAGCCATGACCTCCAATATTCAATCCCAAATTCTCAGCAAGCAATCCAGGTTTGCGATACGTTTGCTATATTTCTAATACAATACAAGATAAATGGAAAAAACAACAAATGTTGCAATTTTCAATATATGTATAGGAAGGAAAATATTATGTTTTATAGGTGTTCTCTTTCCTACTTAGGCTTTGTTTCCATTGCGTTGGGACCCCTCCACTAAGCGTGCACGCTTAGCGGGGGGTCCCAACGTAACAGATAGACTTACCTGCTCGGTGGACGGTCTGTCTTCATTGCGCTGAGCCGATCCGCCGGTGTCAGGCTGAACGTAGTCGAGTACGTTCAGCCTTTACACCGGCGGATGTGTAAACAGACCATCCGCCGGCAGGCTGAGTCTGTGGGATACGTCGGGACCCCTGCTAAGCGTATACGCTTAGCGTAGGGGTCCCGGCGTACAATGGAAACAAAGCCTTAGCAGAAAAGTACAAATATTCTTCTACAATAAATCCAACTAGTTACCCAGAAAGTATTTAAAAAATAAGGATTCATAACACTGTAACACACTTTTATTTTGTTCCTGTGTACAAAGTGTGTTTTCCTAACCCATTATGGCTAAAAAATAGCTGTTGTTCCAAACAAACTGCTTTTGTGATAAGGACAATGATATTTTGAAATGTGTCTGTTTTTGAGAAAATTCTCGATTTGCATTCAATACTGAGTTGTCTTCTAGAATATTCTTGAACTGTTAGAATTGTCCAGAAGTTTCTCGAATTTTTTTATTTGATTTAGATGGCATCAAGAGTTTGCTTGCATCCAGCAGATGCATTTTGCTATGTCTGTGGACAATATATAAAGACAAGAGCAAGAAAGTATTCAGTGAAAGCATGTCATAAGATGTGACAGGCCTACAAGGCATACTTCGGCATGCCTGTCGAACAAGACAAGCCCTGGGCACCTAATTTCACATGCAAATATTGCAAGTAGAGATGGTCGAATTTATTTTAAAAAATTTGACGATTTCGATTTCGAAAATGTTATCATCAACAAACTTGCTGGAGATGTACAGAAGGGTTGGGGGTATACTACAAAAACATATGGCTCTAACTCAAATAGTTTTTGCACAAATTAAGTTAAGATTTTGAAAATCAGAATTTCGACTTTGTTTTTGAACCTAATTTATGCAAAAACTACATGTGCTAGAGCAATACTTTTTTTTTCAAATATTTCCACAACCCTTCTTCATATCTCCAGATATTTTAGTGATGATACCATGTTCAGGAGCTTTGCAATCAGCTCACAAAGTTAGCAAGTCAAAAATTTGACCATCTCTAATTGCAAGTGAAGGTTTGAGTTTGCTTTCCCGCAAATTTGGCAGCAACCGACCACTCAAGCAACTGCTACTTCTGCATGGTGGATCCTACCAAACGTCACACTGGCAAGAATGCACCTCAAATTGTTTATTCAGACATTCCTTCTTTATTGCCCTAGTACCACACTTGCCTGTGCTGCCCAATTCAACTCCTCCGAAGAGGGATCAGATATCTTAAGAAAGACATCAATGATCTGATCAGAGGCCTTGGTCTTACCAAGTCCAGTGGTGAGCTTCTGACATCCATGCTCAAGCAGTGGAACTTGTTAGATGAAAGCATGCAAGTCACAAATCAGAGAAACCGTCACCAAACATTTTCCAACTTCTGCAGTCGGCAAGATGGGCTGTGCTTCTCCAACAATGTGGCCGGTCTATTAGAGGCTGTAGGTATCACCTGTAACCCAAGTGAATGGTGCCTATTCATAGACAGTTCATCCAGGAGCCTTAAAGCCGTGCTGCTTTTCAAGAGAACCAACAACCCGATTCTCCCTATGGCTCACACTGTGCATCTAAAAGAGGACTACACCAGTGTCAATATGTTGCTGAGTGCCTTGAAGTATGATGGGAGGTCATCAGAGACTTCAAAATGGTGTCATTCCTGATGGGCCTTCCAGGTGGTTTCATGAAATTTCCTTCTTTCCTTTGCCTCTGGGACAGCCATGACACTAAGGCGCACTATCACAGAAAGGACTGGCCACAGCGGACCGAGTTTTCTGTGGGGAAGGGCAACGTGGGAGCCGCTGATAGACCCTCAGAAGGTGCTGATGCCACCACTGCTCATCAAACAATTTGTCACGGCTCTTGACAAGGTGTCAGCAGCTTTTAAGTACCCCCAAGATCTCTTTTCAAAGCTGTCCTAGGGAAAGGTCACAGCTGGTATCTTCATCGGACCACAGATCAAGAAGATCATAGCATGTGATGAATTCACCAAGCTACAGAGACAGGCAGACAAACAGGACAGAGAAAACGCCTTGGAACAGTTTCATTGCAGTGGTTCATGGCTTCCTGGGTAATCGTTTTGTATTGAATGGGAAAATGGGATGCAGAATGTTTCTCAAAGTCCATATCCTTGACGCTCATCTTTAAAGGGGAACATTGGAGCTTACTCAGAGGAGCAAGGCGAGTGCTTTAATCAGGATATACTAGACTTTGAAAATCAAGGACAGTATAATGAAAACAAAAATTGTGTTACATAGTGTAATCATTGCATGTGGATTGTGAAGGAAATGAAATGTGCCCAGATGTGCCTGCTTTTGAATTTTATATATAGCCATGAAAAGAAATGTAGTGTTGAGTGTGAATATTCAAAACGTGAATTTTTATTGAAAATATCTGCACTTCGAGAATTTATGAATATCTCAAATATAGTGCTATATCTTCTTTATCTCGAATATTCGAGATTCTGGGGAAAGTACTGTGTGTTGTGTTATATTTGCATGTACAAGTGCTGAGTTTGGCAATAAATTACTTGTGTTACTATGTGTTGTTTCATGTGGTGAATTACACTGCAGCTGCTATTTCACATTCTGCCACTAGATGTCACCATGACACTTTGCGTCCACAATATTTACATGTACAAGTGACGATTTTCACAGTAAATTATGAATAAGGAGATCTCGAATTTTCGAATATTTAAAGAATAATTTACAAAAAGTTCTGAATTTGAATATTGCATATGCTGCTCATCACTAAAGAAATGATGCTTGTATGCCCATGTGTAGAAAATCCCTGATTCCTGTACAGGAGATTACATTTTGTAATTTTGTCAACTGATATTTATCCCATAAAACAAATAACTCTCCCTTAACTCCTCCGAGGACCCAGGAGCATGCTAATAAGTTATTGATCAGCTTCCATAGTTTCCATTAAGAAAGATAATAAATAGTTGCACACAACCTTCAGCAGTGATTACACAGTTACAGTGATTTCAGTGGCCAGAAAGGCTCTCAGTGGGTGTATGGGGCCTGAGCAAAGATTGCAGAGTAAAATGGGGTCAGTATGAGGGATGCGTGTTTAAGTTGCATGTAGGTGTGCAGCTCTCAAAATGGAGGAGTGTGGCCCCCTGTAACAGCCAAATAGGAACAAGGACACAAGGCACACAACCTAGTACAACAAAGTAAGGTACTGTAAATGGTTAAATAATATGGAATGGAATAAAATAAAAACAAAACAACAGAAAAGATACTTACATTACAGGAGGTTTACAAGGATTGATCTCTCAGGGCCATGTGTTTTCCAGGATGACCTCACTTCCTGGTTAGAGATGAGATTACTTCCTGCTTACAGATGCTGGAGGGCTCAACAGGAACAAAGGGACGCGTTTCAAGTGGAGGCTTTTTTTCAACCATATTTAATTCCATATTATTTAACCATTTACAGTACCTTACTTTGTTGTACTAGGTTGTGCGCCTTGTGTCCTTGTTCCTATCCATAGTTTCCATTGTCCAGTCAAAAGAGTATGTCTGTGAACATATTAGTCATCCACTTTCTGACTAGTGATGAGCAGTATAGGCAATATTCGAATATGCAACATTTCACAAATTATTCTCCAATGTTCTAAGTAATTCAAAAAATTCTAGCTCTCCTCTCCATTACAGGGAGTGCAAGATTATTAGGCAAATGAGTATTTTGACCACATCATCCTCTTTATGCATGTTGTCTTAC
>CM070035.1:44860738-44873762 GCA_036250615.1 Ptychadena robeensis | reverse complement strand
AAAATTATTCCTCAAAAATACCACTTGCCTAATAATTCTGCACTCCCTGTATGTAATGCACAAATCGTTACTTTTATATGCAAATATTGGGAATGCAATGTGTTGTCACAGTGACATCTAGTGGCAGAATGTGAAATAGCAGCTTCATAAAAGTATTTCAATGCAAAAATCGGCACTTGTATATGCAAATATTGCAAATGCAATGCATGGTGCTTTCCCAAGAATCTAGAATATTCAAGATTATGAAGATATAGCACTATATTTGAGATCTTTGTGAATTCTTGAGGTATTAAAGATATTATATTATTATTGTGAATTCTTGAGGTATTAAAGATATTATAACACACTCAACACTATTTCTGTCCTGTTTCATGAAAGTTCAGTCAGAAGCCAGAAGTATCCAGTTTGAATCAATCTCAGCAATTTGTAACCCTAACCCCTAAGTATCCAGTCTCCATTGTATATACAATAATACTAATGTAGTTTGTCTGAAATATATAGGTTTTACTTGAATCAGGGTGCAGTCTTTAAAATACAGTGAGGTCCTATTCACACATGTGGTTACCAACCACCTCCAGAACGCCTGTACAATATCTGCAACCGCTCATGATGGAGGTCAGAGCGGCTGTGGATTGTAAATGGTACCTAACTTTACATTGGATTGTGAGTAACTATGTGTGAAAAAGAAAAAATGAGCAAGAAATTTTATTACATTTTAAGTTGTTATGCAAGCAATGTCTTGCAATGCGAGCCTCTGTCAGTACAGCGCATACTTCATACACCTGATTGTGAGATGCAGACCCACGCCCTATTCATTCACCTCCAGGCTCTATTCTACACATAGCTGACTGGGAGACACAGAAACATGCCACCTTCCCTCCCTCCAGGCTCCGTTCTACACACAACTGAGTGGGAGACACAGAGACATACGCCCTCTTCTGCTTCTAAGCTCCATTCAACACACAGCTGACACAGACACCCACCTTTCTCTCCCCTCCAGCCCCTGCACAACTGACTGGGAGAAACAGAGACATCCCCTCCTACCCCTCTAGACTTAACACAGCAATCACCACTTCCTTAACACCAAGAACAATGATTCTACTATAGTAAAATTCTTCCGCACAATAACCCTTATCTTGTCTCCCTCACATTACACTATCAATGTTTCTTTTAAAAAGTAAAGTGCACCACAGTATGTACATTTATCTCATTTACATTAAACATACATTTATGAGACACAGAGATGAAAAAATAACAACTCACTTGGCAATAAATATAGCTGGTAATGTTCTTTTTTCCAGTCCTGTCTATTCGTGAATTTTTTCTTGTTATATTGTATGGTTGGTAAGTTTACATGGTGCTATTAGTGTATTCTATGTGCCAGAGTATATTCATGCATGTGTCTTGATCCTAGGTGCCCAACCTGAGGCCCGGGGGCCGCATGCGGCCCTTTGGTTGTTGTTCGGCGGCCCCCCTTGGTCCTCCCCATGCAGCCTTCAAAACCTAACCTGTGAAGTGGTCACACACTGACCCAGCTTTCCTAATCAACTTTGGTGGTCCTACATCAGTAAAATTGTCAATGTTGACCACAGAAACCAGGTCTACATATGAGTGCTGCACCCAGGGGCAGGAGGGGGTGGTTTTGACTGCCTGTCGAGATCTGGTCCACCGCCTGCTGAGATATGTTGATGAGGGTCTGGATTGACGTTATGTGCGGCTCTTTAGTGATGCCGAGGGCTGCACTTGGGGCCCTCCATATGAACTCGGTTGCCCACCACTGGTCTAGATAATATAAAAAATATTTAATGAGATACTGTCATGAAATACAGCACAATTACAGTGCACATATTTACCTTGTTTTATTCCAGTTGACATGGCCACTTACCTGTAATAAATAAATCACAATTGTTCCTCATTGTTCCTCCCCTCAGCTCAGGAACATTAATGCATTTTGACAGGTTGCCGTGTAGGGGTGACACGGAAGCATTCAAATCGCAGAGGGAATTCGGCAGAAAGTTTTAAGTAGTTATTATTTCATTTTTATTTTTTTTCATTTTAGGTTTTCTTAAAAAAAAAACCTGGGTATGCTGCTAGGGGTATGGTAGTTCAGAAAAAATTGATATTTCAGAATCTAGCAAAGCTTATACATAGGATACATAGTATTCAGTCCCAGCGCTGAGAGACAGGGTTGAAATTAAGGCTGAAAAATTTATCAACTTAGTCAATTGTAGTAGTTACACGACTAGATGTTGCCATTTTTCTTCTGAGCTCAACTGCCAACACTTCAGCCTGGGCTCAAAGTATTAATTTACACTGACTTTAGCTGACTGAGTGCGCTGCCTGGAAGACCCTTGGGTGCTAAGTAATTACTGTGTGTATGCATGCACTGTTTGTTTTGTTTTTGGGGGGGGGCGTGGAGTTGTTTAAAAATGTAGTTACCTGGAATCTTTGGCAGACCTCATGTCTAAGGCTGGCCATACACGGTTCAATACCCGCTCAGTCGATGAACCCTTGAGTGCAGTGTGATAACGCTACCACGCTGTGCTCAAGCTTCGTCTCTTGAACGCAGAATCGATGCGCAGCTCTTCTGCGCAGTCGATCACATTCCATACTTTGGATCCCTAAAGTAATCAAGCAATTAAGCAGGGATTTACCAACATGTTGGTTGCCTGTTAGATCGAGCTCTATTCAAGTGGGACCAATCGTTTCGAGAACAATCAATCCCCGTGAAACTGTACAGCGATGGTTTGTGCTCAAGTCAAAAATCTACCCATGTATGGCCACTGCCCCTAATATATAAGATAAAATAGAATTTCTGTTGCAGGTCTAGTTTGTCAGGGAGATTCAGACAATAACACTAGTGATGAGCAGCATAGGCAATATTCGTATTAAAAAATATAACAAATTATTATTTTTTTCACAATATTCATTGCTTCATTGCGCAAATCGGCACTTGTACATGTGCATATTGCAAATGCAGTGCACGGTAGTTCTGGGTACTTATCCAAAAAAAATTCAATACTACACAACACCACAGTAAAAATAAATGACAGGAGCACAACCGAGCTTATCAAGTTTTAAACAGAACACAAGTATTTACCCCATACAAGTCATAACCTAGTTTTCTTTACATTCTTTGTGTCAAAACTCACACAGTAAAGCCAACAACATACGTTAAACTATTGCTTTTATTGCCACTGGAACACAAATAAATAAGCACATAAGTATTATAAAATATTTCCAAAGCACAAAGGAAACAAAACAAAATTATAATCTGAAACCATTTTGGAATGTTACTACCATAGTATCAAAGTACATTTAAATACATGGTACGTTAAAAAAGTAATGTTAAAAAATGGAAAATCTCATTGAATCATTGAATTGTCTGTATGCAAAAATGGCTCATGACAAAGAAAAGAAATGGTCTGAAATGGTAAAATGACCACAATACCCTCCACCCGCAAATATGCATCTAATAAAAGTGCTGAAGATAACATTCATAATAAGGGATGTAATAGATCCTGATGGCTACTGGTATGGAGATATATTTGTAGCTTGCAGCCTATTGTCCTGTATAGGATCGGATGCTCCTGGAGGTAATAAGCTAGACATCCTGTATCAGATTCCTGGAAAAGAAGTCATTTCTGGATTTAATATTGCTCTCCACTATGCCACCTATATATTAAAATCGTCAGTTCCGATTATTAAAAAGTTGACATATTTTCCTTGCATGTGGACTTGCTTTTTTACCTGTTTCAAGAAAATAATGTCATTTGGGTATTGTGGCCCTGAAATGAAATAAATTAAAATAACATGATGACATTCAGTTTAAGGATCGGTAAACAAATTACACATAACAGATATACTGTTTCTTCTTAAAAACCATGTTACAGTATTTAAAAAATGTTGTGCCATATTACACTAAAAACATACTGTTTTATATTACTTTACATTGTATATAATTGTCAATAGGCAATAAAGAAAACATACATTGCTAATATACACATGTATAAATATAGCTACTTGTATACATTTAGATATATTTATACAAACAACATTTTAGTGCAAGGGTAACAAGACCAGAATGTGACTTGTCTGTGCTTCTCTGAAATCACAGTACACATCACACAAAATGCTACTCTAGAGTTTTATCTATCAGCAGTTGAAAGAAGTGCATACGGGTTAACTGTGCACATGTAAACATAGGTGGGGACATGACAAATGATTGGTGTGATGCTCCTGAATTTGAAATTTGCCTTGGTTTACTCTCGGGGCAAGTTCCTCAAGCTGTCGATTTCAATAACTGGACCTGGAATTTTAGAGAAAAAAATGTTTTTATTTAAAATGCAACTAACTTCTATCATTGTAGTCCCCATCTCTAGGTCTGGAGTTTTTAATGTCACTAGAAGTTTTTGTTTTAGTCACCTTAATATTGCACAGCGCTGTATTAATGGAATAGATATTTGGTTTGGTATGGTGTTATGTGATGACTATTCGTGCCAGACAAGTAATAACATAATAAAAGAGAACATATTCTGCATTGTGAATCAAATGAGCGTCATTCTGCAAAGTGGTTTAAATAAGACAATGCTCAAAACACTAAAGAGTTGGGGCAGTTAGAGTAATAAAAACCTATAGGCTGACATTGCAGACATTTTAGGTAATATCAGCCCCTCTGACAAAATTTGTGAATACTTAAAAAAAAAAAAAGAAGTCTTAACTCAATAAGTTGAAGAACCTTTTACACTAGCTGTGTTTGCGCTGAAGTAACCCATAACAGCTTGGCTTGCGTAACGTACACAAGTTTCCATAGGGTACCTGTTCTACCTTTTAAACTGGCCATGTACTGCACATTACTGCAAACCCCCCTGCAGTATACAATTTTTTGCCTCAGTACTTAGAATATCCCATACAAGTATATAGGAGAAGCCATGTGTAGTGCAATGCATTGGTGCATGGTTTCCTACTGGCAACAGATGTAAGTAATGCAAATGTGGAAGTTGCCAGTAAAAAACATGGCCAAACCAACAGCACAGCTAGTGCGAAAGGGCTCTTAATTAATGTTTCAGCATAGCCGCCAAACTGTGCTAAAACATTCCGGTCAACTTGAATAAGTTTTGTTAAGGCAACCGCCACATTTCTTTCCTATACGGTAAGTATATGGTGCTTGGGGTGGAAGAGCAATAACAAAGGAAAGGGTCACTTTGACATTAGATTACTAACACTTTACAGAATGGAGCCCAAACAACAGGTTCATGCATGGTCAATCAAGAGTTTCGCTTCCCTCTAAACAATAAAGACTTTGATATAATTATTTACTTGGCGTGCTACAGTTTAGACCATTGTTATTAATAACTGAATGTTAAGTTTCATGTGTTAAATAAAAAATATTTCTTAAATGTAATCATGATTATTATTAATATTATTATTATTATTATAGAAATACAGTAAAGTGCTCTTGTTCTTCCATTTGGGATTGATATGATTTTTCCTCCCTCAACAAACACAAGACAACAGACATAGCTTAACCCTCTAATTATTCCCTACAATAATCTCACTGCACTGTGACACAAGCTTCTTATTCACAACTAAACACAATCAGTAGTGCACCATCTAACAGTGCTGATCAGCCCATATATATCAGAAACTTCAACATAAAAGTCTAGTAAAGGAAACTAAGGGAGGGTTCTAACCTTCATCAACTAATGTTCTAATTTTCCAGTCTCAGATTGGTATTAAGAGGTACATTCTGAAGATTAACATTATTCCGAGCACTTACAACTTTGTACCTTTTTTTACATTGAAAATGTACTTAGTTAATTCTGTTCAATATAATGTGATATAACCATTTCATAGTTTTAGTATGGAAAAACATATTTACTACAACTGGCTCAGTTGGCTCAATCACTTTGGTGTCTGATACTAAAGTTACAGCTAAAACAATCAAGAGATAGGCAAGTGCTAGTGCATTTCAATAATATAAAGATTTATCACAGAAAGGGTAATATACTGAATGGCATAAGCTTAACTTAGACCTGACTTTGTACACCAACTAGTATTGTATACACTTTAAGTAATCAATATACTTAGTATAATGATCACTATCTTACCTATTGAGTTTGATGTCTCTTATAGGAGCATTTGTAAGTATCGAATGCTAGGCATACACTATACGCTTTTCTTGTTTTTTTTTATTGATATTACTATCAATACATGAAACAATCCTACAAATATACCACATACCATTCATTTGGTTGTTAACTTATGACTTTTTAATTTTTTTCCATAGCTATGCAAAGAAAGTATCATTGCGGCACAAAAATTGGATTTGAACTTTATATGATAGAAAGATAGATCTAATTAATTCTTTCCTGATCTTTAATTAAATATTAACAATTTATCCGTCAAAAATATCTGGAACTTAGTTGATTTAACATCTCTTGGGCTAAGTTGATTTCACATAGGTTAGGGCTAGCTTGTATGAAAATGGACAATGTCATGCACTTAAAAAAAACTAAAACATTAATGTATCTTTCATTGGTATTTCACTGAAACCGTTTTACTCTTGCCTTTATTTCTTTCAATATTATCCACTGCGAGTGGAAAGTTTTAAGACTCAGGTTAATATTCGAATTAACCCAAAAGCACCAGCAAATCTTTAGCATGTCATTAAAATAAAATGAAAAAAAAAAAGGTGTACATAAACCAATAAAAACATATTTTCTCTATACATGAAAATAAAATTTACATTTAGGACCTGATTTAATAAAGTTCAGTCTCCAATGCGACAATCAATTAGTAGAATCTCCTTTACATATTAAACAGCATAGTCCTGCCCATGGATTAGTATGAAAAACACTGCCTGGCATAGTGGGTGATGTCTGGGATGTAGCCCTTTACTGTAGGTCATTTAAATGTGCTATGATAATTGCATTTTATTTAAATAAGTATCAAAATGTAAAAAAAAACGTTTGCACCAGCTGATAAGAAAACCTTATTTAGCTGTGCATTCCTCAATGTATATTTCGTCCCATATTCCTTATTTCATGCAGGGCCAATGAAAAATGTTTGTAGTGATTTGGTACCAGTTAATGATGGCTAGATATTGTTGGCGGCACACAAGTGGTATGCATTGACTGTGTCCTTATAAATATGCTAAAAATAAATTATGAATTTTTATTTAAAAAAAACAATGAGAAATAGAATTTTAATTTGATAAAATATTGGATTTCAGCATTAATATTTTGCAGTGGATAAAAAGTTTGCTAAATTTGCACTGAACAATCGCAAATTTAATTCCTGATCACCTCATTCTTCATACCTAGGGCATGTACAGGCAATGTATGCTTAATTTAAAGAATTATTCGAAAATGATATTTGGTTACAGAATCCAAAGGCTCCTCACTATATCCCCAAAAAGTGGCAAATATTTTGCAGACTCATTATGACCATATTAAATCAGGCCCTTAGCATTCAAAAATATTACCAATAAATCACAATTTAAAACATATTATATAGATTTCTCTCTATTCCTAAAAATCTATGCATCACATAAAATATCCATACCTTGATGACCATTTCCCTGCATTTCCTGTACATGTTATAAGAATCCCTTTGGGCAGTGAAGAGTGTAGCATTGCCAGTTATCTAGCTAATAAAATAAGCTCAGCCCTTGATCTCTATTGTATATAGAAAAAATCATGTACTATATAATGTATGTACAGTGGAGTGGATGTATTTGAGTGAGAGAATTGTAATGGTTATTTGACACTACTGAACTATGGTAAACCACTTCATTAGAGTTTGGCTGATACCCGGCTCTGTCAAGGCTGGCCACTCACAATTACATTTTTAGTGTTTTAGTTCACTAAAATGTTAGAAACTTGTGATCTTATCACTAAAGCCAGTTAAGAGTTCTCTGGTCTCAGTTAAAGGTTTTTGAAATGGCCCCATGACCAGGTTATTATAATGCATGTAATTGAAAATCTTGTTATTAGTTGGAAACGATGAGTAACATGTGCATGACAGTGGTAAGTGAAGGCTAATTTTGCGTTGTTAAAGATTGAAAAATTACAATATAAAAAAAATCACCTTCACACCCTGTTCTTGCATAGTCTTTGAGAGGCCTAGTTGATAACTATATGAATAATGCCCTAGTCATTGCTTATCACTAAATGCATGTCAGTTCTACAAAAAAAACTTTGGATGTGAGGCCTGTTCTTTCTATAAAATGGAAATTCATTTTTACAGGAGAATTAGATAGTTATAATTAATGCTAGTCTAAGTCTTTTGCAATGACAGCATATTTTAAAATATTTGTCTCATTTCACTTGGTAACCCACCAGAAACAGTTGTAGGCTCAATGTTCATGGCACAATTTTCTTTAGCACTAAGCAGCAGAAGTGAAACTTAACTTTAAAAATAAACTTGACCAACTTTCACATTTCTTTTCTAATTGGTCCTTTCCTTACTGAATAGAGCTTTTCATTGCCTGACCTCATTCAATAGAAAATTCTTATGAACTGGTATGATGTCATGCTACACAGATGAATCAGTAGATGACTGAGCATTAGAGATGGAAGAGTAGAGTAAAGTCTCTGTCTATAGCTCCGTAGCTACTGTTAGAGGGGACTCGGAAGGCAGCTTGACCAACAGTTAAGTTTTCCCTTTTTGAGCACGTCAATAGAGCCACTAATACTGACTAATTGAGTTTTCTGGTAAATTGTTTACATATTCAGCTTGATCTAATATACATAACATTTTCGTTTTTTATTTGTTCATTTTACAATTTTTTTTATTCCATGATTTTCCACCAGAAACATCAAGTATATCATTATATTTTTTCCCTTCCTCCTAATGGCCCTAGAGTTATCCTAATGCTTCTAGTATATGACCTTCATAGAAATTATTCTGGGGAATTAATATCCTGGATATGTCACTGCTACAGTAATAAATGTGCTTCTCACTAGGCAATAAACTATGGCAATAGCCATTTCTACATGTTTCTGATTAGAAAAAGATACTTCAATAGGCATTGGCAACAAATAAGAGAGGCTAACCACTCATATGAAGTTTATTCTCTGAGGTTTTTATGACATTATAATGTAATAATAATGTCATAAAAATGACCAGTAACAATTAAAAACAACAAATCTAATGTTCTCAACACAATTGCATTATGTCATTAATACTTTGATGTGCATATATTATCAGACCCTAGTAGAGGCCAATATACAAGACCAAGATAAAATAATTTATACCTATTTTTGGGCCCTGAAAGTCCCCACACCTTGGGTTCAGGGAAAAAACTTCCAATGAGAGGTAAGGCTCTCATGTCCTGTTCTGATTTGAATTTTTGGGATGTTGGTCTGGAAATATTTGAGTCATATTCCTACCCTGTCTTGGGACCTCACTCATATAAATACAACTAATAATAAATATAACAGGGCAGTGATACATTTTCAAGTAATTTATGTAATTATTCTGAACAAATTTTAATTGGTAATCTAGAATATGGCAACGCAGAAAATATTATATTTCCTCAATGCTTAAAACCGATGCAACAAATATCAATGAAGAGGCTGACAAAACAACAATAGTAATTGGTTTGGGATCTTCATTGATGAATGTTTATTAAAAGATAGAAATCATGTATGCTCACCTACGTATGACAAAAATGCTGCCATAGCTTTACTGTAAGTGTAAGTAAACCCATTAGCCTCCCTCTTACCATACAGATTGAGGATACTAACACAAAATACCCATCTCTAAATCACTGGATTCTAAAGACCTTGGTAAGCAGAGGCGACATAAAGGAAATGCCAAGCAAAAGCAATGAGATCAGTTTTGGAGAACTGAGAATGCTGATATTGGTGGCACTCATGCAGAGGGAATATCAGCCTGCAGAGTGCTGTTTATGTTAGAATTGCAAAGAAATTATGTTTTAGCGCCTGTAAGGCCATTTTGAGTTTATTGACACATTAAGCCAGGAATTTGAATTTGGTTATTTTCAAAAACTTTTTACCTTTATTTCAAAGGGATGGGCAATGGCTGGACATGCAGCCTCAAATGCCCAAGGCCTCACATCCATGGTTTTTTTGTTAGTCACAGTGAACTATGGTCTCCGAGTTAACCAGATATTAATGGATAGTCAAGTTTACAATAGATTTCATCTTTTTATAGATCAGCTCAGTAGGTGTTGCAAAAAGGTAAGAAAAACTTGAATGTAATGGATGTATTATTCTACATACAGTGATGCACAATTATGAAACTGTGGTATATGTTTTTGTGACATTTTCTCTCTGAAATAAAATATCTTTATTTGTATATGATATAATTGTAGTATCATTTTACAATGACCAAGGGCTGAGCAGAAACGTGACGCTACACAACATAGGTAGTATATCATAGAAGATTGTTCCTCACGTTATAATATCAAATATATTGTGGTCAATCTAATATATCTGTCGTCCTTTTCCTTTCCAGTTATGTAAATAACGAATATAGGTCATTTTAGGACTCTATGGATAAGTTTAACAAAACGCATGCCTTATAAATAAATTCAAAGCGAGAATCAGATGAAACAAGAAAAAATTACATGAAATAGTAAACAACGTTACATTTAGTACATTACACAAAATATCAAAATTATTCGTAAAATTTTCATAATTAATTTTCTGACAATGTACTTTTTTTTATCATAAACAGATTCATTATTTACATTTAATATTGTTGTATATATCTTAAAAAAATCTTGATAAATACATGTGATGTGAAGTAGGTAGGTCAGTCTTCTTTGAGCTGCAATAGGTGAACAGTGACATGAAGTACACGGATGCTCCCTATGCATGAAATGCAACTGCTCTGTCAAATGAACATTGCTACCTGTGCAAGTCAAACCTTGGAGTCATGTGTCTTTAAACTTTGCCTTTGTCATATAGCAGTGTCCCAGAAGACAGTTTGTTGTTTGGAATAGGGTGTAGGACTGTATTTCTTGGACCCGTTGGTCTTCTTCCAGCTGGGTAGAATAGGCATGCTCTCTTGCTTACAGAGTCCTTTTTCAGTTTTTTGTCTTGCTTTAATCTCTTTGCACAAAGTACGCTTTTTCTCAATCATGTCCATCATAGTGTGGTCACCATGAAGCCACTGCATAGGGGTCATCTGTCAAATAAAGTCACATGAGATATTGTTTAATAGGCTAGTGTTTATCTTTCAGCAGGACAACGACCCTAAACACACAAAATATCAAAGGAGTGGCTTCTTGACAACTCTGTGAATGTACTTGATTGGCCCAGCCAGAGCCCTGACTTGAATCTGATTGAATATCTCTGGAGATATCATAAAATGGCTGTGCACCAACGCTTCCCATCCAACCTGATGGAGCCTGAGGTGCTACAAAGAGGAATGTAGTAAACTTTTTTCACATTGCCATTATGGGATGTTGTGTATAGAATTATATATAGATATATATATATATATAGGAAAAAAATCTATATATATCTATATATATATATAGAGGGAAAAAAATAATTTAATCTATTTTGGAATAAGGCTGTAACATAACAAAATGTGGAAAAAGTAATGTGTCGTGGATATTTTCCGGATGCACTTTAAGTACGATAGATAATATTTTTTTCTTTGGTAAATTTAGTGTAGTGAGTGGATCATGTCCTGGTTAAGCTACGTGGTAGACTCCTATGCTATGTTTTTTAAAGGTGCCATCATTTAGTCTGTAGTCTGATCAGGGAAGGAGATCAGGGAAGATTAAGGAAAATCAAGCAAAAAGACTGTGGAATGAATAGAGCTAAACTAATGATAAATTATATCATTCTAAATTATCTTTAAGAACCTGGATTATAGATGGGACTTTAAAAGAAGTAATGTATAATGTTAATTATCAACTTCACCCAAAATTTTTATTTCATTAATAGGTGAACACAGAAACATGCATTTGTGCTATAATTTATTTTTCTTTTTAATTAAGGTAAATGAAATGCAACCATTACAATGTCCCTCCTTACTTGTTGTGTATAGCTGACACTTCTTTTAATGGGCACTTCCTTATCCTGCTAAACTCATTTACCTCAACAAGCCCCATCTTTACTGCCTTAACTTTAAGTAATGCAATGATTCTGAAAGATCACCTGGACAGAGGTCTTGCACAATTGCGCTCAATGTGCTCTTCCTAGCTCACTTTCACCGAATCTGCTGTGTATGTTCTTCAGTTAACATGTCTTATATTCTGCTTAATATCATATTTCATTTTGGGATAGTAAATGGACAGGAAGAGGAAAGCAATCATTATGATTCCTGCATCTGGTGAAAGCCATAATGTCAAGGTGAAACTCTTTAAAGAAAATGATGTATAATTCATCCCACTTTCTAGGACAGATTGTACCTTTTAGATCAAACCGATTGTGAAAGTAAATAGAAAATTGCTATTGAAAGCACCATATTGAGGATGAAATGATGCAATTTAGTAAATAACCACTAGATGGCAATCATGGACCACTTTACAAGGATCCATTTGTTTGGCCATGTAGATTTGGATATTTGCAGACATACACAGTACACTTTAAAAGTCATTCGATCATGCTTCTTAAAGCCTGTAACATGCCATTCTTTATACACACAACCCATGCTGCTTTGGGGCCTTGTAGTCTCTTTGCAGTTGAGTATACAAAAATGACAAAGTCCCCCTCTCCTGGACACTATTGTGGTATGGAATTTGAGTATGAAATGAAAAATTTGGAAGATTTGCATCACATGAGTCTTGAGCCTTGACTCTAAGTGTGCGTTAAACACTTAACTTTGATTCATTTTATCTTAGCACTCAACCTCATTGAGTGAAAAAGATAATAAACTTGGTTCATACTATTTGACAATGCACTGTATCCTTCCACTGAAGTTCTAACTGGATTTTCTTCCATGCAGCACTTGTGCAAGACTCACAAATGAAAAGGGGTTCAAGACTAGTGATGGCGCGAACCCTCCCTGGGGTGTCCGCGAACAGGGCGGGTCGAAC
>CM070035.1:44820729-44860638 GCA_036250615.1 Ptychadena robeensis | reverse complement strand
GCCGTGTTCGCGGCCGAACTGTTCTCCGGCGAACAGTTCGGCCCATCTCTATTGCTATGTTGCCTGTATTACACTGCTAAAAAAATTAATACATACACAAATACTTGGGATGTTGAACTGTCTAATTGACAAGTGTTAAGTGAATGTGAATCAGTTTCACCAGCTTTGGTGGAGATGGAAGTAAAAACACGTATACAAAAGAGACATTAGTATAACAGTCCCCCCCCCAAAATAGTGAAGGTATATCAAGATTGATTCTACAAGCCACGTTTATATCTTTATCAGTCCTGCCAGGTTTTTTTGCCAATGTCTTTTTCTTTTTATATAAAAGCAGTCCAACCAGGCTGCACAACTAGTTTAGATCCTCATGGATAGTACATACATCTGTCACAAGAAAGTTTGCTGTGTTCCCCATTACAAAACCTCAGTATTTCAATATCTGCATGTTCATAAGAGAAGGACCAGAAGAAGCATTGTCTGATGCCCACAGCATGACCTCCAGCAGGCTTCTTGTGTGCATGTTTTTGACCAAACTGTCAAAAATAGACTTCCTGAAAGTGGTGTGTGGGACCTGTAGTGGTGTGGGTAAAAAAAACATTTACCAAAGGAAACTATAATTAGTAGACTTGCCATTGGTACTCAACTGTCTTGACATACAATAACAGGTTTACCTGCAACATCATCCATAATGACAGGTTGTGGGTCAAGAACTTTCAATGGTATCTTGACTGTTGATAACAACTAGGATGAAATTCAGACCCACTGTCAGAACTTATGCAAGGATAGTGGGTTCTGGGGTTCACATCCCCTTACTGCTTTAAGAGGACAGATTAAACAGGTAGTTACTAGGCGGCATATTCCTTCATTAAATTTTTTAGCCACCTAAATCCAAGAAACCTTTTAGAACAGTTAGTTTCTGATACCAATAAGTAGCACCAAAGAATGTTCAGGGGCTTACTGATGCCCTGATGCAGGTCTGGGAAAATGTTTCTCAGGACATATCATCTTTAGTGTTGAGCAGCATATGGTATATTCGAATTTGCGTCTATCCATAAATTCAACTCGTCTGTATTCTATTGCCTTACATTGCGCATGCCCGTGTGCAATGATTCGCAAAGATTCGCAATGCAGCTTTACAGCTTCTCTTCCTTATTTTGTGATCTTAGCCAGTACGAGCGAAGTGTGTATTGCACATATCCATTCGCAATGCGCACACATATGCGCAATGTATGCCGGTAAAAAACTGTTGAAGCATAATATGACGAATATCCGCCATTGCGAATATCTGAGCGCACATTCGCAAAATATTGCAAATTCTCGAATGACGGATATTCGTCGAATATATTCGAATTTAGAATATTCTCGCTCAATACTATCATCATCTTGAGCGTTTCTTGTCAGCAATACATACAGATACCATGGGGCCATATAATACTAAACCAAATATTTATAATATATAGTTTAATTTCAGTTTTCCCTTTATTTCTTCAACTATGTAAGTTATTCTAAAACCTGCCATACACACGCCGATGTGTGTAGCAGACTAGTCCCGATTTCTTCCGGGATTAGCACCCCGTTGCATTATGGGGCCCCTTCAGTCGGCCGGGCACCCTTTGTGTGCCGGCTATAAGCTGCAATGAAGACGCCGTCTTCATTGCAGCTTATGGAATCGGCTTGCCTCGGCTTGCATCGGCCAGAGAAGATTGGACATGTCCGTTCTCTGGCCGACCGAGCTGTGGGGCGACAGGGATCTGTCGCCCCATGTGGGCACATGCCGATAAGCGGCCGATTTTTAACCTGACCGACGGCGCAAGCACGCACGTCCGTCGGTCAGGATAAAAATCGGCCGCTTATTGGCATGTGTATGCCTAGCATTACTGTTCTTATCTTAACACATGTCATCTGTGTAAGACAATATCCCTAGTTTTAAAGTACACAGTGTGGTCAATGCAGTTTTCCTCCTGTACAATGATCATCAATCTAAGGCCTTTTCATGGAAGGTTGAGAGTTGCAGCACATTTCCTATTGCTAGACTCCAGTAAAAACATTAAATAAGAATCTTACCCTTTAAAGAACAAATGCAAAATGACTAACGTAAATGTGACATTTTGACCAAGCAAGCAAGCAAGCTTGCTTAATGGTGTAATATTAAGTAGTACACAATCTCCGGTTTACTAACAAATACATAAATAAGACACTTGACTTGGGAACAGTAGCTGAATATGCTTTTGTACTGTGCCACACTAAATATGATGTTCCAAATTATCATCATTTGGTAGGTTCCTCAGGTAGCTCTGCATTCAACAGTGAGCACCAGTACAAGGTCACACATGTTGTAGATGCTAATTTTCTGTCAAATATCTTTCAAAACTAAAAAATATATATAAATTGCAGGTTCTGAATATTAGGTTGTGAGTACATTGTACAATATCTTTTGCAGTAAAGATACTTAGAATAAACTGCTTAGTTATAGGCCAAATTGCATACCCCACAGGTCACGACCCTCCCCTAATCTAAATTCCTAACTAAAGATTTTCAATTCTGAAAACGCATACACTTACCAGGATGCAGAGATCCAGAGCTATGGAACCATATAATTTATATAGGATGTTTTGTGTCTATACAGGTCTATACAGGTTTTGGTAAATTGTAGATTAGACAAAGATTAGATAAATATTAGACATGGGTGGCCAAAGTCAAGTGGAGAACCCCTTTGTTCTTGAGTATGGGTCTTAATGGCCAACACTATATCCTGTTTCTGGTGATTTGGTTGTATCAGTTTCAGAAGTTAAAATAAAATGTCTAACAGTTTCAAATTATAACTTTTTCCATTTTAAGTAAAAGACATTTCATGCACAGTGAGGAACAATTTATCAGTACAACACAACTGAGATAAAGTATTTAGATACGGCTTTTATTCATATTTTAAATATGATAATATAGGTAGGTATTTTCATGCACAAACACTTACACGTCACCATTATCATTTTTGGCAAAAGAATGGGCTCAGATTTACCCCCAGTCTTCCAGGGGTCTCTGCCAAATGACAGCGCAGTCTGGCACATGTAAGGAATAATGATACCGAACAGTGTACATGATTAACAGTCTATGTTTTTTATGTGTTTCCTTTTATTATTCTATGTCACAAGGGTAGCTGCCATATCTTTGGATGGGAATGATGGCTGTGCCTCTATCCTGTATAGATCATGGACTTGGTGTAGATCATGGAGTGTGTATTATTAACATGCACCAATAACCAAGTAAATGCAAAAACACACATATTACAATATATCAGGAGAGTCTGAAAAGGCATGTACAAATAAACAATGCATTCACCACAGTAGGCAAGACATTCATCTCTACACAAAAAACACAAGGTTGTGAAATTTATCAAAACATGATAAATTTTTTTATCGACAGTAAAAATGTGCACACCATGTAAAAAAATAAAATAATTAGGAAAGTACAAATAGTAAAATGTTACAATTAAATCACAGAATGAGTAAAGTCTGAGTCAACACAGGAATTGAAGAAACAGAAAGACAAAGCTCCTCCGTGGACAGAGTGGCGGATGACTTTGTAGACTAATGGTAGACACAGAGTGGACTGTACGAAGACAGACACACAGAGCGGACGGCAACAGATGACAGACAGAGAAGTGGAAAGTATTTGGCATGTAGAATCAGATGACGTCATTCACTACTGGGTAACGGTGGTACCTGGCTCTGAAGTTGTTCGTGGGCTTGCCTGAGGGGAGTTACTGAAGGAGGAGGCACACCTGATGTGGAAGCAGATCGACCTAATTTGCAGCTGATTTTCATTTCTGAAGAGGAAAAATATCATTAGTGGACAGAATACATGAATCCAGAAATTCCAGAGGTAAAGTTATAAGTATCTGAAGCTTAAAGGGCTTGTTCAGTTCTTGTCAGATGACTAGCTCCTATGGAATGTGTTACAGAATTGGCAACACGCTGGTGGTAAGGCGGTTAGCACTCTGGCCATGCAGCGCTAGAGTCCTAGGTTTGAATCCCGGCCTGGGCACTATATGCAAAACATTTGGGTGCTCTGCGTTCCTCCTACACTCCAAAGACATGCGAATAGGTAAATTGGCTTCCTCAAAAAAAATCTCCTATGCTAGTGACATATGACCATGTTAGTTTTATAATATATATATATATATATATATATATATATATATATATATATGTCTTTAGTAGGGATTGTGAGCTCATCTGAGAGACATATCACTATGCTCTGTAAAGTGCTGTGTAATATTTTGGTGCTTTATAAATACAAGACAATAATACAGTGCATTAAAAGTGGGTTGGTCAATTTAACTACTCTAGAACCTTTAACTGTTAGGGAGAAGCTATCTTTTAGCCTTCCCCCTTTTGGGAACAAGGGTGCTGAAGTGGGGAGGGAAGTTCCCCTTAGAGCAGGCTTATGTGAGAGGCCCAAGGATAAGAGCTCAGGCCTAGATGGTGTTTCCATTCTGTGAGAAGCTTGTCTGTTTGGAGGCCATGCTGACCTTATCTGACCTATGACCTGACTTTATCTGGTACTATGAGAAACATTGTAACCTCAAATTTTGCAGCCCCCATATATGTTTTTATTTTTGCATTTAGCTGTTTCCTTGAGTTCAGCTTTATTATTTTTCTTTGCTATTGTCTTGCATTGTTAAAGGAAAGGGAAACTTTGAGGAGAGTAGAAGAGTATACACCCAGAAGTTACACAGAGGGGACCCTTGACCTTCTCTTCAGAGTAGGTGGGTGAATTAGGATAGGTCACCGTAGGAGAGGGAAAGGATGTTTACAATTAATGCACCTTATTGTAAAGAACTATATGCTAAAACGATGCCTTATTTGTAAAAACTATTCCACAAATGCTGTTGTATTTTAGATTCACTTATGCTTTAACGTAGAATATACTTTTCTCACCCGAGCTATGGTTTCCTGCTAGCATGGTTGGACTGACGGACGATCTTCCCAGTCTGCTGGAAACATGAGTTTGGCCTGTAGTTCCATCCCACTCCTGAGCTTTCATCATATCTCTGGAGGAAGGTGAGGAATGGTGACTAGATCGTTCTTTGTTTTCCAGCTTTGGTAAAGGTTCTGTGCTATGACTTCTGACCTTCATTTCATCTGGCGGTTCTATAAAAAGGCAATGAGAGGAGTATTCAAATATTAATAAATACTGATTTACATAATAAATACAGCATGTTGTGTTGTAGCCGAACATAAGAACATACAAAATGAAAAGCATGATGCAGTCAGGATGAAAGTATGGTGCATGAGTTCCCTGATATGTGTCTACCCAATGGCTGCAGGTTCATCTTCAAAGAGCAAATGTTGTCAATTATTTGTTAAAATTTCATTATGGAAGAAATTGTCAAGATTAGATTTTAAAAAAGTGTACTCAATTGTCAAGATTAGATTTTGAAAAAGTGTACACAATATTTTCTAGCAGTAAAACTGCTGTCCTGATTCAAATTGAAGGTCTGACCTACAGTCTACACATTGCATTATCAATAGGACAGAAAATAGGCGTCCCACACAGTCCCTGTGAAAATGAGGTATCCATGTGGCATAGCTGAAGGATGATGTGGGACCCCAGGGTGCAATTAGGCTTCTCTTAGTATGGCTCTGGATTACCATGTCTGCAGTGAAAATTTACCCTGAGTCACACTCAGGAAGCATTCCGACAACGGCTGGTGAAATGTAAGCAAACTTGGCCTGCAGCGCCATCTAGTAGACTGTTCTTTTTTACTGGAGAACGTACTACTACTTATGATTGAAACATGAAAAATAAGTTCCATGTGTTGGTTCCAATAATAATAATAATAATAAAAAAGATTTTTTTAATGGAAATTTATTTTCATGTTTCAATCATAAGAAGTGCTGTGATAACCCATTGTGTAATAACAATACACCTGCATTCTCCTGAATCAAAGATTCACTTATTTACCTGTTTGATTGATTGCTAGGGGGAAGGTTGCTTTCGTATTTAGAAAACTCCACTACCTGCCTTTGCATTTCCCACCTTCAGCTTATATTCGAGTCAATATATTTTCCCAGGTTTTGTAGATAAAATCAGGTACCACGGATTATACTATTGTCAGCTTACACTTGAATATGTACGTTATGTTTCTTTTTTTGAATGTTAATTTCTTTATAATAAATAGTTTGCATCTATACACTGTGAGGAAATCACTTCATCATGCAACCTTTATTACAAATATATATATATTTTTTCAAGTGTTGCTTGGAAATCTAAAAATGCCCACTTATACTTATCCAATCTATGGAAAGCACAAACCATGCATCCAGGCGATAGATAGGAAAAATTCTGTCCTAATAGGTGATACACGCATGTCACAATGAAACTAACTTGGCAATGATAAATACATTGCAAACAAAAAAAACTGCAAAAAATACTTATGTCTTTCAATTGTTGCACCAAATTCCACTCTGATAAGCAGAAATCATCCTCAAACGTTTCTTTAAAGAGGCTTCCAAGTGTGTCCACTGTGCGCATTGATATATTCTGCTGACTCCCTACATTGTTCCAGGAGTCAGTTGTGATTAGAGATAGGCGAACTGTCCTCAAGACAGTTTTAATAGAGACCAGGTAGAGACCTCAGTCTCCAGTGAAAAAATGTCTTTCACTGATTATAACAGTGATTTTGTACAATATTTTAATGTACAACATTGTAATGTATTTGTAATGTAATATATAATATTTGATTATTTTTCAGTCTCCAGGTGAATGTATAAGACTCCCTGAGGAAACCTTCATTAAGGGGAAACACGTTGGACAAATGTATCAAAGGTTCACTAGATTATTTGAGTGTCAACCAGACTGCTGTTACTACTTACATTTTTATGACGCAGTGTATGTGTTTTGATGTTTATGTTTCTTTTTTCATATTTTTACATAATGAAACTACACGTATAGGGAGCTCCATGATTGACCTCTATGTTGTCAAGTCCTTATAGAAAATAAAGATGTTTTATATATTTCATCTTGATTCTATTTTACTGAATTAAAGCCCCAGTTAGGGAAGGATAGAAGGGAGAGCAAACTAGACACCACGATGTCTGGACTCTAACCCTGTAGAGCTTTACATATGCAACATTATATCCTTTCTATATAAGGAATTATAACTTGTACAATTCCATTGAAAAACAAATTAAAAATGCACATTCTATATTTTCACTGTATTTCCAGTCACCTCTAGGTTGCCTGTTATTGATACCTGCAGCAGTTTAATTTTGGTTTCATCCCAAAAAGATTATATTAATATTATTCTGACAACAAACCATGACATACTTTGTGGCATCATGTACTCTTTAATTTACTTTAATTTACACACAAATTATTTCATACTGGCAAAGATTTTATTTCCATGTATGTCAGAAGTCAGATAAACCTTCAATAGGATTACATTTTCTGACCACTGGTATGCTTTGCTTTCTTTGTCTACAGTAATGGCCTGCATTGTGTGTGGTGCTGGAATAAGAGAGGATGCTTCATTTAGTTCACTCCATTTGGGATCATTTGAGGTTGTATGGCACAGAGCCAGCATTTAAGCTCCTCGCTCTTTCTCTGTCTCTCTCTCTTTCTTTCTCTGTTTTATCAGGAGCAGCCCTTACTGCAGACAGCCTCTTGAGGCATGTGGGAACATAGATCCAAACTGAAGACACACAGCTTTTTTAACTCGTTTGACCCTCAATATCTGTCTGGAGTCAGAAAACTCACTGGTCAAGATAGGATGTGTGCAAACGAACTAGACTGGGCCATTAAAACACAAATCCAACGACACTACAAACAGCATTTGTTTCCATACAATTAATTCCCCATGTAAGACTGATTCGTGTTTAATTCACCTTTTACTTGCAGCAAAAAAAAATTATTAAGTGAAACTACTTTGTAAGTTAAAATGACTGTTGCTGAAAACCAGCATAATAAATAAAAATGTTAACTTTCCTAAATAGTGTTCTTACTTACTACACTATGTTGTTAAAAGTATTGGGAGCCCTTCAAATCATTGAATTCTGGTATTGTAATCATTTCCACAATTTCCTTTTCTGGTGTATAAAATCAACCACATAGGCATGCACCTAGGCTTCTACAATTATTTGTGAAAGAATGCATTGTTCTATGCAAGTCATTACTGCTAAATAATCAAAAGTCTAAGTTTTTTTGTACAAAGTGAAAGCATTTGGGAACAACAGCAACTCGACAACTAAAACAGCCACTTATAATCAGCTAGCAGTTAGAGGGATCTGCCGGACAGTGCTGGCACACAAAGGGGGCCAGGGCCGATTGTGACCCCATGTTCGGCACACCCGGTCGATCGGCCAAAAGATCGGGTCACAATATAAATGTGTAGGGGGGGTTCAAAATATACTGTGACAAAAGGTTTTTCACCACCTTTAGCACTGAATTGTATGACTTAAACCTGTTTACAGTATGCAGCTCTTGCAATTATATTAAGGCTCCTGTGTTGCAACAGGAACACCATTTACAGCCACATTCACCTTTGAATACCATGGAGATAAACTGTAGCATTTCATTTACATCAAACTCCAAAAACATTATTAATTGCAGCAAGATGTATTCCATACTAATGTGCATGTGAATAATTTAAATGGAGGAATGTCTGGTCATGTGACTTCCTGTCAATTGGACAAGTTTGGCAAGTGATACGTTTTTTGACTGATAATATGAAGCATCATTTTCACTGATTCAAAAATTATGATTTAAACATTTTTTTTAAGGCTTGCATAATAAAAATCTTAAGTGGATAAGATGACCTCATGCCCCAGTTTAAGCAGCAACAAAGCTCAGACATACTAGAAGAGAATAATCTCTGAAGCAGCACTCTAATTTAAACACAAAAGGTTTTATATCCAATTACTTTCAGTGCAGGCACACAATGGGATTCAGAATGGCTGGTTAGAGCATTGAGAAAGCTTTGTTAAACACGTCCAACAAAACATTAAATTACAACCTTGCTCTTGTGCACAGAATACACCTTTGGAAAATTAACTATTTTAATGATTTGCTAGATACTTGCAGCTTTGGAAACATTCATTGATTACATTAACACTAATATTTTAGTGGTCAGTTTAATGTTATTTTATATTTATTTTCTAGTTTGAATATACTGCTTTGTATCTAATTTAGGATCAAAGTAAAAAAAATCGTCTTAATAAGGGTTTAAGTGGACAGTATTGTTCTAAATATATATATTATATATATAGTAAAATCTGACAAGTGAAAAGTTGCACTGCTGAGGTATGAGATCTGGGGGTTCACTGTGTTGTACTGTGAGAGTTACATTTAACCCAAAGCCATCTGGTGACCTGTTGATGGAGAAAGCTTATCCGAGGATCAATAAGGAACAAGAAGGTTCATCTGCAGATGAATCTACCATGCAGGAAGCTGATGGAGAGCACAGTGAGAGAGGCAGTGAGAAAAACAGCACTTATTATTACTACATATGGGGTGAGTACCGCACATCTACTGCTACTCTGAGTAGCTCACTAACAAAGTTTTGTGCACCATATATTTGTAGGGCTGATCGCTTCCATTTAGTTGAATGGGCATGTCCCCACTTCAACTTAACGCTGTGATCCTGCGAGGACGCAGTGTGACCCACGATCAGAATTGCGGCTCCATGCGTTTAGATCATGGGCCGCGGGCAGATGTGATTTTTCAGCCTTGATTTCATTCTCTACAGGTGCGATCAAGGTTTTTTTCCCCAATGGGGGTGGTTTCTTTTTAAAAACCGCATGTAAAAATCACCTGGTCAATCGCGGCGGGCCGTGCAAGCAATTGCACCACGACTCATGTTCTAAGTGGGAACATACCCTTTTATTTTTAGTCCTATTTATCCTGGGAGCAACTGCTATGCATTCCAGGAGGCAGAAATGTGTTCCATTCCCTCCAGCCAAGCCAAAAAGCCAAGTAGAGATCTTATCTGCATTAGCACTAGTAGTGAGCGGCATAGGTAATATTCGAATTTGCAATATTTTGTCAATAATTCTGGTAATATTCGTAAATACAAAATTTGCTCTTATTGACCATTGAGATAATGTATTCACAATTATAATCACAATTATCTTGAAAATGAATGGTCACAAGTGGTATTTATTATCGCATTGTGATTATATTATTGCAGTGCATGGCCATAAGCTTGGCAGTGCATTATATCTTGAATATTCAAAATTGTGAAATCCAATGCTATATTCGAGAAAATTGCAAATTCTCGGATAGCCAATATTCATCTTAAATATTCACAATTAAAATATTCAAGCTGAACACTAATTAGCACTAGCAGTACCCATTCTCTGAGCACAACACTGACCAATTTATGGAAAGACATTTTACAATCTGTCTGAGTTTCAGCCTGACACTGGAGGAATATAGAGTGAATATTGCATGGTCCAGTCCTGCCTTCTTTGCTGGAACATTCTGTATATTCACTTGAATCTGGATTGCTGTGTTTCTGTTTTTTCCCTAATTCTCTCTCCAAAACTTTGGGTGTCTCATGGTCTAGTGCACCTTATAGTCCGAAAAATACAGTATTTCTAAAACACGCTGAGGGTCAGGTACTCCTAAAAAAAGATTGTGAATATTGTAAAGTGAATATTGTGAAGTGAATACTCGTTTACATTGATTTCCTTCCAGCAGACATCTAAGAGAAGACTCCAGCTGAGGCAAGATAGGCTGGGGTTTTTCAGTTAGATTTGGTAATAAAAACAGGTGCTCGGGTACACTGTAGATGTCCACCTTAATAAGTTATTATCGAGCTCTAATTACCAGCCACTCAAAGCCAAAAGTTCCTGCAGACCTCAAGATTTACTGCAAGAATCAGTAGGCAGTTGTTATGGTAACAAAACACATTGGTTACTTTGAAAAATTTATTATAATATGTGAACATTACAATACTAGAGCACTACCATTTAAAAATATGTTCTGTTTCATGTCATATTTTATTTTAGACCCAAGGACATCCTCTTCTCTATGCAAGCAGACAATGGATATCATAGTGATCTGCGTCTGTACTCCTCCTAAGAGTGCCGATGCAGGCAATGGACTGACTCTTAGAAGCATATGAAGTTATGAAACTACCAACATGTCTAAAAGAGTGGTCCTACCTGTCTGACAGCAATTGAATGAACTTTGATGTAGATAATATATATATATCGATATATATGGAGCTTTCATGAAAGAAAGTACACTCTGAATTGAAAGGTTGGAACAGATAGAAGAAGAAAAAGGTTGAAGATACGTGTAGTAGCTTCTAATACACCCTATGAGTCTTTGCAGTGAAATTAGAAGAAGCATTTTCAGTAAGGAAGAGCTTGAAAAAACAAAGCTAAAGCTTAGTTTTATGAGGACAGAGACAGGAATAAAAAAAACTTCTCTCTCTATCCAGAAAGAGGTTTTGTTTGAATCTCATTTAAATACTTTATAATAGTTTTCGAATGTTCAATGGTAAAAGAAAACTGTGCTTACGGCTCCTGTTCACCTCTCATAGCTACTGGAAAGCAGAAGAAAATCCTACTGGGTATGATATATCAAAAACATGCTCCTCCAGCATCCCAATTATTAGGGCCTAGTATAGTCACATCGGGGAGTTCAAAATGATAGTTCTCTTATATGGTCAACATTTTTTTCCTTGGTTTTATTTTAACACAGCTGAACATTAACTAATTTTGAGCCATAATATTCTCAGTAACCCTTAAAGCGGACCTACTACCTGTTAGGTCACTCTGCAGTATCGGCTGCAGCTCAGAGATCCCTGACTAAAAAAATAAAAACAATTTCTGACAGCATGAGGGGTGTCTTTTTAGAGACAGCACCTTCCACTGTATTACATCTCGCCTAGGCAAGACATAACAAGCTGCAGGGGTTATGGGAATTCTCTCCCAAAAGCCCTTCTGGCTCAGTCTCACAGATGTGACGTCAGCATCACATCTGTGAGACTTTGTGAAGAAGGGAGAGAGAGCCGACAGCTCCATGTATGCAGCCAATGGACCCCCCTCCCCCCTTACACCGGAGCTCTTCTGCAGAGGAGTCTCTGTCTGTGTAGGAGTGCGAGGGGTGGGTGGGGGCGGGTTGCTGCCAGCTGCCCTGAGAATAATTGATCTGGAAGTGGCTTCTCTTGCCCTTAATTAAGATGTTCCTCCATCAGATAAAACATGAAGAAGGTAAGTAAGTTTTACCTGTTTTTGTGTGGCAGTTTTCCAGGATCTGAACTTCTGACAGATAAGTAATGTGCCTCTTTCATGTAGTTTTATTAGTTTTATTTTTAAACCGTTTTAATGTTGCACATGTTCAGTTTAACCTAGGCTTAATAAAAACCTGCTATACACTTTAACGCATGTTCGCGGCAAACCTCCATTGACTTCAATGGAGGGCAAACTTCTCCAACCTTCAGGTCATTATTTGTAGCCAAAATATAAAAAAGTGTCAAAATGGTGCAACCACCTGGACAGTGTCATGCCAGATAGGAATCAAAGGCTAAACTTCCTCCTAAAAATACAGATTCTTAAAAAAAACAGTTTTTTATGTTAATTTTGCCACAAGTTAGCTGGAGTGGGCTGCTAGTCTGACAGAACCTTCTGCAGTGCATCACATTTAATCAGATCTATCTGCAATGTCCTGCTCTTCTTGAGTGGCCCTACACGATAGAGCTAAAGGACCCCTTAGACCTTACAATCAGCTTTTGTTCTACTAAAACCATGTAATATGAGAACCTTTCTAAACCTTACAATCACTATGTACTTTATCAGGGGGGACCTGGCACTACGGAGTTGTTGGAAGAATCTAAAGGAAATTGTATGGAGTGATCTATAGGTGTATGGGGGCTTTATTGCTTCAAAGTCTTATTCAAGGGTATCCCCATATTGTGATACTGTGTTCAAAATAAAGTCAGTGCTGAACTTCTTGTCAGCTCATAATTCAAGATGTCACTGTTGAACTTCTGTATGTGTTATTTATAATGTCAGTGCTGAGCTGCTGTAGTGCAAAGCATAATGTTTGCAGGCATGGCGAACTTCGAACATGCTAAGTTCACCGCCAACTGTCCGCCGGGCAAACTTTTATGCCATCACTACCAGAGATCAATGAAGGTGTCTCCAAGACATGGAAAAACAGCACCTGATGCAGTACGGGCGCAGTTTTTCTGCATCTTGGCTCTGCAAAATCAATAGGGTGCACTCACGCCAATGCAGCAGGAGTGAGCCCTAAGCCACAAGCATGCTGCCGGTAATTTGCCGGCAAATGTACCCACGTGCAACTTCGTTCCCAGAGTTGAGTATAACAGACTGAATTTTCAGTATCCGTTGATTTAATAAATTAATTCTTGTTTGAGCAAAATTTTTTTTGTCCGCATCCATTGTTTCCCTATGGGTGCGGTTGGGCGCGGTTGGGCGTGGTCGGGAGCCGTCAGGCGAGGTCAGGAGGACTGAAAGACAGGAAGACACTGAGAACCACTCCCCCTTACTTCCTGAGTAACAGAAAGTAAAATAAAGTTGTTGGTGAAGCTGTGAAGTGACACAGGCTTGCAGCAATTGTAAGTACTCATTTATTTGTACATTTAGGCCCCCCATGTACCCCCAAATAGGAATAGAAGAGTGATTACTGTAGATGGGCAGTTCTTTGGCCATGCTGTTTTAGTACAATTCTGTGTAAGCATGTGTTTATTAATAGAATAATAATTATGTCAGTACTGTGATCATCATGTATGTGATCAGAATAGGATAGTGTTTATATGTATAGCAGTCTGTATGAAAGTCTGTGTGTAAGTGCAGTCTGAAGTATGGGCCAAAGTGAGCAGACTGTGTGTAATGTGAGATGTTGAATTGGGTGGCCAGCATGTCAAAGTTGCATAAGTTTAAATAAATGGTAGGCTGCTAGGCCTGCAATTAACACCCAAGAATGTTCAGCATAGCAAACACAAGTGTGCTTGTTGCTTGCAACATGCCTATGTCATACAGTCTGTACCTGGGGGGGAGTGGGGGAGGAAATATTAGAGGCACAGATTATAAACCTCTTTGCAAAAACCGCGCAAAACCGCTTTGCAAAGACTGCGCGAAACCGCTTTGCAAAACCGCATGTCGAACCGCGTGAAACCGCGTGCAACCGCGGGCCTCGCGGTTGGGCGCGGCTGCGGACAACCGCAGGCATCCGCTTGGCCGCGCTAGTGGAGACAAGCCCTTATTTTGCAATTACCTTTTGAGGATTTCCTTCCCTATTATAGAGTGTCAAAGCTATCTGCATCCGTTCCCAAACCGCTAAAGTGGAGCCTTAGCCTGATGGCTTTCTGCACAACTGTAAGTTCAGCAGTCTTTCCTATGAATCCTACTGAACCAGACTGAGACCCTGTTTAAAGGCTCAGGAACCCTTTGCAGGTGTTTTGTATTAATTAGCTGATCAGAGTTTCACTCTTTGAGACTAGAATATTCACAATATTCAAATTTTCTGAGGTTTTGGTGTTTTCTTAAGCTGTAAACCATAATTTTCTAAACTATAAAAAATCAAGGTTTGAAATATATTGAATGTATTGAGTCTATTTCATACATTTGTTTCACCTTTTAAGTTCAATTTCTAAAATCCATACAAAACTATTGGACATTAGCCTTATTTTTCAGAATTTTCCTGTATAATGACAACCTCTGTGGTTAATCCCCATCCTTCCACCCCTTATGCTTTCTTATTTTCAGAGTGATGTTAACAGACATGTTCACTTTAAGAATCAAGAATTCCTGTATTTTATGATCTGGCTGAGGTTCACTGAAGCATACAAATTAATATGGGCGATTTCTGAAAGTGATGCTTTCAGTTGTTTAGAAAAGATGAATAAGTGAATAATGAGATATCTTAACACAGCTAGAAGCATTTAATGAATTTGAAACCACAAAAGTGATTACTTATTAATAAAAGTTTGAAACTTTTAGATTTCATTAGCCTCAACACTTTTGGTCATATATTTCATTTGATGGTTGGTGCTCTGCCATCAGAAAAGCAATAATACTAAAAATGAGCAAGTGATTGGATCAGACAGTAATATCCTGGAGTACAATACGGTGATCACCTGGCAGGTCACTGTTAGAGGCCGATAAGGATCAGCAGCAGCAGAACACGGACGGAGAACAAATACGAGCAAGCATGTACTATCTGATGTGTCAAAAATTGTGGTTTAACCCCAGATTTTTAGCAACTGACAAAGATGCAAGTTTAGCAGGGATTTCTTGGAAAACTTAAGGTAGTAATACATGTATCGATTTTTGTACAATTGACGATAGATTCGATCAGGATGTTCGATATTTTGATGGAATATCGATTGTGCACTTTATCAAATGTATACACTGTATTTTCGTTCATTTTTGTTCGATGTTGGTCGAATTAAACCTTTGTACGGTTTTATATTTTTGTTCAAACGATTAAAAAATCTATCTTTTAGAGATCAAACGAAAAAATAGACCTGTGTATTCCCATCTTAAGCCTGATTGAATAGTGACATACTGTAGTATGTTTACCATTAATTAAAACAATTGAGGAACAAGTGTTGTGCCCCTGCTATAATTTTTTACAACTAGGATTAGGCATGTACTTTTTACAGGCCAAGGTCCCTCCATTTAACACATCTATGATGCGTTAGGATATCTGTATGCATCCCTTGAGACATGCGTTAAGGCATGCTTACAAACGGAGGGACCCTTCCGGAAATGATGATTGCGAAAGACCGCAGGTGATGTTGGGCAAGTAATTTTATTTCTTTTTTTAAAGGAAAAACAGTCCTTTAACAGCACATACCCATCTGATGGTAATGGATTCAATTCAGTGTCTATGGGTGCGTCAGCTGGGCGCTGGGCTCCCTTACGTTAATGTCGACAAGCAAGCTACTTCAATTTTAGTGCAAGGGACACCAACGAATTACATCAATGCATGGGGAAACATGCTCATTGATTATTGTAATGTATCCCAGAGATTTTGACGCAGTGGAAACATAGCAGAAGAAAATGCAAATTGTACATTTTAGAATTTTAGAACAGAGTATGTACATTCTGATTTCTATTCTGATTTTGATAATCTATGGATACTAATTGCCTGGATTTTCCTGAACTGAATGGTTCTATGCAGATATGACAAATCTAAATGCAAATATGTAGGCAAATAAAATTTTTTTAATTAATGGCATGATCTCATGCGCATATGGGACTATATTAATGGACTTTGGTTTACTTCAGACAGGTTTACATTCTATAGTAAGTAAAGCAGGACCAATCAGATTCCAAGTAGGTCAACAGCAGATTAAGTGTATATAGATTTTTTCAAAGTCTACAGTTTAAGTGATGTACTTCATTGGCGCACTTATGTTTTCATAAATGTAGGCTTTATGGATTACCTCAATGCCTACTTTAGGAAAGTCTGAAAAGGGTTTCTGAATTATCCCAAAAATGTGCATCTTTAAAAACTCACATTAGCCAAATTTCATGTATTAATCAATATCTTACAAAGATTTAGATTTTATGAATGAGCTCTGTAAGCAGAAATGTTATACACTTACTTTCTGAGGGTTCTTTTGAACGTCTCCCACTGGATTGCTTCCTTAGCAGACTCCTTCCTGAGGTAAAGAGGTTTGATAATTCCTCAAGGGGGCTTGTTGGTGTTCTGGAACGTGAGCTGCTTTGAGATACACAATAAGAACTGGTAGATGAATTCATTAACTTCCCTTCTTGTGGTGTGTTTCTGCCAGTAGAATGAGGCACTGATGGAGAACTTCTTGACAGACTTCCTGAATGAACAGAATCATAGGGTGGAGGTCGTTTGAGGCTTAGAGGAGTCAATGACCTACCCATACTCACAGGGGAAGGAGAAGCAGAATGACTTTTAGGATAACCATGAGGAGACTGTGTTCTATAATTTGTTGAAGCATGTGGTGGTGAAGAGGAATGCCCAGATGAAGTATTTGCATGAACCACCACTGGTTGGTCTTTCTCCCCTTTCTGATGTCCTGGAATGTGTGCTGTATTTGAAGATGGTGAACCAGCAGTTTGCTGCTTTATATAAGACACATTTTCTAATACAGGAAGCTTTGCCACTTCAAGAGGAGTTAGAGGAGATTCATCTGAATTTGGTGAACACTGTGCTGGCGCTGGTGGAAACACCAATAAAGGAGGCCTTTGAGAAAGTAGATTTGGAAATGGAGGGGGTATATCACAAGTCTGGCCTTTAGGAGTTGATGGCACAGAGGACTTTGTGAATTCTAAATCAGGCACTGTGGGAGTAGGACACTGAGAAGAACAACTAACATGATCCATTTCATAAAGACACCTAGAATCTTGGCTTATATCATCAAATATAGGATATTTCATTTCTTCATACACTGCCTCACACTGGTCTTCCTCATCTTTTTTAAAGTCCCTTAATATATTTCCTACCATTTCTATATAAACAGGTTCTTCACCATCTCTGTCTAAAGTAGCGGTGCTGAGCTGACATGAGGATAATTCTCTGAACAAGTGGCCCTTCATTGGACCATGTTTTTTAATGTATGTTTCATCAAATGATGTGCTGAGATGAGTTGTTGGGTTCCGTTTGGGTTTGGGTGGAGGAATCTTCTTTGTGTACTCATCACTGTGAGGTCTTTGCTTTGAAGCCACTAGGAAATCAAAGAGAAACAATTTCAAGAAAGTCATATAAATACAATATTGTTTTATTTTTTATGGAAAAAGTGATTTACTGATTCCCTGTATCATTTTTTTCCTGACGTGCTAAAGCATTTACTGTATATATATTTATAAGGTAGAGGTACCCATGTTAAGTGGCTATGGAATCTGAGCCTGCTGTTGGGCATTAACCGGTAATCATATTATAAAAATGCTACAATGCTTGTTCCATATTTGTGGCACACAAGACAATGCATTCACAATCAGAAAGACAGTCCTTGGGATAAACTTTCAAAACTGTATGTCAGCAATGGCACCTGACAAGTGTATATAAATCAACTTTCAGTCTTGTCTGCAATAGACTTATGCCATTTGAAATATATAACATCTTGGTTAATTCATAATATGACTTTTGTTTGAACATAACTTACATATAATCTTGTTTGATACGTTTAGAATTTCCATTTCCTGCCAAGAATAATCTAATACCAAGGCTATAGCAGCATTACTTTATCTATTAACATTTCCCCCTCTCTATGTTTACTTTTCAATACATCTATAAAATGTTCAAAAACATAAAAATCCATTGCCAAAGTATGGTTCCCTACATTTTTACTAATGCTAGAGAAGGTAAAACATTTACAATCATATCCCATTCATATCATACCTTGCTCCCTAAATCTCAGAACACCTGCCCAAGATGCACTGCTCTCTTGCTCCACTCAATATGCAGGAGGTATGGAAGCTTTTTGGTATCAGGCTGACACATGTGAGATCCAATTCTGGCAACCAGGCAGTTTGGCAAGGACTCAGAGCACCCTTCAGTGGAAGACACCCTAACTGAGTTGCCTAACTTGTTTATGCCTAGAAACAATCCTGTGATATCAGAAGACTTGAGATATAACTTGACATAACAAGACTTGACATTTTCTATGTGGCAGGTTATACAAATTAACAGTGTCTGGGGGTTTGTTTCCCCAAGTACTACACTCAGATAGTAGCTAGGTTGAAAAACACACATAAAAAATATTTTTGTCAATCAGAAAGAGACCAGATTTGCTAAAGTTCCAGCATCTCATTTAGAGGTTATATAAAGTGACTGTGATTTATTCTGCCATGAAATATGTTAGTGGTCCTGACAGTGTCTGGCTTTGATTTATAATAAACTAGCATTGTAATTAACATAATTTCATAAAGTCTGCTTGATTTTCTCTGCATATGTCTCTTTCATATAGAACAACTTTGATTTTGGAAAGTAACATTTCTTAATGAAATCGAAAGGCATGTCACAGAAGCTCAAATTTGAAATTCAGGAGATGAAGCATTAGTAGATCCCAAATAAAGAGGTATGTTAGTGCAAACTATAGTGTTTTGAATTGCAAACATTCCATACACATTAACTTATAATGAAATGTGAGCGTTATTTAAAATCAAACAAAATAGGTCTGCTTCACGTGCTTGTGACTTATTTGCAATATTATATGCAAAGCAATGGACAAGAGACGTTGTATTATTACAACAGACAAACTACATGAGCGGTAGATACACTAATAGTAAGTGCTCACTGAAAATAGCTTTTCGGCAAATTATAAGATAGAGTTTATGCTAAACTTAAAGAGCATAGTATAGTATCTCAGAAGTAACGAACCCTATAACAAAGACAGAAATATTCCTTAAGAGGCTCTTTCCTTCTTAAAGTGCAGTAGTTCTCCACATACCTACTTGGGGCGACAAGGGATTTGTATATACTTATCCTTGCATCTTATAACTAACTTAGAAATATATGATATAGCTAATCAGTTTATGTATTGGAATATTGAGATGCTGCCTATCCCTGTGGTTAACCACAACAACATAGAGAAGGAAGGAAAAGAGGAAAGTGGCACTTTAATTGGTGTTAATGGCACTAAATCATTGACAAATAAAGAGAAGTACATATATTGCTTCATTTTTATGTGCACACCGTATAAAATAACAAGCTCAGGTATACCTTATATACCTTGACAGTTACTTGTTATATATGGTAGGGCACATCCTCCATCTTCAATATCTGAATTAAAGGAGGAACCTCACTATATAAAAATTATTTTCCCAAAAAAACCAAAGATTTTTTGTGTAGGCTTTACACTCATAAAAAAGTGCGTTAATAACATATTTGCATGCATATGAAACAAAGACTGTGCACCAAAAAGATCCAGCTGTTTCAAAACAAGACCCCACAGAAGCCTATAGGCAGATACGGTGAGAAGTGTGGATACATTTGGAGAAGGTGTGAGTGTGCTGGCTTAAATTAGAGATCAAAAAGAGCGTAAAGAATAGTTAGGCAACATTCACACGTGCGCTTTCACATGGAATTCACCTGTCTGCCCCTGTGTGCGGGCGCCCATGTGAATGGCCTCTTAAAAAGTTTAAAAATGCTGTTGGACTTTGAAAAACATCAGTGTTGACTGCAGACATTTAAAGTTAAAAAATCAAAAACATAAATTTCACAACCAGTTAATGTGTATTCATGGTATTAGTGTTATTGAATATCTAGATGATTGAACTCTTTAGAACTACTTTTTTTTTAATTATTATTATTATTTTTCAAATGACCTGCTGTTAAAACTAAATATGTTATGTGCTAAATAAATGTAACAAGCTTAAATTTTTTTTTTTTTATAAATCACTATAATAGAGCCCACGCAATGTATTTACGTGATATATTTACATGGTTTATAAACTACACATGTATTTTACAAGGTCCAATATGTACACTGAAGTATGTAACTTAACATTTTAAGTGTATTTAACCAAAACATGCTGTGCTCTGTGCTAATAAAAGGAAAAGGGTGCTCTGTGCTAATAAAAGGAAAAGGGTGCTCTGTGCTAATAAAAGGAAAAGGGAACTTATATACAAACACGTCCGAATTAATAAGAGATGTGTACGAATATTTTTTTACACACTTTACTGTGTTTTGTCATCATGTTTGTATTTGTTGTGACATTGGCCACTCTTTCCATTATTATTGAATTGTCTATAATATGTATATGCGCAGTAGGCTCTATTGTGGTGGATGGGTCCTTGCCATAATATGGAAGGCCCCAAACCCAGAGTTTGCTTTATCTTGATAATAGATTCTGGACCAGGCCAGTTTGCCATATATAACCTTAGGTAATTTCTTCCAGTATAATGTTTCTTACAGTTAGTGTAATTATCTTTAAAATGGCAAAAGGCACCTTAAAGAAAAACATTTTTTTTTTGCATCATCCTAATTTTTCATCTATTTCTAGGCATAGTTCCATCTATGGAATATGCACATAATTCTGGGAAATCAATAAAAAGCTTAAGCCAATTTCCCCACTACAAAAACCATCTTCTAACACCATAATACCTAATTTGGCTGATCTGCTGTCTGGATACTTGCTAGTGGGGCCAGCATTGCTGATTCTATAAAAACTTTGATGAGCTCCCTTATCTGTGTTGGGAGCCTCTCAACAACCAGACAATTGAAATGTAAAACTTTCTAACAGTGCCAAATCTGGCATTGTAGCAGAACCGAAACATATTATGTTTAAAGGCATTGCATTAAATTGTTGTTTTTTTTATAAAATGATGGACAGAACAACGTTAAATCTAATTAATATATTCTGCCTTACATTGGGCTTACAACCTTGCAAATCGCCAATGTGCTCCCTAACTAAAAAAGTAGTATGATATCAATAGTTTTACATACGCAAGTGCCGCTACTCAATATATTATCTATAGACTGAACCTTCTTACAAGTTTAGCCTTTCTGCACTTTCTGACTATACTTTTGGTTTCAGAGCTTATCTAGGGCAGTTTGGTTTCAGAGCTTATTTAGGGCAAAATTAGGTCTGGGTTAAACATTATGATGTTAAACGCCATCAATTACTAACAGTATGCATAAATTCACACAGCCCACTTTCCTAATAATGCACATTTCATGCGATGACAGCTTTATAAAAATGTATAGAGGACAAATTTAGCTTGTATTAGAAGTGGTTAACAATGCATAAGACAAGGACACTCAGGTAGAGTATAAGCACTTTTACTCAATTTGTGACTCAATTTGTAAACTCAATTTGTGACTTACATGGTGCCTCTCCATTTCCACAAATATACAGACTTTGCATTTTCGTGTTTTGTCAGTACTCAGCCAGAGTTCTGTTTTCACACAGAAGCTTGCTCCCATTAAGCAATCAGACATCTCACAGATATAAGGCCAACACACAGCTGAGGCTTGCATAAAACGCCCAGTTACCAGGAAAGATGCTGACCTAGGAAATAGGGGTTTCATCTCCACGCTTTAGTGTTTTTGGACCCTGAGCCCCTCACCATGTTAATTGACATAATATTTCCTAACTCGCATTGTACGGTGATGGGGATCACTCCAGAAACACCCAGGCCTGTTTTTGATGACAGGTGAACTCCTCATCCCACAACTTTAGCAGGCTTAACACTTCCTAAGCTGCAGCACCCCTGTATTACTCCTTTAAATAATATTTTGCCATGCAATAAAACAGAAGTGTCTACTTAATAAAATAACTAATATAATTAATATTTGCAAGAGGGCTACAACTTTGGATGCTGTATAACTTTAAAATATTAATAACTAACTTGTAAATGCAGCACATTGCCTAGAGAGGGTTATTTTCATGTTTAATACCTCCTGTTTTAACATCCTTCATTAACATCTCCCCATGCGATAATGAGATTTTCTCTACACTGTTTATCAGCAAATCTTATCTTAACATTAAACATGTAGATGTGTAACCGAGATCTCAGAGATGGTGAGATATTTGGCTATTTAAATGCATTGCCATGCTCCTGGAACTCACCAAAATCTTTTTTCAATCACAGATCAGCAGTCAGCACATGTGCGGTGAAAGATTTATATTCCATCTTTTTCACAGAAAATAGGAAGACTGAAATCAGATACCTATAATATCTACCTCTCATCTGGTAAGACTTTTCACAGGATTCTGGCATGTGTCTGTTATTGTCTGTGCCCATCTAGCCAAATGAGAATGTACGAGGCCAATGTTGGATACAAAGACCTGACTTGAGTTTGGTGCCCTAATTTATCCTAAAGGTGTTCAGTTCAGGAGTGTAGGCATAAAAAATTCTTTACATAAAAGTAATAGAACCAAATATACAGTCCCTATAGACCCTGCCATAAAGCCATATATAAGTATGGCAATTCTGGGAACCTACTCTGCCATGTAATATATCTATGTAATAAATCTTATTTAAATGTTATTAGCTTTAGGTGTGCTGGGATTTGCAGTTCTCCCAGTTGTTCAGACACATTTTATCTAACCTCAGAAGTCCCAACCATTTCCCCAGTTATGGCATATTGAGAACCAGTGAGAACATTCCCCACCACTGCTCACCTTAATGCTGCATCCTGATAGTAGGGAAAATCTTCATGGTGAAGCAGCCATAGGCAGGAAGAGCAGATCAGCTCTGAATGTCATTGGCTGCAGGCCAGTGAACATAAGAATGCAGACCACATTTCACCCCTGAGCCTGACTTTGGGCATGTCTGACCTAAGTAATAGAACTAGTTTTCTTCACATACCATTATGCAAAATGATCGGTTGGCCCTATTGCTAGATAACAACACCTATCCATGCTATTTCAGATCATATAAATTGGACTAAATTGCTCAAACATATATATGAAAACGTCTGCATAGACAATACCTGATGATCCTCTTGGTCAACCCCAGGCCAAATATGGCAAAATATGGCTAGGGGACTGAATGCATTCCATTTTTAAGTTTTCACCAGCCCGCCTTAATCATAAAATAAATTATATACAGAGGCGACACCATTTGGGGTGACACTATTTTATCTCCAGAGGAGGGGTAACTTTTTATGCATACATGGCACAAGGACTTTCAAATGAAGATGACTCCCATATCCCTCAAGAACCACTGCAGCAATGTTACTGTGACAGCAGCAGTCATTGATTTGCCCCCCACCTGTAAATAGTAAAGTTTACAAAGAGCTCTTCCTGCAGCCATGTTGTATGCCAGTATGTGCTGTCTGCTTATCCATACAATGAGGAAGCAGCATTTAGGTGAGTAGCAGTGGGAGTCTTCTCACTGGTTCTTTAAATGCCATAGCTAAGGGAATGGTAAGGAACTTTGGGGTTAGATTAATTGTTGCTGGGAGAACTACAGGTCTAAATAGGAGAACTAAATAAACAGCTGGGAGAACTACAGGTCTCATACAGGTCTTTATCAGTGTTATTGTAGTGAATGGCCAACTAGCAGTGGCATTGTAGCACAATTTACTTTTTAGTTTTAAGGCCTGCTCACAGTCCAGGTCATTGCAGTTAAAAAAAAACTTAATGAAACTACTAAAGCAATACATGCACAGAATGATTCACATATAATACAAGTTTCCATAGTATACCATTCACACTCACACATTCACACTAATGCATTTTAAAGCTTTTTGCAATGCACAGCAGTAGGCATTACTTTACTTGGAAGCTTAACCAGTTTGAATACTGAAAAATGCAATGCACAATTGTGGTGTGGTTCCTTGCCAACAACTGCAGAACTGAGTTCTGGTATCTGGAAAGCGCTGGCTATGACCTGGCAGGGGACATTTGTGGCAACTGAAAGCGACCTAAGCTTCCCCAGAGAACACAAGAGTCGAATGGCAATGTCATGCTTGCACAGGTCTAGATCTTAACAAAGAAAATAAACTGCAAATGTAAAAAAAAAATGTGTTCAAATTGACCTGTAATGTGTTGGCCTTTAAATTGTATTGTTTAGTGTGGTTGACTTATAACAAGAGACGATTACAAATGTTCTCCTAGCTGGCTTTGTGAGTTAGTTAATAGTGAGGTTTCATCAAGGTTTCCCTCAAAATGTTTTGATCTGGCTTTGATGTTCATTTTTGCAAAGAATAAAAAATCTAGAGCAATACATGCTCAGGGCTATGCAACTAACTCACAATGTCAGCTAGTCACATTTGTATTTCCACAGAAAAAGAGCAGAAAGAGTTTACAGCCCCCAGTAGCTCAGGAGAATATTCTACTATATATATGACAATCATGATAAAAACAAGTCACTTTTTCATGCTGAAGTTTATTTTAGTTAGAATGATTTCAGTTTCCTACAGTTTCACTAAGAACGCTTTCTATTTAAAAGGAATAGATTGCATTTTCCCATTAGAGCAATTGTGTCAATTGTTCCATTATATTCACAGATTTATAATAGCTATTTCAAACCCGTTGTTGTTTTAGAGAATATATATTTTGAGAAGCTGTATCAAAACTGCAGTGAAAAAATGATGTACATGTGGGAATGGTTTGTGTGTGAGGCAGAGACAGAAGCATAAATTAAAGATTGTTTTTTTTTTTACATTTTGTGGATCAGTTTGATGTGTTGCAAAAAAAAAAACATTTCGATGGAAATATCAGCTGTGAATATATTTTAGCTTTCATTTAAATTTTTTTATTATCCTATGTTTACGATTATTATTTCATTTTTAAAATAAAGATACTAGTATATTTTGGCCTGTTCCATGACAGGTATGTTAGTGAAGTGGGGTAAGCAATGCTTTTGGATGCACTGTGGGTGTAAAAAAAAGAGATTGAGTACAGGATATGCTCGTTGGGCACATATTTATATTTGTGGGTTAGCCAGGCAGGTGAGTTGGTATGTGCTTTAAGGGGGTAAGGTGGAAATAGTAGAGGAGTTGGTATGTGTCCAAAACAGGAATATAATGTAAGTTAAGGAGTAAAGTAGGTGGAGGGGAAGGGCCCTTTGAAATTGCGGGAAGGAATTAGAAAGGAAGGGAGAAGCCTTGTGATGTGCCAAAGCTTCTGTTCATCACATTTGGCACAATGCACCCATGATTGCTTCTAAGTGACCTTCAACTTATGTCCTCCTTCCACAGTTACTAACAGAATTTTTGCCCCATAGGAAAATTTCTGATGTTATGAATATGTTGGGGAACAAAGGCCAAAAGTATACAGCAGGTGTCACGTGCAGTGGAGCTGAAGGCATGAGCTCATTTCAGTGTGAACAACATACAATAGCGAGCATTCTAAATGCATTGAGGGAACTGAAGGCAAGTTTGTGGCAAAGTTGGTCTTTAAAATTCAGTATCTTAGTGTCATTTTAGGTAATATTTAGGTAATAGGAATTTGTTAAATTGAGTACCTCAATGGTTGTAGAGCCCTTTGGGGGTTCTTCAGCCCCCCCCCCCCCCTCAGTCCTCCACTTGCGGCCCCTGAAACCTAACTGTTAATGCATAGGTCATAGGAGCTCACCTGAATGCCCATCTCTCACTGATGCATCCTCATCTGGGATCTTCTTAGAGTGGGAAGAGGAGGAGAGGCAAGGGACTCACTCAGGCTTCGGCTTGTATGCAAATTGGTATATGTGAAAGCAAATCAGCAACCCAGATAGCACCTTATAAATTCCCTCACCTCTCCTCCTCTTCCCACTCTAAGAAGATCCCAGGTGAGGACACATCAGCGTGAGAATGGCCTATACTCCCACTGTCCCACCAACAAACAGGGGATGGTTGTATAATATATATTGCGGCACATAACCTCAGAATAGGGGCATTTAACCTTTAATGATATACATGGGGAATTCCATATTATCATGTGTGGCGGTCATACGCTGACCTGGCTTTCCTAATCAACTTTGGCGCTCCTAATGACCTCAATAAAATTGTTAATATTGATCAGGAAAACCAGGTCTACACATGAGGGCTGCACCCAGGGGCGGTCCTAGGCTTCACAGCACCCTGGGCAAGAAGGTAAATGACAATGACATTCTAATCTCGGATTATTACGCTGGGATACATTAAAAAAAATTATCCTTATGTACACATGGCACAAAATGTGCATTACCACACTACAGTGTTCCCTAATGCTTGAAGTATCATTGAAAACATGTTTTGTTATTTAAAAATGTCTTCTATCTATCCCTGCTGTAATTTATTCATTAAAAGTCAGTATAAATTGAAAGTTTTATGTGTGTCCCTTTAGAGATGCCGAGGGCCGCACTTGGGGCCCTCCATATAAACGCAGTTGCCCACCACTGTTGTTGCATTGTAGAGTGATTAAAAATATTGTAATGTGAAAATAATTTCCAGTTGAGCAAACGATCTGATCATCAAACTAGAAGGTTTGACCTTCTAGGACCTAGACTGCCTGCTATGTAAACAATTTTTGTCTCTGAGAACTTTTTGCAAAAAGTAATAACGCACTTGTCTTTGTTCCATAGATAGGGGAGCACCCTGATATGTCCTTCCCCATAGGAAACAGCTGTCATGATGCTGGTCAATCATTTAGTGATCTTCCCTGATGGATCTCTGAGGGCCATTTCACACAATAGCGTTTTTGCATGCATTAATGCATATATACAAAACCGCATGCGCTTTGCACATAATACATATTCACCTTCGAAAAAATTTGCACGTTGTTTGAACAAAGCATGGAAAATGCATTAAAAAAATACATGCAACAGGGCGTTATTAAAAAAACGCATGCGCTAATGCTGTATTTTAAAAACAGCAACGCATGCAGTGTAAATGAGAAAGCACAGTACAGTAAAAATGGCTGCATTTATAAAGACACTACCAGGCGCATATAGTGTGAAAGGGCTCTGAATGGCCAATCCTGGTGTATGTACACAAACTAGACATTTGCATGGGAGAATTACGACGCGATCATCTTAACTGACAATTCTGTATTGTGTATAGAAGAAATTGCAGTAGATATGGACATGGTTGGATCCTGTTTCCAGATTATAGGCACATAAAATCCAGTAGCAGCAAAAGGCACTATAATAGGTATATAACCACCCAGCATGAAGCTGGACAGTTTCAACCTTACATAGCAGGCATGCTGATCTAACCTTCATATGTCCTCTTAAAGCAAAATAAGAGGAAGAAAAATGCTATAATTTTGTGAGTAGGAGAGGAAAACAGGGATGTGTACAATGTACATGCACAAAGCTCAGTTCTCATTACACAAAAACAATAACTACATAACCTTTATATCAAACCCAATGGCTGCATGTAACTTCTACACAGACTGTAAAATGTCAATAGAGAACTGTTTTAAGATCAAAACCATAAAGCTCAGCTAGGTATACAAAATTGTGCTATGCTTCCTAATAACCTGACAGTGGTTAAACACTGGTTAAATGAATGTATGAGGGAGTTTTTCATTTGATCGCCATGTGCGCTTGCGGGGATCCATCGTTCCCAAAGCAAACACTGCGCACGATTGGAACGATTGATCCCACTCCAAAAAAATGACAATCAAACCAGGATCTACTGCATGGGTATCAACCCGTGTATGGGTACGTTATGTGCAGGTACCTGGAATGATAAAATACACAAAATTTAGATCTTTTGAAATGAAACAATTGACACTTTGTTATTAACTATCATTGGGAAAAGGAAATCTGTTTTTTCCTTGGCTTGCCATTTCAACAGACTTACCAAAGCCTATGATTTTCAGCATACAACTTTCACTTACTCATTCACATCTAAACGACAGGAAAAGATGACTGCTTGAGATATAAAAATGTGTTCTCAAAGGCAAAGAGATGAAGAGATCATCACACTGTACATAAATACACCAGTTAATGCCATAGAATCACTAAGCTTCTTATGAGCTAAAGCATTAGCTAACATGTTAGCAGCTACAGGTCGAAAATTGACAACATTTTGTAATTACTTTCATGCTGTAACTTGATTTACAAAATTCTTTTTAAAGAAGAGAGAGCATACAGCAAATGGACCCGTCAGTGTGTTTAATGTTACACTGTTACTGCACTACTTATAGCCTTTGTATTATATAGTAGTAAATGTCGAATAATCTCCTGAGGAAGCCTATGGGGCAAAACATGTCGAGATCAAGGATGAAAGCATGACAATTGTTGTTTTTTCTACGATGAAATCTACAAAATATATACTTAAAATATTTTTTTAAATTGTTTTATATATTATTGGATGTAGTATAGTGTATTATCAAAGTACTATGTATATTTATTTAATTTAAGGAAATTATTATATGTATGTCATTATTGCATTTTTTCCCGGAGTCTCCTGCTCCACTGGGGGACTCAACGTAATTAACGGTTGTCCATCTAGTCTGTTTAGGATAGACATGATACTCACTGGGTACAGCAAGAAAACATCATATTATGTGATATGATCTTATATGGGGCAATGTTGCATATGTATATATATATATATATATATATATATATATATATATATATATATACATATATTACACATATGTCTGGTTCATAGCAATTACATTAGAATCAACAGCACGGCACACTCTGTCTTCTGAAGATTAGTGATGAGCGACTAGGCAATATTCGAATTCGCGTAATTTTGCGAATATCTGCCATAATATTCGATTCCATATTCGTAATCTGGAATATCCGCACTTGAGGACATAAATTGCGATCTAAAAATCGCAATTGCGATCAAATATGCGCAATGCATGCAAGTCAATGGAGCTCGGATATTCGACTGGGAGAATATCCGTCATTTCTGTTTTAAAAAATCGCATTGCTATTATATAATCGCAATCCATTGAACTGAATGGGATGGCGATAGTCGCGATCGCGTCAGATATCCGATGATATATTCGCGAAATAGCAGAATGGCGATATTCTAGCTAAATATTCGAAAATCACTTCACTAAAGTCAATGTCACCCCTCAGCACCCCTGGAGCCCAGAGTGATGTGATGACGTCACAATGGGGGGGGGGGATTCACATGTAAATTGCACGAAAAACAGTTTTCTATGCTGTTCCAGTGTGATTCCATAGATGTGCCCTTTAAAATTAACCATTCACACCAAGGGACAGAGGGTGCCATTGTATTGGATACAGTGATATCTGTGTCCAATACAATTCAAAGTAAAAAAAAAACAAAAAACAAAAAAAATTTCATTTGTAATAAAAATATTGTTAAAAACAAAACATGCGGTTAAAATGTTATAAAACACTGTTTTGAAATCTTCTTACCAAATAAGTATTTAAGAGATTTTATCATTCAAACGATACCTATACCAATTTAATTTTTATTTTTTAACATTAATCTTACGTTACGAATGTTACAGGCCGACAACATAAAAAAATTCCATTAAAGTCTATGGTGCACTTTTGGTACAGAAATCTGGACCTCAGCAGAGCACTAGGGCAGTTAGTATGTACAACTTTACCATCTTTTGTTTTTAAATAGAAAAGATAATTTGTTATTAACACATGTTAATAAGGATCAATACACCTAACCGTAACGAAACAAAAAGTAACGGGGAGACTTTAAAACACTGGATAAGGCCCTTCTACATGAAGACCATGTGATCTTAGCCCATAGCTGTTAAGTACACTGTTTGGCCAGGATAGTCACTTTTTTATGTAAATTTCCCGGCCAAATCCTGATTTCAGTAAATCCTGGGTTAACTTAAGAGGATGGGCATGTTACTCTCTCTAAGTTTCCACCCTGCACGTGAGAACTTAGGAGGTAGAGTAACGCCCCTGCCTCCTAAGGGCTTGTTTCCATTATCCGTCGGGACCCCCTTGCTTGGCAGGGATCCCAACGGAGCACATAGACCTTACCTGCTCGGCGGATGCTGTGTTTAGACATCCGTCGATGCAGAGGCTCAAAGTTCTCGACTACGTTCAACCTTGCATCGGCAGAACGGATCGGGGCAGGGAAGACACAGCATCGAGCAGGTAAGGGAATGTGCTCTGTCGGGACCTCCTGCCAAGCAATACGCTTAGCGGAGGGGTCCCGACGTATAGTGGAAACATAGCCTTAGTCAGCTGCTGGACGTGGTGTCTGTTATATTACTTCCGTTATTTGAAATGCCAAAGTATCACTTCACCTCAGTACTTCCTTGTTCCAAATACCAAGTAACATCAGTGACAACATTTTGCCCTTAATCAGTAAATGAAAACTTGACAGGTATGTCTTAGCCTATACACCAATATTTTTATTATACCAGGAAGCAGGAAGTAGATTTTTCACTTAAACAATAATCAGTTTGGTAATGCTAAAATGCACCTGATAATGAATGTGAATGTGTAAAATTTTAATGACAAGCTACAAAAAAACTAAATGTGAACTAGTTGTTATGGGTTGCAACCTCTGCTTCTAACATCCCATTAAATACATGTTGCTAGGATTAGAATCCCTTTATCTTTATTTAACAGTCTAGGAACCCTTTAAATCTATCATACATAAATGACTGTTTCATTGCTCCTAATGTTCTTTGGAAAGGGAACATATCAAGCATGTAACTTACCATCTGTCCTGTCTGTGAACTTTGGACTCTTGCCTAGCGTTCCAGTGTTAACAGTCTCAGATGAAATGCTTAGCTTTGTGTTTGGATCTCGTTTTGGCTTTGGAGGAGGTTGTTTCCGAGAACAACTACTGTTGTCATCATCAGTGCCACCGACAGAATGGAGGGACTGTGAGCGCACAGAAAATCCACTAGAACATGGATGCGGCAGCCTGTCTTGGGGCGCAGGCATTGTCATAAATCCCATGCGGAAGTGTTTATTGACGTAACTCCCTTCACTTCCTCTTACCACCTCTCCACCAATGCTGTAAAGAAGAAAAAATACAGAAAGCTTTTAAAAAAAAATTAAGAAAAACTTTTAAATGCTGAATAATAAAATGATCAATAACAATATTGACTACCAGCTTGTATACCTACATATATAATCATCATTATGGTGATGCTGCAATATATCACATAAAATACATATATTTTAAACTAATGCTATTCACACAGAACATTCATAAGTGGATCTATCTGGTTATTCTTTCCTCCACACCAACATATTGATAATGTTAAAGAATTCCAGTTTGTATTATACTCCTAATTTAAGACCCAGAGATGTCATCACTATGTCCCTGTGTTCCTTTAACCAATACAGTGAAATTACGGGCCAGCAGGGTGTTGCACGTGGCTTCCTAATAACATCACATAAAGAGTAAATAGTTACACACAACTGTCAACAGTAATCACACAGTAGGGGCTAGTGCAATGCAGACCATTAAGTAAAAAATATGGTGATGTAATAGATAACCCCCCAAAAAAGGGGGGTTGGGGCTTAGAATGTCCAGACGGGTAATAAAAAAGTCCAGGAGTTTCTGAGCTGATGACTAATAAAGTTGTGCATCTCCCGAGGGGGAGTGTGGCCCTCCTGTAAAAAGCAGATGTTTATTTTGGACTAAACAATCTTCTCTGTAGACAAGCACACGTGACTTGTACCAGTCTTGGGTGCCAAAGTTTATAATTGTACTGTATCTAGAAAGGAACATTGTCACCTTAGGACGGAGTGAATGGCAGAATGTGTCCCTATCTCCTCCATAGCTCAGGGCTAGTGATGGCAAGGCAGACAGTTCGGGCGCAAACATGCATGTTCACCCTCCTTCTTGCCGACGAGCAGGACAGGTGTTCGACCCACCCCATTCGCCGGCGAGAAAGAGCTCTCTATTCCTCCTCCAGCGGGATCAGGAGCAGCGAGATCCCGCCAGAGGAAGAATCTGTTCACTAGAAGATCAGGCATGAAGCAGGTCCTCTAGTGAGCAGCCAGCTCGTAAACATGGAAGTGACGTCACATCCGGCTAACGCAACCAGGAACTATGCGTTCCAGGTACCAGATTCAGGTTTTTCATCTCCCCGCGGATGGCGGACTTCTTTAAAAGTCCGATCCACCCGGCGGACCTGGTCAAAGTTCCGCCATTACTACTCAGGGCATGCAAAGCTAGCAATATTACTAAATGGTAACTTATAAGAGACATTGCAAAATTATTTTGCTGATATAAGACTAGATTTGATCACCAATATTCTGATTGTTCATTTTTATTGGGAATATCGGCACTTTGAGAAAATCTCGAATAATGTGCTATATCTTCGTAATCGCAAATATTCAATATATTAGTAACCAGAACCACTGTGCATTGTGTTTGCAATATGCGCATGTACAAGTGTGGATTTGCGCAATGAATATAATAATGACTGGAGATCACAAATTTATTGTAAATATTAGGCCAAAAATTTGCGATATTTTATGAATATTGCCTATGCTGCTTATCACTATAAAAGACTAAATACTACAAAAACAAGTTAAATTAAAGCAGCACTGGCTTGTAATATGCTTCATGAATATTGCTGAAGTCTTATTTCTTACAACTTGAAATATTCTGTTAATGATATTGAATTGTCTGCTGCCACGTTCTCCATCATTTATCATGTTGCTTGCACACATAAAATTGAATCCATCCTTACGTACGTCCTTGCTACTGTCTGCAACTCACCCCCCCTTTAATCTTTTACTTTATTTACATGTCATCCGGTCTGACACATTAAGATTTATAAGCACTTTTGGAAATAAAGGAGAACACCTGCAGTTAGCATAAAATAACGGTAAGTGTCGAACCCAGTTTATTACACTTGACAGGAAGGAAACTTGGATGCCTAATAGGCCGCATCTATTAAGTGCCGTAAAATCAATTTAGAAGATTGTTAAAGAGAAAAGTTAATTACTGCATATGGTAATATTATATGAATATGAATTTTGCCCTTTGGATTGTCAGAAAGCATTTGATGCTTTTGCAGAGCTAAATCATTTTCTTATCATATCTTTGACTCATTTCAGACTTAAAAATATACAATTCTAATTCTTGCATGTTCATTAAACCATCACATTTACTGTGAAACATAAGTGCAGCACACTATATCTGATTCATATAACCTAAGATAAAACTCAAGTAAATAAGGAAGATTTTACTGGAGAAATTACCAGGGAAATGTCTTTGATGTCGACATACCATTTTGTAAACCTGTCTTGAAAAACTACAATTACAAACAACAAATATGAATGAAACCTTTTTATGGATTACCCTATTGAATAGATCTATTAATAAAAATAAATAAGAATTATAATTATTACATATAATTAAATAACTTAAATACCTTCGATTTTGCAGATACTCAATCATTTACATATTTATGTAAAGTTTATTACTGTACTTGTTCACCTGGGTGAAGGGGTAGATAGTAGTGTTGAGCTCGAATATTTGAATTGTGAATATATTTTTACTATTCGAGAATTTGCACATATGGCTGTGGATATTCAAGATTTTCGTGATTTTCTGCATTGGGATGCTTATGGCCATGGATTGCAATTATATATTCGCAATGCACAATGCGCATTCATTTTGAAGGTAATTGTGAGGCGATTATAAATGCGCATACACTTTCGCAATTGCGAATATTCACGAATATAGAATCGAATATTAGTAGAATTATTTGCGAAATATCGAAAGGCAAAGATGTGCAACCCTAATGAGTCATTAAAAGGCTGAAAACTCTGCAAAGGCCCAGAAATAATACCAGTCTTGCATGGACTGATCAGTTGAAGCGGACCTAAACCAGAAATGGCACTAGAAGTGCCGATAATAGAGAGGAATGCAAAAAAAAAGATAATCCTGCAGCTCTCCCTCACTCCTGGACTCTAGTCTTTGCAAGGCAAGGCAAATTCCCATAGAAGCTCATTGAACTGGGGGTGCAATATTGCGGGTGGCCATTGTTCAATGATCTTCTATGGGAATTTGCCTCAATATAATTATGTAAATCACAAGATCACCCAGAAAACAAAGCACTCCTGTGATGTGTTGCCTTGCCTTGAAGAGACCAGAACCTGGAATTGAGGGAGAGCTGCAGGATTTTCTTCTTGAATTGTAACCTGTAAATCTCATTACAGGTAAGTTTTTTTAATTGCAAACCTCCCTATTATCGGCACTTCTAGTGCCATTCATGAAAATACAGATTTCTGGTGGTAGGTCTACTTTAAACCCAAAAAGTTCTTTCAAAGTCATGCTTAGGAGAAAAGAATATTATTTTTTGTAGACATTAAGACAAAATATTTTGAAAGCAAAAAAGAAAGTGACTCAGATTACTCAAGAGTATTGTACACAGCGTGTCTCAAGATTGCAACAAGTAAATAGTAATTAAATTCACCACAATTAATGTTTTCAAAATGTTTTTGAAACTTTAGAAGCTTTAATCTATGTTAACATGCAAATCTGCTGCTCTTAAAAACTTGATGGATCTTCAGTCATTTTACTGTTATGGAATTGTAAATATAACCATAAACTGAGATAAATATTCAAGTTTTTTGTTTTGTCTCCTCTGTGATGTCATTGCCTGATTTTATATGCAAATAAATGTGTTCTGCTTGAGAAGGATTCATTTACATAACAGGCCAAACAAGGTCATGGACGGGGTAAGGTTAGCTCTGTCTACCAAAATGTCATTGTTAGCCAGGCTGCCTTTTTCATGAGCAGCAAATATCCTTCTTAAAATAGATTTTTTTTTTAAATTCAGTTATGACGTAACACTTTTTACTTTAAAAAAATATATATTTTTCACTATAAAAAAGTTAAAGAGACAGAACAGAAATTATTATTTCCTTTGATGTTTTACCCTGCCTAAATCACTTGCATGTATGCATTTAGCTTGAACTACTGAGATCTATAAACAGAAAGAAAATGGGTAAAATAATTTAAAATAAATAAATAGCTTCACATGCTAAGAAAAGCCTTTAGTTGTATTTAATTTTACCCAAATAAATATAATAAACAAGTTCTAAGCTCTGACCATTCAAAAAGGGAAAAAAGCATGGATGCATAAAATCATATGTTAGTATATATAAATATGCCTTTGTACAAAATATAATTTTTTAACTGTTATATTAAGGACAGCCATCTTAACTCGCATTATCAATGAGCAGATTGGAATGTGGTCTCCGGTTATATCATTAACACTAGAGACAAGTTCAATTCACCATAGTAATAACTGCTGGGCACATTTACACATATACGGTAGATGTTTACACATACAGCAATTTCCTTAAATAATGTGCTCAATAGTGTTGATCACGAATATTCAAATCACAAATTTTTATTTGGAGAATCCACAAAGGTCTCAAATATTGTGCTATATATTCGTAATCACAAATATTCAAATTTTTTACATAATTACCTGGAACTTCGAATATGCGCATGTACAAGTGCCGATTCATGCAATGATGGTAATAATGAGTGGAGATCACACATTCTCATATTTATTGTGAATATTAGGTGAAAAATCCACAACATTTTGTGAATATGAATATTGCCAATGCTGCTCATCACTAGTGCTCAAGGATTCATAATTTTTTGGTAACATCCTTTTATTCAGATAAAGAGAATATGTGTTTATGCCCAAAGATCTCAACCCAGCATCTTAAGAATATCTGCCAGACAACAACTTTAGCTGGGCATAGACGTGTCAATATGCTGCTGCAGATCGATATTGCGTGATGATGTCATCACGTATGGCCAGTTGTGCAGAAAAGAGGGCATGTACCCTTTTGTGTGCCATCCCCCTCCAAAGTTATGAGATCGGCCGGGAATTTACTATTTAACTTACTTATTTAATTTTAAAGATCACCGTGCGATCCGACACCCCCGGTCATCTATGCCCAACTTTAGCCATACAAGTGTGGGTGAACCTGGCAGATGGGATTACGGTAGTAGAGTTGGTTGTGAAATTTGGTCTACTTTATTTGGGTGCTAATTGCAAAATCCCTGATAAAGGCATCATCAATATTTCCTAAACCCTTCTCTACATCAACATGTTCGGGGGCTTTGAAATCAGCTGCCATAGTCAGATAGTCAAAGTTTAAGTAACACAATCTTTAAAAGAATGATGGAACTTATAATACAAAAAAATCAGTAAACTTCTTATTGAATACTTCATAAATCTGTATTACACACGAAGATGTGAAATAAAAGTGAACAGAAAATGTGTCAATTCTCTTTGTTCTAAGCGTGTTCTATCATAGTGGTTAGATAGTTGCTGTGTATTCTGTAAATTTTCGCCTTACCTAACTTGTTATATCTTCTTTATAATTTATTAAATGCAGTTGCATATATCGGCTTGTCTGATTGTATCTGTCTTACCTTTTCAAATTATAGTTGTTAACCAAATAAAGAGATCATTTGTTAGATGCACTTCAATGTAAATGTAAATGAAACAATTTGCATTTGTTTTTGCATTTTAAGATTGACATTTTCTGTGAAATGTGCAATCAGCAAGTGATCATAACTTAACATAAATAATAGATAAAAGAACATTTCCATAAACCAAAAATATGTCACTTAGACTGAAATGGAGAATTTTAAGTCATAAAGAAATGTTATGTTCTAAGTCAGTGAAAATTACAATGCTGCTGTGGTGAAAAGCACTCCTACATAGAATGCATCTGGAACATGTTTTTAAAAGAATTTACCAGATACAAAATCTAGTCTATGAACAGCATGAAGCCTATTTTTGACAGAATTTACATAAATCTTAGATAATTCTGCAATTGTCTATACAGCTCCTAAAGTTCACATACTGTTTAATCTAAGCACTTGACTTTAGCCTTAAGGTACCCATACACTGGCCGATTTTTTGTCCCATTTCCGAACGATCAATCGCTGGGCACATTCCTGGTGAACAACGATCATTAGGGAATAGAACGTGAAAACCCTTGTTTGATTAATCTAGCTCAAAGATATGTTAATCGAACATGTGGCATATCCCTGTTCGATCACCATAACTGTAAATGGGGACCAGGCCCCATCTGGTCCCCATCCATGTCAAATAAACAGGTATCAACCCCTGTATGGGCACCTTTAGACAGCCACTTACAATATATTGTAGGCTTTTTTTTAAATAGCAAAATCTGTTACAAAAGAGAGGTGCTAATTAGATGTTGTCGCCAAGTATAACACCGGGACCCTTTGCTTCTACACAGGTATTGCCTTTATTTAACAGAAAACTAACCAAGGCTCAGTATTAGACCCTATTCTACTTACTTAACTTATAAGGGAAACAATTGATGGTTCTGTTGCAAGGGGAGGGGAAATGTTCCCACAACCCTTCTCTACATCCCCAGCAATTTTGGTGATGATACCATTTTCAGAGGCTTTGCAATCAGCTCACAAAGTTAGCTAGTCGAAAAATTCGACCATCTCTAGAAATAACTGATGTTTACAGCCTTCCTCCTTTTCTATTTATTTCTCCTCCCCATATCTGTCTCCTATCTCAAGAACATTCCAATCAGTTGTTATGCCACTTTATTATATTCATTTCAACAGTTAAATATCTATGCAATTATTGGAGTTTGACTATGAAGTGTCAATGTTGTTGAATTAATTACTGGTCCTCTATGACATACCATACTTTTTTTCTTATGAGATATTCTATGTTTGAAGTTTTTGATTTTTTTCAAGTTTCCTTTTTTAAAACTGCTTAACATAAACAGTAGGTAGCTCTGCATTTTTGACTGTTCTCCTTCAAATGAAACAATTCTGCTGCTGAATAGTTTCTAGCAAACCACAGTTTATGGTCTTTTAGTATTAGGAAGTGCAATGTTGGTATAACAGCAAGCAGAACAGTTATTAGAACAGTGGTGTCATTATTTAATCTCACTTCAAACCTTGTAAGCCTATAAGTATTTGCTTTTGTTATAAAACCAAAGGCAGTCACCCTTTTAAAGATGTCACTCTGTACATATACATATATGACATGCAAAATTATACAACAAAAAGGAGCAATAAAAAGCATTAAAAAAATCTTCATCATTTTTGTGCTTAGGTTCCTTAAAAATTATTTTATTTAAGCTTTTAATAATTAGACTGTAATTTTTTATAGCCTACAATTAACAGAAATAAATCCAGTTTAATTGAATGCGAAACATACATAATTCACACAACACACACACATTCAAATATGTTAAAACTGAGCTTAATTTGTAAGTTTAGAACTAATAAATCTTAAATCAATGCACCATCCTTGCTATCTGTGTTGATCCTTGTGAATATGCCAGCTTGCAAAGTCCTTGACTGCATGTTTTTGTTTCAGTTCATAAAGAAAAACTAAGCATGGCTATTTTAGGAAATTACATATTAACGGTGTCAGTGTATGTAGACATCAGGACAAGAGCATCTTCTGTAATTTTCAGCTCCTGGCTATAAATTTGGACCTTGTGAAAGATATCCACTAAATCATATAAATCAGGGGCCTTTAAGGAAATTGTGCCAATGAAAAAAACTGGGAGATTAATGTAGCAGAGGTCAATGAAAAGTCACTGGCTGTGTACATGTGTGCATTTCTGCTTTTACTGTAAATATCTCAATCACTACATTTTTCAAAATGCCAAATCCATCGAAGATCTACAGTGACACTACCAATCCCCACAATAGCATCAGTACTACAAGGGCATAAAAAGCAATTAAAGAATACATAAATGCCTGTTTGCTTCTGTTCCTTGCGCATCAAAGTTATGACACACACAGTTATGTTGACAATTGACCAATATATGCAAAAGGCTTATTTACGTAATATAATAGTTTGACGTGTATAAGCCTATCACCTTTTCAGCAATTCTTACAATATGGATTTAGAGAAAACACTATGCACTAAATATTAAGCATCCTGCTTAGAATATACATCTAATTTTATTTTTCAGCCTAAGGGCAAAGTTTAACAAGTAATTCCCACCCCCAGCCAGGGCACCGTGGCGTAGGGGTGCATGACGGGGGCGGGATGCAGGAAGAATCCGGACCGGAGTAGAGCGGCCTCTCTTCGTGCTCAAGCTGAAAGTCTCCCCCCCTCACTCCCTTTTTTTTTTCTCTGTTTCTTCTTTTGCAGGTCTCATGCTGGTTGCCTGTGCTTGGTGGCTGGATTCTTTGTCACAGCAGGTGGGTCCGGGCAGTGTCCAGGAAATTATTCTGGGTGGCTTTATGTTTAGAGGGGTGGCGTGCTAGTGGGAAGACAGTAGCCAAGGCAAAAATTAAGCTCTTTCAGGGGTCAATGACCCATTCATTTTTTGGGAACTCTGTGCATGGAAAGCAGATGGAGTCAATGGCTGGCAAGTACCCACCTGGCTGGTGTGGTTAAGGTTGGTGGGCAGTACTGGCGGTTTGTTTTTCATGGATCTGGTGAGACACTGTCTGGGGGACCTCTTTCATTATTGCACTTGTTAATTTAATAAAGCTGTGGCCAGTTTTAACCACAATTTTTTATCTTAGATAGGTGTCAGTGTTTTATTAACCTCCCTGGCGGTTCACTGAGGTGCAGATTTCTGTACCAAAAGTGATAC
>CM070035.1:44810011-44820629 GCA_036250615.1 Ptychadena robeensis | reverse complement strand
TGCCCCCAATTTTGGGGGTGAAAAAGTGCGTCTTATGGTCCGAAAAATACGGTAGTTTCTTAGACAAAGGTTCACGAAAAAAATAGTTATCCTATAACATAAGGGATCTCAGCTTCTACACTGGCATCCATACACAAGGAGGGATGCCTGCCTGCGGCTAGATTTTTTCTCTGCCTGCACTGTGTATGTGAGCGGGCTGAAGCTGCTGTCTCATAGCCCGTGAAATACAGTATGTGAGCTTCCATATTTTACCAAGTTATAAATATAATTATAACTTTTGCCTTGCCTCAATATCACAAAATGGCAAACGTTTGTTACATCAGTATATGTCATGCCACTTTACAAATTCAACAATGTCAACTTCATCAACAGAATGTTCACATATTATGCAATCAATGACATATCAAGCTTAGCTCCTAGATTTCTGAACTGTAAAGAAAATAATAGTAAAAAGCTACCAAAACAACACAAATCTTAAGTGAAACATTTTTGTCCAATTATTTTAGATTAGATATCTCCAAATGCTTTCATATTTCTTGTTTTTTTGTCATTTTCTTCCGTTTTACCACACTCAGAGACAACGTCTAGCTGCTGTGTGTCTGAGATTATATTCCTGAAATTTTGTCTATATCAGTATACTCAGCCTTTGAAGGCATGGGCCAAGTGTTTCCAGGTTCCTTGTTTTTCAGACAAAGAAATTCCAAAGCAGAATTTAGTGTGACAAAAGGCCGCAGTCCTAACTAGAAGTGATGTAATAGGTCTGGATCTGTGTACAAAGAATTGTATAAAACTTGAATTAAAAAAGAAACCATGCTTGTAGATCTCTCCTGCAGTAGGACTTCTTTTGTAGCAATACTTCATAATACCTGTTTACTAAATGAATGAAAACACCACAGCCTTCCCTAACAAAACATTTGGGTTTATTTCTGTGAAAATAATGAGCAAAGACCTGTCTATGTAGGAACCAGTGTGGGAAAGACATGGTCAAACAAGGAGCTATTTCCACAAACCAAAAAGATAGGAGCTAGCAATGAAGTTTGTTAAAAGACTGCATTGTACATATACAGTCAGGTCCATAAATATTGGGACATCATAACAATTTTAAAATGTTTGGCTCTTTACACCACCACAATGGATTTGGAATTAAACAAATACAATGTTCTTTAACTGCAGACTGTCAGCTTTACATTGAGGGTATTTACATACAACTCAGGTGAACGGTGTAGGAATTACAACTGTTTGCATATGTGCCTCCCACTTATTAAGGGACCCAAAGTAATGGGACAATTTGCTTCTCAGCTGTTCCATGGCCATTTGTGTGATATTTCCTCATGATCCCAATTACAATGTGCAGGTCCAGAGTTTATTTCAAGTGTGCTATTTGCATTAGTAATCTGTTGCTGTCAACTCTCAAGATGAGATCCAAAGATATGTCACTATCAGTGAAGCAAGCCATCATTAGACTGAAAAAACAAAACAAATCCATCAGAGAGATAGAAAAAATATTAGGCATGTCCAAAACAACTGTTTGGAACAGCACGGCTACCCCACAGCATGGCTGCCTGTCCGCACATCCAGCCAGGGAGAGAGAAGAGGTAGAGGAGACTTAGTATAGAGGTTTGTTGGAACAGAATAGAGTCTCACCCCAGTAAGCAGGGAGAACCAGGGGGGTGCGCAAGCACTTCGTACCCACTGTCTAGCATGCTGGTTGAGGGGTGATGATGGCTGGTTTACAGGTTTACAGGCCCTGAGTATCTTGCAATCTTGACTTGGCAACTCTGTACACCAAAGTATTCTAAAATCAAATGCGAGGCCGTTTGTGTGACAGCAGCTAAAGTTTGGCCAAAGTACCACGACATGATCTCAAAGTTCCAGCCAAACTGTAACAGAACAGTAAAAAAAAAGACAGAAAGTGTTTCACTGGCTCAGTCATAGTCCAAACCTCATCCTAATTAAAGTGTTGTGGTGGGACCTGTGGGGGAGCTGTGGAAACGAATGTCTACAAATCTGAATGAACTGAAAAAAATATTTAAAAATGGGTTTTCAAGAGAATGAAAAAACAATCACTATAATGTGAGAGACCAATCAAGTAAACAGAGAGGATTTCCTTAAGTTGTTGCTGCTAATGCTAGTGCTGCAAGTTGAATGAGCTGCACTTACATTATACAATTTGTTAAACATTTGAGGTTTAATGAATGTAAGGATAGATAGATAGATAGATAGATAGATAGATAGATAGATAGATAGATAGATAGATAGATAGATAGATAGATAGATAGATAGATAGATAGATAGATAGATAGATAGATAGATAGATAGATAGATAGATAGATAGATAGATAGATAGATAGATAGATAGATAGATAGATAGATAGATAGATAGATAGATAGATAGATAGATAGATAGAGTATAAAAAAATTAAAATGTAATGAAGTTTTTTCTGTTTTGTGTGACTATAGACACTGGAAGAAATTTTTTGGGGGAATGGAATACTATTTTAATGGTGCAACAAAAGAGGCATTGCAAAACAATTGCCCAAGATTAAAACTTATTGACAAATGCACCACAAAATGCTCAGAAACTGCAATGTTATTGGCTCAGAAAGCTTCTCTAATTTATTACTGTAATGTTGGACTTTTGTACAATCACACCTTTGTACTATTCACAGAGGTCACTAAAAGCACAAGCATATATATAAATAAAACATGTAACTCAACAGTGAAATTGTGTTGTATGTTTCTGTCTCACTAACATTTTAGTAAAGTGGCAGCTATTGTGCTTATTGATTAAGTTCAAATTGTTTTCCTTTTTTTTTGAGGTTATATATTGATTGGATTGTACTATATATATTATATTATATCATATATTATATATAATATAATTTATTTGGAGCTGTTCAGAGCATTCGATTTCTATGTGTCAACAGGGGATATTTTCATGTAAGACGTAAACAAGTTTGGCAGAATAATATTATGTGCTACCCCAGAGACCCTTCAGAGGTAGGTGTTCTATATATGATCTCAATGGATCTATTTGGTCATCATGGGGCAGTTTAGAGCAGGGGTGGGCAAACTAAGGCACAGGGGCCATATCTGGCCCTATAGTATTTTAATCCAGCTTTTTGTCACCTTGGTGTCAAGACACTCTGGTTCCCCTCTGCTCATTGCCTCAGCAATTACTGGAGATAATGCCTAGAGGGTGATTATAAGGCCATAATTTTCTTATAATAACAATCAAAAGCCTCATTTTAATATATATTAATGTTTTTTATATATTTTTTTAATCTCCCTTGTAATCATGTATGATTATTACGTTTTTTTTTACAATTTATTAATGTTTACATTTTCCACCCATGCTTGAAGAACTTGGGCGGCCCTTACAGGTTTGTTGTCCTCTGTCAAATGTAAAAAACCCAAAACGGCCCACAAGTCAAAAAGTTGGCCACCCCTGGTTTAAAGGGTCCTATGCATATAAAATATTATCTAAAGTCCTTCCACCTTCCCATTTTGAATCTTTTTTTAATGTAATTCTGAATGCAAATAGCTCAATACACTTGTGTCAATGTAAATTATTATATACCTGTTTTTTACATTTGCATTTTATTTTATTACTTAAAGCATTTTATAACTGCCAGCCCTCAATATTCTTAACCACAGTAACCATCATTTGGAAACCCATATGGATTGAGGCCAACATAGGCAATTTTTTTTTTATTAAACAAAAACTAAGAACAAAATTTTCAGCATTTTGTTTGATATTTAAAAAAACATTAAAATAAAACCCCATTTTACTAATGACTAGTTACTTCGTCTTCTTCAACATCCACACTTCTGGAATTTCTTGACCCCTTTATCTGTTGGTGCAGAACACTGCATGTCTCCATGGCTACAAGAGGGTTAACATCGTTAACATAGATCTCAGAGAGACAATGAGATTCTGGAATAAAACTATGCTACTCTTGCTTCTCAGATAAACTGGAATTCACAGTTACCAATCATTTGCCAAAATATGTCTCCTTCAAATATTTTTGAATATGTAATGCGAATTTTAAGTATTTTACTTAAAGCTGGCCAACCGGTCACATGATTTAATTCACCAACTATTATATACTGTTTCATAATTCATTACAATCAACAAGGGACATGGCCTGTTTCCAGTAAGTACTAGGCAAGCACCAAACCTAACAATACCCTTGATATTCCTGAGATTACAGAAGCTTCTGTCTGCTAGAGACCAACAACTGGATTATGGTTTCCGAATTGGATTACATGTATGGAAAGCTCTCACTAACTATGTTGTATATGGAAAAATAATGTAAATATACTTGTTTACTATTAATAAAGCCTAAAATTTACCTGTGCAATGCCAAAGCAAAGCAACATGTGCAATTTAATACCACACAACCATCATTCTTTATGCACCCAACCATTCCAAATCTGTTTACCAATACAGTGAGAAGAAGAAAGCTTAAGGACTACCCTTCTCCAATCCCCATCTGACAATGTAAATTGCCAGAGGAACCATCACCAAATTAGACTGCTGTCCCATCAGAGGCTAGTAAATCATATCCAGAAGTACTAGGCAACCAGGAGCCAGACAACACTGCCACAGTGCAGCTAATATTTGCTTTTGGGATGGTCAAACTGTTCCCTTTAAAAGAGACTTTCAGTTGTAAATGTATACCCATAAAAGCCCTTTTCCAATACCCTGCTAATGAACACTTTCATAAAGTCATACAATGAAACATCCACTGTCCCATGACATGTACATGACATGTTAGCCATTCTGTATGCCAACTTCAAAGCAGCCAACCATTTGGCATCATTGCATCATACAGTGCAAACATGATAGTCACAGGACTGCTTACAAGGCTGATTGTCAAGAAAGTTGTCAGCCTCCTCATCATCAAAATGTGATGTGTGTCTGTAGTAGCCTCCCATATTGCATAAGTGTAAATCAGAATACTAGGATTACCACTGCCACATAAACACAGATTAGGGTAAGTATTGGTGGGGTTTGAAACCTTTATTTAAATGTAAAGGGTATTTATACTAAAATGAGATAGTCATTAAGAATGTTCTTTTTTTTATCCATGACTATTTCTTCAGTACAACATTCAAGTAACACACATGCACTTTATATCGTGCATATGAATGGAATTATATTTTCATTGCCACATGGGATGGCTCCATCTTTCTTTTTTAAAAACCAAAAGAAAGTTGAATCTAGTATTTGAAATGAGAAACACCCACCAGCTAGAAACAAGATTGTTATCAAAGGACTTCATCAGTGTCTTTGAAATATAGCCTTCAGCAAAAAGTATATTTTTTGTTTTCTTTTTATAATACTGCGAAGTGTCTTTTACATTGCTTTGATCCTCTAAACTTGATGGATAACTATTGGCCTTCCTCTAGAGAAAGATGTAAAAATGTGCTTCTTAGTAGATGGAAAGCTTTCTAAAAGTTGTGCCTAAGAATCTACGACTTATAACTAAGGATACATGCGATATTATTAGCAATTGGCACGTTATTTCTATATTGTGTCCTCAAACCATTAATAGAATTTACATATTTTCTGTGTTTTTTGTTCAGATATAGAAAAATACTTTCACTTACAGAAAGTAACATGTAATTGCTGTGGTCTCTGCAAGGCTATGTGGCCAGGGTAGAGCCTGGTAAAGATAGTAAAAATCAATTACAATTCAAATAAAAAAATTATATAGCACATACAATTTGTAAAATAAAAATGGAATTACACTGACTCAGTCTTTGCTGAATTAAAAGAAAGTAAGGGTATGTTTCCACATCCGTCGGGACCCCCTACGCTAAGCGCATTTCTTGGCAGGAAGTCCCGAAGGAGCACATACACTTTACCTGCTCAGTGGATGCTCTGTTCTCACAACGCTTAGCCGTTCCGCCAATGCAGGGGTTATTGTAGTGGAGTGCATTAACTACTGCATCTGCGGGTGTCTGAACAGACCATCTGCTTAGTGTATGTGATCCATCGAGATCCTCGCCAAGCACTGCGTAGGGGGTCCCGATGGATATGGAAACATACCCTAAGATAAAAAAATAGGAAGTCTAAAGGATCAGTTACTCAATTACTGTATTTTTCGGACTATAAGAAGCACCGGACCATAAGACGCACCCAGTGTTTTGGGCAGAAAAACCAGAAACAAAAGATTTAATATGTTTTCACATCAATTGGTTTAATGCAATGAATTTAATGGATGCAATATCCAATTCAGTCACTAGCAGCAGTACACTCTCAGCTGAACACGTCATACTTCACACTGATTTGCAGGAGGAAGGGGGGGCTGGGCTTTCTTCTGCTCTCCTCTCAGTCTCTGCCAATGTTACTGTTTCTGTGTTCGTGGGGGCTGCAGATTGATTGCTGTTCCCACGGACAGGAGAGCTATACATGCAAGTTTATCTATAACTCTCTCTTCATTGCCTATGCCAGTTCAGGGCTCTGAGCTCTGCTGGCATAAGCAATGAAACAGTTCAGATGAGAGAGCCGGACATCTGCTCCTTCAGCTCCCTGGCTAATCTCCGTGCCAGCTGAGAGAGCTGGCGGGAAGCCAAGGTGCGACCACCGGCAGCTGAGTGGCCGCGGGGGTCACGCATTTGGACGCAGGCACTTTTTGCCCCCAATTTTGGGGGTGAAAAAGTGCGTCCTATGGTCCGAAAAATACAGTACATATATTAACATTACATAACACATACATACATACATTTACATAACATTTAGTAAGTTATTGTTAGTACTATAAACTCTACAAAATTCGAAGCATATACCCTTTTTTTCCCCATCTGCTCTATTCTTTATTGTAAGGCTATGTTTCCACTGCGTTTAGGGATGCACCGATACCCCCTGCGTTAATCACAGCAAAGGGGATGTCGGCGCATCCATACATATGCCTGACTACTTGCCCTGCCTGTTTCCACGGCGTTCCGCGGGTTGGCCTAGCGGAGGTTTAACCTCTGTCCTGCGTTAACCTCTTGGCCGGTGGACACGATGAATGCCATAGAAACATAGCCTTATACATGTAATGAAATCCAGCATTTTATTATGCTGTAGTCTTGAAATGGCAATCTATAAAATAAAAACAAAACTTAGTACCAAGTCAGATGGTTACACAGACAGACAGACCTAGGTAAAGGAGTATCAAACCATGTGGACAGGCATAGATTTCCGGCCGATCATCAAAACAAAGAGGAAGACTCTTAAACCCAATTGTGGGATCCTGGCCCTTGACTCCCACAGTCTAAAAACAAAACTCAGTACCAAGTCAGATGGTTACACAGACAGACAGACCTAGGTAAAGGAGACTGACTAATTCAATGCTCCAAAGAAATTTAGAAAACTCTAAAACCTTACGTCCTTGCATTAACCTATCTACTGTTGTAGTTTTTTACAAGTTCCCGGAAAATAGTTGTGTTTCAAGATCTTGGCTCTTAGGTATGGAGAATAACATTTGAAGTTCAAGACATTTTTATTGGATTCATTATTGAGAAATCCATCACACAAAATACTTCAAAATAGCGAAATATTACACAACTGTATTTAATCTACTAATGCTATAATCCCAAAATGTAATGGAGGAGAAAAAAAGTAACGCATTTGCAACATGTATAGATATACAGAATGATAAAAAGGCTACCAGATGAAAGTGAAGAAAAGTCATCTGCAGCATGTTACAGTATATTTCCTTTTTTGGGTTCAGATCTATATTTTCCCCACTTGCACCTATGTTTAAAATGATCAAAACACCTAAATATCTCTCTGAAGAGAACTTCAGAATGGGTTGTCTCCATTTCATAGCAGATGATATCTTGCTTCCTTTAAATTCTGAATTGAATAGATATTCCCTGCAACACTCAATAATCTGAAACTCTCAACTCTAAAGGGGTATTTATTCTTTCAAGCTCCTCTGAAACAGCTTTACTTAACATTGCTTTTCTATTACACGGAGTGATTTGGAAGCTCCATGGACAAACGTCAACCACCAAAGGGGAGCAGTTATTATATCTGTAAGGAATGATTTGCATGGCTCCACCCACTGCCCTGAAGTGAGGATTTTTCCCTTAACGTTTGGGATTTGTATTGGATTGGGACATGTAAATACCTTCTGTTTTAAGAAGGCTTGACTGTGCTACGAACAGCTTGAGATGTTTTTCTATATCAGTAATAAGGGATCAAAGCAACTGGACTTGATGTAGAATTTTTGGAGATGGTCTGCTAAACATCCTATCGGCTTTTCTCAGAAAAAGCTTATCACTGCAATACAAATATACCAAGACCTGGATGAATGATAATCTTCACAGGCAGAGATTACCTATAGGTGTAATTTGGAAAGGTAATCCACAGTCCAGATACACTTTAAATAAGTATTTCTGGTGAACAAAGATGACAAAGGTCTGGGGTCTGTATACCTAAAGCTACCAGTTCCACCAGTATTTTGCCATATCTTTGAGCATCTTCTATACTTTTTTTTTATATTATTATGTAGAGCACTCTCTACAAAAGTCTACATCTCTTGACAGTAATTAGGCATGGTATAACTGCACCCTTAATTCTGCTTTATTGATTCATTTACTCTAGTACTTCAACAATGAGTCAGAATTAAAAATGTTGTGCATATTAAAGAAGTAAATGCATTAATTCTTATCACCCAAACCACAGCCATTTGTTTTCTAAAACAAAAGGCATCACCTTGCAAAACAGAGCACAGTAGCACATTTTACAAGATGTTGATACATGTAAAATGCATTCATAGAAAAAAAATAAAAAATAAAAAGGATAATCTGTAGTATGTCCTGGTGTATTAAATGTATGGGTCTTACTTTTACAGTTGTTTAAATATTAGAACCCCTCACCTATGAACTATGACTATAAATTATTTGAATGAGCACTACACATTGTTTTATTAGATCTCAAGAAAAGAATATTTGTTCATGACTCTCCAGCTGTGATTTTCAGTTTAAGAAGGTACTTTGTACAGGTTTGTACAGTTGTGTGATTTCACAGCAAAGTTCTTTTAACTCATTTGCACATTAACAAAGCTGAGTCATTGTATAAAACACATACAATGAAAATGCAGGGTTTCTTGTTGCTGATGTTAGGTGTAAAGTATATAAACTTCTCAACAATAAAACAAGATTACTGCCATCATTGACAGTTCTAATATTTGGTTATACAACCAAACTGTCCTTGGTTTTTAAATGCTGCCATAAGGCCTCCATACACGTTGAGATTTTTCATTTGACCTAGCCCGATCAAAGATTTCCGATTAGAGATTAGGTGATCGATCATCCCTCACATAGAGAACCAGATATTTGATCGTTTTAATTCACCTGACACTGCATGTAAGTATGCTAACTAGGTCAACTGAACCAGAATTGGTCAGGCACAACAAAACAATATGTGAGATACAAAATCTATGTGAGATCAAAATTTTCTGACATGTCTGACCATTTTTCGATCAAACTTTTTTTCAATTTTGATCGATCTAGGTTGATCGAACCATGTGGATGGTCAGATTTCCGGCCGATCATCAAAACAAAGAGGAACACTCTTAAGGCCCCCATACACGGGTCGGATTCCCACCGGATTCCGGCACGATCGATTCCGGGCGCGTGCACGCGAAACGATCGTGCCGGAATCGCGTGCAGCCCACCTTGTCCGATCGATCAGGTCCGATCGTTCGGGGGCCCAGAATCGGATCCGACAGAGAACCAACATGTTGGTCTTTTTGATCCGATTCTGCACACATCAGGGGGAGTTGCCATTTGTGAGGTGGACAATCGGACACGGAATCGTCCCGGAATCTGTTGGACAAGGTGGTATGCAGCGATCGGATACTCTTAATTGGCCGATTGATCGGAGCTCCGATTCCCGCTGAGATCGCCGGAATCGATCGGATCAGTGATCAATCGGCCATGGAATCCGACACGTGTATATCTAGCTTTAAACCCAATTGTGGGATCCTGGCCCTAGACTCCAGTCACCCCTGTTTTCATCTGGAGTGCATTTTTTGCATTTGCTTTTAATACTTAAGCCCCCCATACATTTTTAGATCACTTTCCATTAGATTTCCATTAGATCTACCAACAACTGTGTAGTATAGTTTAGAAAGCTCCTCATATTACATGGATTTTGGTAGAACAAAAGTTGATCCCCTTATCTCCTCTCTACCTCTAAGAAAACAGTGGCATGGATGGAACAGCACCAGTAACCTCCTTGCTGCATCAGTACGCTGGGCATGAAGGCAATAGCAATTTAATCTTCAGCAGCAGCTCCTGCAGGCAGCAACACAAACATAACGCCTCACTACTTATAATCACATATAATAAAGTCCAAGTGTCTCTGCGTCCAGTCCCTGTGACCGTGGGATTGCGCTACTGCGCATGTGCCCCACGGACAGCCATTGGGACTTCGGGCAGCCGGTGTTCTGTTGAAATCTGCTCCCCCGTCGAGATGTGCTCCCACTGTAGCACAGAATGGCCAACAGGGGGAGCACATCTAATTAAATGAGGGGGGAGCTGACACCGAGCGGGAAGTCATCCATAGCAGTGCCCGTGAAGCTATCACCTAGAATGGCTGCTGTGTCCATGC
>CM070035.1:44767183-44809859 GCA_036250615.1 Ptychadena robeensis | reverse complement strand
GTAGCAGACAATGTCATTAGCTACAGGGGGAGCAGATCTGGACGGAGGGCATGGAGACCGTGGGAGCCTGGGCACAGTAGCCGCCGAGAGTTTTGCGGCCACTGCTGTTGAAGGGTCCCTGGGAGCACATCTCGATGGAGACCGGGGGGTCATGGACACAGCAACCGCCATGGTGACAGCTTCACGGACACTGCTAAAGATGACTCCCCGGTCGATATCTGCTCTAGTACCTGTTAATTTAATGGGCTTAATGTCTAGTAATAATATAAATTCCAACCCCTGTACCCTTCTGCATTGTGGGGAGCCTTGGTAGAAGTTTTTATGAGAAATATGAATTCCTCACAAAAAGCAGCCCTCTCAGCACTTTCAACTTATGGACACTGTGAGCTTCCCACTTACCAGATCATTGATGCAAGAAGGTACACCAAAAAAAAAAACCAAACTTTTAACTTTTTAATTTAACTGAATTTAATTTGAATACTACTGCCTACATACATTTGAAATAATTTTAACAGGCTTACAGTTGTAATTTATCTTTTCTAAAACACTGTTTGTTTTCTTTTCTCAAGCTTGTCTGTGAAGTGGCAGCCTTTATTAAAATCTACAGCCCTACTGTTCACAGCCCTTTAAGGGCCTTCAAATCGCAGCCGCCACTAGCAGCTAACTACATGTTAATGGAGCCGCTAGCTTCAAATAGTGGCCCTCACCGCTGCCGTGGGCAGCCGCGACCACGGGCAGCTACGCAAGTGGGGACAGTCCCATTGAAAACAATGTAGGCGGCCACCCGTGGCTGCCGAGCGCGACTCAGAACCGTGCCGCCGCACGGCCAAATTCGACTGTGGGGGAAAGCCCTTATTGTAGACATAGAGAGGTGCCTGAGATTCAACATTTATTTTGATTCAGAAAAAGCAGTAAAAGCAATCCGACAATCAAAAAAGCAGTATATTAACTTGTTATATATTAATTTATCTGAATAAATAGCATTCATAAATGTTGTAAAATAAAATAATGAAAGGTATGAAGGTAGCTGCTGGCTAAAAATAAAAATGCAAGCGTTCTGTACAATAGGTGAGAGATATCCTTTCAACGATACTTCTGGCATTTTCGTCTACAGAGGCAACAACAGCTATTTAGCTGCTAAATTCGTTATGTTTACTTTCTCAACTTCCAGTTAACGGAAGAATGAACTTGAATAAATGACAAATAGAATACATTTTACATCTTACAAATGGGTCACATTCAGAAGTACCCGCAGTGCTTAGGGCCGTTATTAGTCTTGGTGGCTTAATGGCCTAGAAAATATGATGACATTTTTTTTACCCCATGCAAAAAGAACCCAAAATACAAAAAATAATGCAATTCTGCTTTTCTAAATAAGAGACAATCTGCTGCTTTTCTCTGTTCACAAACATCACCACGTGGTCGATGGTCGCGAGCTTGCATGGCATGACGACAGCGCTCGGAACAGCCATCAATTGCTAGCCCATAAACACGACCACGTCTGTTCGACAGGCCGGTCGAACAGGTAACGGTCTGTAAATCCTGATCAAATCTCATTCCATCGAGCACCTAAAGTGATGCGCCTTGATTCCCGTCAAATTGATGGGCCCTCAGGTGCTGCACGGTGATGTCATTGTGACGTCACCATGCTGCTCTCAAACGGGTCATTTATCGTGCACCCATCTATATATGTATATGGGCACTTTTAAACTTTAAGCGGTTTTAAAAAAATTTAAATTTAAAATGTAATAAATACACATACATGAAATAGGCACATTACTTACCTGTCAGCAGTTCAGTTCCTGGAAAACTGCTACACGAAAACATATAAAACTTACTTACCTTCCTCATGTTTTCACTGATGGTGGCAGCATGTTGATCAAGGGCAAGAGAAGCAAATTCTGGATCGATCCTTCTCTGGACAGCTGGCAGCTGACAATAACCTGCCCACCCTCTCACCACCTTCTCCTACACAGACAGAGACTCCTCTGCAGAAGAGCTCCGTGTGGGGGAGAAGGGGGGGTGACACTCGGCTGCATCCTTCTAGCTGTCGGCTGCGTGCAGAGAGGCTTCTCTCTCTTCACAACATCTGGGTGACTGAGCAACAGGGGCTTATGGGAGAGAATTCCCAGTAACCCCTGCAGCTTGTTACGTCTTGCCTACACAAGATGTAACACAGTGGGAGGGGCTGTTACTAAAAAGACACCCCTCCTGCTGTCAGGGGTCAAATAGTTTTTTTGTTTTAGTAGGGCATCTCTGCAGTATCGGCTGAGCTGCAGCCAATACTGCAGAGGGACCTAACAGGTGGTAGGTCCGCTTTAAACCCCAGGATGAACCATGCCTGAAGAACACTAGAATGCTATTATACTTTCTATAGTATGCTGAGCTTTTGTACAAAGATTTCAAATATAACAATCTATCTTTCAGACAATATTAAATGTTCAAACATGAAGCTAAGACCATTTGTTGTCACAAAATGAAAGTGTTTGATCAAGTGCCATCTGAAAGAATGAAACATAACAGAATGCAACAGCTATATTTAAATGTCTGCCAAGAAACGAGAATAAGGAAAATTGTGCATTTCTCTAGTTCTGGAACGGAGGCTTCAAATAGCTTCCAAACAAAAGCAGAGCTGATGGTTATATATAAAGGCAACATGTTGAACAACGTGAGGTGTATGGAATAGACAGTACCCACAGCAATAATGTACCTATGTTCTTATATAAGGTTTAAGTTTTACACAGCTGTGTTTCTTTTTTATAGAATTTTCACCTTTGCTCACAATAGCATATGCAGTGTGAGGACCATACTATCCCGGGTGCTATCTGCTGGTGGCACTGTGCTTTTGTCCACGCCAGGTAGTGTCCCTGGTCACCAGCAAATGGCTTCCAGCAAGTGTGGGCTGGGTTACGAACACGTGCCTTGTTAGCACGAGGCCTATATGGGTCTGCCCCCCCCCCCTTTATCTGAATCTGAACTGTGGTCTCTAAACTCTGATCCTGAGCCTCACTTAACAGTGTAGCTACACTGAATCTCCCTCTGGACTTTCTTTTCTACACTGTCGTAGTTTTCCCTCAGTTGGTGTAACCCTCACTGCATTCAGCATGCATCTCTGCATCATCCAGACCAATGCATTCATGACGGATGAGGTTTGATGTTGGCAGAGTCTAGTGACGTTCAGCCACTAGTCAAGATTTGACCAACCTCAATTTTACCAATCTGTACCACTGCTCCTGAGATTCTGCACCCTGAGTCTGCTTTTAGAATTCTGCACCTGAATCTGCTGATGAGATTTTATACCTCGAGTCTGCTGATGAGACTCTATGCCTCAAGTCTGCTGATGAGATTCTATACCCCAAGTCTGCTTCTGAGGCTCTGCACGCCGAGTCTGCTTTTGGAATTCTGCACCTTGAGTCCCCCCAGTTTGCTCCTGGGATCCTGCAATCCTAATCTGCTTCTGGGATCCTGCATCCCAAGTCTTCTGCTGGGATACTGCACCCCGAATCTGCCCGTGGGATCCTGCACCCCGAGTTTGCACCAGAGGTCCTGCACCACAAGTCTGCACCAAAGGTCTTGAACTGTGATCTCTGAGCTCTGGTTCTGGTCCCTGAATCTGAACTGTATTCCTGATTTGTTCCAGTAAGCTTTGATTAAACCTAGTTTGCACTTCATTTCCTGCCTGTTTTCAGTGTATGCTACCTAACCTGGTCATCCCTCTGTCTGGAACCCTGACATGCAGGTTGAGTTTTGTAAATATCAATTTAATTACGCCATATGAACAATGGGATTTTATATTCTACTCACTGGCAAACGTGGCGGGTCGAACACCCGTACTGTTTGCCAGCAGAAGAAAAGCGCCTTGGAGACATTTCGCCTATCACTACCAGTGACCAGATCTGAATTCAATTGAGTATGACCTCTATACGGCCAAGCCGAAAATGTATTGTCCACACTACGCTTGCAGATGATTTTTTGCCGATAATGGATGTGGCAGCGCTAAAGCTAACACGCATCCGTTACCAGCAAAACTAAAGTTTATGGGAGATGCTTGTGCTCCTTCTGCATAAATTTGGGCTGCAGGGCGTTATTAGTTATGTGTGGCATTGTGTTGAGAGTAGCTGACCTGCAATGCAGCTAATGTGAACAGACCCTTTGCGGCTTTATAGAGCATCAGCATAAAATGGTTTGCGTAATTTCGTGAATATATAAACATTCGAAATTCGTAAAATTAAATTTGACTGTATTCTATTGCCTTACATCTGCCATAGATATATTCACAAAGATTCGCGAACTAGCTTTTCCTATTCAATCTTTGATCTTAGCCAGTCCTAACGTGGTGCGCGATGTATGCCGCTAAATGTTTATGCATTATATGTTGAATATTCACTGTTGAAAATATCCGGCACAACATTAATGAAATATTGCGAAATGTCTAATAGCTAATATTCAATGAATATATTTGAATATTCATGCTCAACACTATTCAAGAACCTGCAGTATTAAGTATTAAAGAAGGTCATTGGCTGACTTTGATGAAACAGTTGGCTTAAAGGATAAAGCCAACCAATCAGGTCACTTTATTCACCAGTTTAAGGCCCCTATACACCTTACAATATTTCAATACAATTTCTATACAATCAACTTTTGTTCTACCAAAATATGTAATATGAGGATCTTTCTAATGTTCCAACCACTATGTATTCTATCAGGGAGGACCCGGCACTACATAGTTGTTTTTAGCTTTAATGGAAATTGTATATATCGATCTAAAGGTGTATGGGGGGCTTAAGAGTTACAATAATACAATATATAGCACAATCAAGCCTTCTTAAAACAGAAGGTATTTACACGGCCCAAACCAGCACAAATCCCAAAACTTTAGGTGGAAGCCTTCATTTTAGGACATTGGGCAGAGCCATGCAAATTATTCCTTTTCGCCCCATCAGCCAGATGCACATCCAGAAACCACTGGTGTACAGTGCAAATATAGCCTTTTTGGTACAGAGCCATTTATTCCAAACTGCATACAGCTGTTTCAGGCTACTTGGCCATCATCAGTGCAGTGCATGGAAACCATGGCTCTATGGTGTGGTGCTTGGAAGCCGAACAAAGAGAAGTACCAGTGAAGGTTATGGTGAGAAGGCATGAAAGGAATCAAAAAGCCCTCAACTCGAGCAGTGCACAGCACAATCAAGCCTTCTTAAAACAGAAGGTATTTACATGGCCCAATCCAGCACAAATCCCAAAACTTTAGGTGGAAGCCTTCGTTTTAGGACAGTGGGCGGAGCCATTCAAATAATTTCTTTTCGCCCCATTAATAATACAATATAAAATATTAATAATACAATATAAAAGACATGCCTTATTGGTTGTCATGATCAATGATGAAAGACACAGCTTTATTACATAAGGCTTTTTAAGTTAGTAAATCCATTTGCCTATAAATACAACTAACTCATTAAAGTAGATAGCGATGTAAAATGTGATAATTGTATACCTACTTTTAATTAAGATTTGCAAAACATAATTAGACATAAAGACAAGTTATAAAAAACATATCCATTGTGGGTCAGAAAAAGTCAATCATTCTTCATGAAATAGACAAGAGAATTGCAGCTTGTTGAAGTCAGCATGACTGCTGCTTGTTTTAAATTATGTATGGGATGTCTCCAGGAAGATTGTTCAATGCATCCTAGCATAGTTCTAAGCCATGGTTTAGTCTGTATTCAAAAAAAGGTCATTACCCAAAGTGCTAAAGCATTCAATCACTCTGTCCTTAAAATTTACTGCCTGGCACTTTAAATACCATCGAAGCAGGAAATACTGCAAGAAGGGAATCATTTAACATACAACGCGTCTGCTACTGTCAACTACATGGACAACTGCTGCTTTAAAGATGGTGAGATATGTTACATTATAACACAAATAAATAATATCCTTCATAGCAGGAAGCCAATAATGCCTGTCACATATGTTGAAAAATGTGAATACGTGTAAAAGTCAGTTCTCTAAAATCTGTAAATTTACTAGGCAAAAGCAGGCATTCTAGTACTATGCTTTAAGCCGGCCATAGATGTCTCACGCCGGGCCGTTTTCACAGCAGAACGAACGCGTGTGATGACGTCATCATGCACGACCAGTTGTACCAAGAATCACTTTGTGTGCCGGCATTTGCTTTGGATGGGGACTCTGGTACCCACTTAAAGAAATTAGATAGATCTAAAAATTACGGACATGTCCGTCATTTGTTAGATCGATTAACAGCCAAATTTAAGGTGGGTGCGTTCGATTTGTGGGCAATTTCACTGCAGATGGATCACTACGAGTGTGCACGGTGGTCGATCTGCAATGAAATTGACTGCAATTTGCACAGTCTATGGTCACCTTTAGCAGGAGTCTAAACAAAGAGTTAAGGGACATTTTTTAACGATCTGCCTACAAAGGCTGTAATAGCTAAATTGTGTAGAAATATTCAGTTTTGGAAATATAAAATTGCTCCTCCTCATCATTGCTAACAGCGTATGGCACTGTAACATTGAAAACCTGACCTTCGCTGAGCTCTTTAACAAAATCAGTTCTATTAGTACCTTATCAACAGATTTGGTTGGTTGCATTGTGTGCCTATGTAAACCAAAATATCAAAGAAAACTAGAGTGGATTTTGTGGTCTTGGCATATATGCAGTAAAGAGGCATGAAACAAATACAGTTGAAGAAGGCAAATGCACTGCAATCATTATGGTTTGTTCATTTTTAGTGATGGCCGAAAAGTTCGCCCGGTGGACAGTTCGTGGCGAACATAGCAATGCCGGCAAACATTATGGGTGTTCAACCCACCCCCTACACCTTAACATGGAGACAAAGTGCGACCCCACACCCTATAGTCAGGTAGTACAGTACAGCCAATAACACTTCCTTTCGCTCCTGGAGTATACCCCCCCTTATAAAAGAAGCAGCCCAGCGGCCATTTTTACATTTATTCTGTGTCTCCAGTACTAGATAGATAGGGAGAGCTGCTTCTGATTGAGGGGTGGCTTAGCTACTTTACTATTACACTCCATCCAGTGATCTGTAGCTATAGCTAAGGTGTTCTGTTACATGTAGTTCATCATTACTGAGCCACAAAAGTCCTACTCTGGGGGTGGGGTATGCTGTATTATGCATTACAGAGAGATCTGACTAAATGTGATGCGCTGCAGGAGGTACTGTCCACTAACTTTTGGCAAAATCTGTAATCTACATGTGATTTCTGACCATTAGACCTGAAAAAACAGCATTTTAAAAATTCCATATTTTGGGGGGAGAAGTTTAGCCATTGATCCCCCTCTGGCATGACACTCTCCAGGTGGTCGCACCCTTTTGACTTTTTTTTATTGGTATTTTGGCTACAAATATGAAATGAAGGTTTGAGAAGTTGGCCCTCTATTAAAGTCAATAGAGGTTCGCCGTTCGCATGTTCGCGGCGGGTATTTGCAGAAGTTCGATTCGCCTGTTCGCGAACAGCCGCAGCTGATGTTCGGCCATCACTATTCCTTTTTCAAGCTACAGTTTAATGTATTACTAATAATAATGCTGAAGTAAGCACAGCCATGTCCTTACAGGAGATTACATAGCATCCTATCCTAATCCTGATAGTAGACTTGTCAACATAGTAAATAATCCTTTGTAATAAAGTACAAGTGTCATACTGCGCATGTCCCCGACATTGCTAGGGCAACAGGGATGCAGAGCTGACAAAGTTATGCGCCTCTCACGTGATTTAAAAAAAAAACCTGGCTCAGTAAGAACTGCGCATGTCCCTGAGGTTGCTGAGGGAGAGACTTAAAGATATTTAAAGGGCATTGTACGAGGAAACCTATATTTGAAATTGCATGAGGAAACTTATACTTGGCAAACCCTTTGACTGTAATTATTGTGGTGAAAATAGCAAATGGAGCCATGATTAATTTTTAAAGGAAAAAAGCTGTTGCTGTCAGGAAAAGGATCATTTAAACAGAGGAAAAAACCTGTCACACTCAGCAAAGCCAATCTGCGACTGTAGAAACTCTGTAAAAGGACATTGCCTGATTGAAATCTGCGACTGTAAGTGCATTACTGTGAAAAAAAAAAAACGCAGAACATAGACACGCTATTTAAGGGACATTTAAAAGCAAACTGATTTTAGTAGCAAAGAACACCTACAGAAAATACTATAAGATAGAAATCAACTGCATGGTTGTCAACTTTTTTTTGTACTAGAACAAATCTGTTTTTACAAATGTTTGACCACATATGTTCTAGCGCCCATTAATGGGCTTAATGTCTAGTTCTTTATAAAGATATTTCAAACAATTATGTTTTTTTATTTGCTTGCTTGGTGCAACAATTACATCTGAACTTCAGGATTAACTTGAAATAATGAATTGTTTATGTCTGCTTATGACTGCTGCCTCTTCTTCCCTTAAGCCTGCCATAGACGTCCCGATCTATGGCCGACATTTAGCAGACTTTTCACAGCATGGTGACGTCACCACGCTGTGATCAGTCTGCTACAGAATGGACAGGAATCCTGTGTGTTCCACTAACACACGGGACTCCTGTCAGACTGTAGCCAATTAACTCGGAGGGGGAGGAGGCAGTCGGGCAGAAAAAAAACCAGAAGGACGGATCCGTGTGCGATCCGACCTGCTGGCTTTTTTTCAATGAAACTCAAGGCGGGCTCCCTCATAGTTGCGGCAGACAAACCTTTATGTGCTCGGCGGGAGCGAGCACGCAGGTTGGTCTGCTACAACTATGGCCGGGAATCGGCCTGCCTATGGGGGGCTTTAATAGTAAAGAGCCATAAGTACTCCATTGTAGAATAATACCACCAAAGCCTAGACTGCTTTTCTGAAAAGAAAGAACCAGGGGAGAATATGGAGGAGTTGTTGAAATTCAGGTGAGTAAGACCCCCCACTAGATATAAACAAGCAACTGACCAGTGAAGTAGGGTGCAGGAGTAGGGCATTATTTGACTAGTCAACTAGATTTTGGAGGAGAGTTTGGTGGAGAGGGCAGGAAATGGGAGAGCCAGGGATAAAGCATTGTCTGTATCCATTTTGGAGTCTTTAAAAGTCATCTCTACAGTTTTTGGTGCCCTTATCCAGCTCTTTCTGTTGCCTCCTATGTGCCAGACTGAGCCCTAAATTTGGATTACCTCTCTAACTACTAACTCTCCCATGGACACCATTCTTTGTCATTCTAATCTGTTTAATGATCCAAGCTGGTTTAATGGATCCCTTTGCTAATATGTGCTGCTAACCTCTGCCCTATACATAATCAGATCTCTGACTTCTATTCTGATTTAACTCCATGTGACCTGTTTCAAGCCTAAGTATCATCTTTGCAGGTTTTATTTTTACTGCTAGAGCAGCTAGATTGTGTTTCTGACCGAAAAAAAAGCTCAGAATGGCCTAAATTCTTTATATTGTATACTTTGTCTATGATACACTATCTCGGTAAGGCAGAATTGAATGTTTAGAGTAAGCAGTATATTGCAGTGAAGGAATAATGCCTGGAGAAGGGCACAGCATTTAACCTATTGGTTTTACATAAAGGGATCTAGGTTCCTTCAAAGCATTTAGCCTAATGGACACTCTGATTTATTTCTCCACTCTAACGGGAAGTAATACATTACTTACAGACCTGATCATCATGCTGGAGATAGATCCCTGTTTATTGCCTTGCATATGTATGGCTTCGTACAACTGAATTAAAACAATCATAAAATGCTGACCACCATTAACAAGTGTGTGGTTTATGAATCAAAACTTTTAATGACTGACTTTTCCAATGCTGGTTCACCAATCGCCTCCCTCAACTAGACCAGCTGACCTCCACCAATTTTTTTTTTTTTTAAACGACCTCTGTCTTATGCTAAAATTGTCATTCCAATAGTCTGTGGAGATTTTATTGTGCAGACATTGCAGGGGACACAAGGAGATGGAATGTTAACAAACCCCATAGTCAATGGCTATAATATCATTTGAGATCTGCAGATTGTGGGGTAGATTAATTGGGGGGTGATAAGTGCACTTTGTTTTAAAGTGCAAAGAGGTGACATGGTGTTTATTGTATTGCAAAGTGGTGAAATTATTGAAGCATGTCTATCTACTTCACACCTTGGGCGATAATGGTGCTCCTCCAGAAATATAGTGCATTGTGTGAATATGTCTCCCTAGAACTAGAACTGGCTCCACTGCGGAGACACTTTGGAATTTTTCCCATGAATGGAAGTGTAAAGAAGAATCTCCCTACTACTGGCTATAAATTCTAGAGCTTTAATTCTTTATTCCAAGCAAAACTTGACAAAAGACAAGGCTGGACATCCAGTTTCTTTCACATGATTACCCATAAACTAAATGCCTTAAATTCACTTTAACATCTGGACTAGATGGGGAGGCAGATACAGCTTCTATATATGTATTTAGATGTATAAAGCTATTTGCCTGGAATCCATACTAATGTTCAGTCTTCCATAAAAATAACATAAACACAAATATTGATCCTACATCTGCTGAGCTGGACGCCAGTCAACATTACATTTAAACTCGTATCCTTCAAATTCTTCAAGTTCTTATTTTAATTGTGACACTTACCAATTATATGTTTTTAAAGAAAATAAATTTATTGGTAAGATTTTTTTAATACTTTAATTGTAAATCTCTTCAATTTGGACAAAAACCAATCCCTGATGGTGTCATAGACAAAAATAAATTCTGACAGATAAGTTGATGTTCCCCTTTCTATTCAACAAAAACATTCTGGTCGGTGAATGCACGGGGTAATCGATTGGTCAAAAATCTAGTGAAACATCAACCGAGCCTTTAGAATTGATGACATTAGAGTCCTTTGCTGTGTTAAAACTTTAGTTTTTTTAAATTGGACTTGAACGTAGTAAGGCAGCATTCAAGCATGTGCTTTCCAGGCTGCAGTGGGCAGCAGCATGAACAGCATCTGCCATGTATGCACAGTGTGCAGGAGCTCGAGGTGAGATCATAAATGCCCACATGTCATCCCTATTGGCAAGTACATGAATAGCAACCAGGGGACACAGCATTTCCTGATGCCGTGTGAATGCTCCCTAAGTGAAGATTTTCTTGATTAAAGGTAACTCTAGAAATTTATTATTACATCTTTCAAGAGTTTTGTGTAAACGTCAGCTGTGTACTTCCTGGTATGTAAGGTGCCCAGTTACTCATAGCTGTACATTTGCGTAGTTTGAGACCCAGGGCAAGATATGGAGAGAGATTAAGGGTCCATTCAATCAGGCAGTCCTAAACCTGTTGTTCCAAAACATGAGCCACATGTTGTGATTGTCCATAAGCATAACATGGGGGTGCTATCAGTGATTAAACACCCCCCACAACTGCCTGCACAATATGTGCAATCTAGGCGTGCAGTGGCTCGGCTGCAGTTATACTATGGCTGTCAAGTGTCAGCTGCTCTACAACTGACTGGGTGAATGTAGATTTAAGATGACCATGTACTGTTTGATTTTTCCATTGACTGGATCGGTGAATTGATCATAAAATGGATTGAGTAGGGATCAGTTGTGTTGGTAATTCCAATAGGTCATTTAAGTACCTGACGGGTTTTCTTGGTATTAATTTGTATCCCATTGTAATATGGAGCATGTGCACAGGGCTAAGGAAAGGAATCGATCAGTTTTGCATTGATCACAGTGCAAGCAACTCCCTGCTTCTGGTATATTCATTCCACTTATAGGTGTTTTTCTGATACTTCTTGCACTTTACCTCATCAAGAATGTTGGTTCTATTAACAGCATGGTCACCCAATGACACATGCAATACTATTGTTTTAATGTTTGTTTTTGGCTTTACTTGGTCCAATTTGCGTTTCTTTTAATTGCTATATGTCTGTGTAATCTTTGCATTCTCAGAAATGTAATCCACTGCCATATTTGTGTAAAGGTGGCCATACATGGGTCGATTTTTCACCTGATTTATCGGCCTAAACGACTGACGAAAAAAATCAAAATCAAACAAAAATTGGATTGAACCGCGATCCAAAATGTCATTATTTATGGTTGATCAGTTGACAATCGAAGTACGTTGGTGGAGACCCTCGATCAGTTCCTGTGCAATTTGATAGCACCCTATGCTGCAGCCATTCTGATTGATCAATTTTTTGAGGAATGTTGGCTATCATCTCCTGTCAAAATCCACCAGAATCGGATTCCGAAGGCAGTGTGCTATCGATTGCAAAGCGATCCAGATTCCTTAATTACCAGGAATGATCAAATCGGGAATTTATCGCAGACAAATCAAGGCATCTATGGCTACCTTTAGATTACACCCCATCCCCAAAACATTTTTTTTTCTGGTGCTCAGCAGAAATCCCATACCATGGGTTTGAAGTGTTCTTTTTCCATTTTACTAATTTCACTCATCCCTACTAGTGAATATGTACTGGAAAACTAATTTTCTTTTTTAAATAAGAACTTATAATCAAAAATGTCACTTGATTGTAACCTGTTAGGAATTCCTAACAGGTTAATAGAGGGCATATTCATCAACATGCAAGTTCTCAGCTAGGGAGCAAGCTGGGCGCAAGAGCTGCTGCTCAGTCTTGTCCAGACTAAATGTTAACATTCAACTTTCCTGAAAACTTTTGAAAGATGCAATTTAAAATTTCTACCTGAAAAGTCAAAATCATCCTGCAGAATTCTGACAGATTAAGGTTTACTATACCCGCCTCCTCTTGCCCCAAGGGTCCATTCTCAATGTCCAAGAGTGCACTCATTGTCATTGTAATTGGCAGTTAATTCTACATGCTCATAGACTAGCCATGTTGTTGGATTCTAGATACTGACCCTAGCATTTAGTCAAATGATAATAAACACAACAAATATAGAGAGAATAATCTGCTTGCTGTACAGGTTTTCACTGACTAAACAGTGCAAGGTGGATGAGAATGGTTCTTCTCTCCTACATGTTTTATTGATCTGCATGACTCCTGTGTGGATTATATAGCTGTACAGAAATCATTAAGCTTGCTATCACCCTCAATATCTCTTACCTAATGCCCTGTTTTTATTATGGACTTGGTGCTGAATGGCAATGAATTTCCGGCGGTAAAACTGTTGCCGCTTGACATCTTTTACTGATTTGATTTTATGTTTTTTTTGGGCCAAAATGTTTGTATACTATTGTTGTCATGGGCATTGTATCTCCATGACCTTTCCTTTATTGATTGCTTTCTTCTGACTTCTTAGGGATCCAACATCTGTTCCCTCCTACAGCTGCATCTAATACACTAAAATACATGGTAAGATACTTTTGCACTTATGATTTGTTCACAAATATGGTATAAAAGAGAAGAGAAACCCCCTTTAGCTCCAATGAAATATACTTGATTATTAAAATAACTCACATAACTCAACTTGTTATGGGCCTTACCTCTGCAGGCTAATACTGAGCACACACCCATTGATTCACGTTTGCAATGTGGTGACCAGAAGTTTCTTTGGCTCATTACTTAAGGTGCTGAATCCCTTATACTTCAGATAGGGTTTGAGGTTCCCAATCCAAATTTATGGTGACCGAGCAGAGATTTACCAACATGTTGGATCCCTGTTTGACCTATATATTCTTGTAATGGAATCCATTGCTTGATACCATTTTATGTTGAAAATATAGATATTTATATTTGGTATATTGCATGATATTTCCCCAAGGAAACATAATATTGTATAGAAAACCTAAACAAATTTTTTATGTCTATTTTTTTGGTCACAAATTTATGCATTGCTTTGAATACAATGTGAACATTCTGGACATGGTTTTGTGTGAGCTACTGTAGGTCTCACATACACAAAAATTTTCATCTAAGCACACAAAAACTGTAAAATCCACATTTTGGTACTTGTCATTAAACATATGCTTTTAGAGTTGAGGCTGGGTTTATTTTTTTTTACTTTTTTAAATTCTATATTAATTTTTAATCACCTTTATATATTTATTTGCTATCACAACATGGCTGGCAAGTTTCTTATTTGTTAAAATTTATGGAGTGACAGGTACTCTTTATGGAGCCATCAGGAGGTCTATTAGTATATTTGGGATCACTCACTGCAGAGCTGATTGGGGAGCAGAAGTGGAATGGGGTGGATTTGATCTGAGCATGGCAAAAACTCTTTAGTCACCTACTTTAAAAACAAAACAGGAACTCTCTGGATGAAAGTAACACAAGTTGGCAGCAGCTATTGTTGCTGTCAGCTTGTTTTAACACTTAGTCCTCCATGACGCATAGCATACGTCATTGACAGTAAAATAATAAAAAAAAACTGTGAGGTCAGCAATGGCTTGTGATGAAGCTTATCATGAATTATGAATAGGGAAATGTTCCCATGATCTGGGCACAGGTTCTCTTTAACAGGCATAATATTTTCTGCTGGATTTTTTATATTGTAAAATATATAAAATATTCAACAGGCAGACTCTTGCATGAGCTGGATCTGGTGGACGCACCCATAATATCAAGAAATTTCAAAGCCCTAACAGTCATTGTCACAGAAAAGGACATAAATAAGTATTTCTGTTGACAAACAATCTGCATTCATGATTATATGAATGTGGACATAATATGAGGACCCACAAGAACATAATGACTATATTCAAGTTTTCGGGGTATCTATCAGGTAAATACAAATGTATGCTTTTTCTTTAAATCGTATGCAGAACACATTATATGTACATGTATAATACAAATTTCAAATATACTGTATATTACAAAAAAAAACAACCTTGTTAATGTCTCTTTAGATTCTCAAGAGAGGTAGGGAGTGGTGCAAGGAGTAAACTTGCTGGATTAGATGGTTAGTAGCCATGTACCAGAGCTTTGATAATGCCCTGCTGTGTGAATGCTGGTACCCATATGAAGGGAAGCCATGGGGAGATGGTACAGCAAGCACACCTATTTCTTAAGGTAGACATACATGGGCTGTTTTTCACCCGTCTTTTCAGCCGATCGCCAGGCGGTTGCTCAGACACAAATCGGGTGGGACCACCTAGAGAGATCAATCGCACTGTGATCCAACATGTTGGTAAATTCCCGGGCGATCCATTACTTTGGATGGGGACGGCAGTGCAGGCTGCAGTCAATCCCTTATCTATCGAGGGAGAATGACCTCGACTATGGCTACCTTTAGCCTTAAGATAGCCACACACGGTTCGATTTTGGTTCAATCGATACTCGATAAGATAAATTTTTTCATCGATTGAACGAAAAGTGTTTCTCCTGGATCGATTAGATTCGATATAATAACATAGACCACTTCAATCTGAACTTCAATCATTTCCATACCAAAATCTACGATTTTAGTAATCTTTTGGAATCGAAATCTTACCACAATCGCAAACTCAATGTGGGGTGTATGTTGATGCAATTAAGATTGATTTTCGATTAGACTATTGAATTCCTCGATCTAATCGAGCATCGATTGAACCAAAATTGAACCATGTGTGGCTAGCTTTACTCTTAAGGAACCTGTTACTGAAGATCAAATACTCTAGCATTAGGATAACATTCCAAGATGTTCTAACCCGAACAATTGCATCTTGAGCATTCAATGTCACTCCAATGAAATGTCCATCAAACAGGGTTCCGACATGTTGGCATATCCATTTTCGATTACTATTACCATTACAAGTATCAAGCGGGGATCTACCACCCAAAGCACATCAACTAACATTGAACAATGATTGTTCACTGATTTTTGCGTATAGTTCGTACAGTGATCATTCAGGAATCAATGCGTGTATGGCTAGCTTTAGAGGGGCAGTAGTTAACAGAAAGTCTGCTTTGAAAATCTTGCATCAGGTGTACATGACATTGTGTAGTGATCCTCCATGCCAGGGTACCAAACAATGACTGCTAATGATGGTTACTGGTATACAATTTTAGCACTAGGTGCAGAGTGCCACCTATTTGCCCTTCCCTCTCCATACAGAAAAAAGAAGAGTTTCACAGTATGGTTTGTAACCTTCTTGAAATGATCACTAACAATTGATTTAGGCAAAAATAAATTGGGTGTCACACCACACCTTTAGTGTTACTGGCCCACTAATACTATTGACATGGCTGGATGGTACATTTCATGGTATACCAAAGTCAGGGTATAACATTGTCATCCTATTTTAGAGAAACTAGAAAATGGTAGGATTAACTTTTCATGCAGAATTTCTTTTTTGTGGAATGGGACATTCGTTGTTAGTGAGTAGTAAACCTATATGGTGTTTGTTGTGAAATCATAATCATACTTCATGGTTGTTTTTTTATGTGTTGACATGCACTGAACTAATACAATACAAGCTGATCTGAGTTCTTAAAGACTTGACATGTATGGATTAGGGCTGTTTTGAGGTTTGACGTAGATGCATGGATTTATTTCTGAATTACATGAATGAATTACAGCTGATCGAAGGGCTAAAGTGTATAGATTGCAACTGATATGAGATGTGAAATACATGCGTGTATTGGGTCTGATCTGAGGTCTGAAGTGTATGGATTGGGGCTGATCTGATATTGCATGTACTGTAAATGCAATAAGCTGTGAAAGACATGGACAAATAACATTAAATTAAAAAGTAGAAATGATAATTTATACTTATATTTCTATAGCTTTATAGAAATAAAGCTATACATTTCCCAATTAGATCTGATCTGATAAAGCATCATCCATATTCCAGACTACAGTGGTAAGAGATCTCCATGAATTAATGGTGCAAGTGCTAGGGTGTTTTTTTTCATGTGCCCTGTAAATATGTTGTAGGCCTCCATAATATCAGATATAAAAAATTCACAGCAATTTGTGCAAAAAGTGTGTGCAGATTTTCTACATAGTATGATATGATGGGGATGTCAGTGCAGTATATGGGGATGTCAGTGCAGTATAAGATGCATTGACTTCCTTCTCTTACACAAATAACACTAAATAAGGTGACCTAGATTGTATGAAACCTTTGTTCTTTTGAATGCAGATAAAAAGCTATTTGTGTTTTGTCTGGAATTCACTTGAATTTTTGTGTAAGCAATCTGTGCATGCTTGACACTAACAGATGCTGGGGAGCTACAAGATCTCTGTTCCCTGACGTCATTCATATAGCCGTATGCATTGACATGTAAAAACACATACAAACACAATGACAGGCAAAGTGGGATTCTATGTCACCACTGCCAATAAATACATCTGTTTAGAACTTGGGGGGGGGGGGGGGTTCAACTATCTGTGCGCATCTCTTAAGCTTGCACACTGACAGATAAAGAGATCAGAAACCTAACTGATAACTATTGTTTTTTTCACACAGATACAAATTGTAAATGTAATTGTAAGCACAAAATAAGATTACCGTAAGTAAAAAGTGTGCACTACCTGATGTTCCCAGTCCAAAACTCACAGGACTGTAGATTTGAACACAACACTGGTAATCATAGAGCCACATTTCTGACCTGTTCTTGTAATCATTTTATTATTATAAAAAACAGTAATAATAATACTGATAATTTTAGGGTAGCTCACATTTAAGACACTGAATAATTGCAGCCAATGTGAAAAAGTAAAAGAGTTGGACAAGTTTATGTACAGTGACTGGACAACAGTCTTGATACACATCTCTTGTTAAATAGGTCCATTGCCACATGCATATAAAATCTAACCTAACCATTAAGCCTGCATTGCATTAAAGCTCAGTGAATTCAGGTGTTGAACTGCCATAGCATTCTACCTTTGCACTTGGTAATTTCATGACATTTCCTTTTAGCTAGATTTTTAACATCAACTGTAAGAAGTAGTATTGTAAAGTGTTTAAGAATAATAGAACATAAGCCATGAAGTGGTTGGCCATGTAAAGTCCATGGAAGGGACACACTTCAGCATACAATGACATTTTGTACAACTTTAAACTTCCAATTATGTGGGAACAGTTTGGGAAAGTCCTTCCCTGTATCAGCATTACTGCACCAATGCAAGTCCATAAAGTGAGTTTGGTGTGAGCACAGCCTCTAACCTCTACCACATGTTTTAAAATCAAAAATGCTACAAGCAAATCAATTTAAATGCAACAAATAGTACCGTAATATTAATTTATTTAACCTCCTGAGCTGTTAGCCTGAGTTATTTCCTGGTTAGTTTGTTTACTAATAATCATCACCCCAAACACCCCAGGGCATACTCACCTGTCCGAAGGGAGCGCCGGACATTCCCGCCGATCTTTTAGGGTCCGCCTTAATGATGTCATCTATGAAGCTGTAGAGGCCCGGTGGGGGGAGGTGGTTGGGGTGAGCGGCACCATGGAGCCCCATTTTAGGGGAGGCATTGTCGCTGTTTTTAGCACATCCCTGGCATCATCAATGACAGAAGGTGGGAGGCTGCAGAATACATTATGGACAAAATGCCCAGAGCTCACTGAAAAATGTGTTTTCCCTAAAGCATGTGTTTTCCCTAAAGTATTAATTCATTTTTATATTGTGAACAAATTAGGAGGAACTATTATGATATTTTGGTAATGATTTTGATTTTATTTATATTTTGTTAGGCCTCTTTCATATTATCAAACTGCACTGAAGAGCAATTACGATGTGCTTTGATGTGAGCTTTATTTTTTTATTTGCATTATGCGTTTTCAATGACAATAGCAGGAACCTCAAACACAAGAGCATCCAAAATGCACACGGTAGTTTTTTTTAGGAAAGGCTTAAATGCACCGCACAACACTGCGCTATGACAACAATGTTGTAGTAACATTTATGTATCAATGCACCTTTTTCAACGCATAGAGGTATAATTTGTGGTGCAAGAATTTGCGGCCCCAAAGCAACTTACACTTTTGTTTCCACTGTTTTAAAATCCCTGTATAGGATGTGCCTCAAACTCGGGAATTTTGACATGCCGTCAACATGTCCATTGCATTAATCCACAGGTGCATTTTGGCCTGCTTGTAGAGAGCCCATTCAATAACATTTGGCACATTAACCACATAGGAATTAATGGCCATGTTGATATAACGTAAAAGAAAAAAGGTGATTAACAATTATGGACACGTTAGAGTTAGGCTTGTAAAGCAATGGAGAGTTTTTTCTCTGCCAGCTTGTATATGGAAAACAGGGAAGACTCCTATTTAATTTTAACAAGGAGAATGTAGGCACTCCTAGAAACACATTTTGCTAAATCATCAAAATAGTTCACAAATGCTAACTTACTAAAACTATTTTGGAAAAAACACCTGATCATATCTAATTACTAATAAGTATATTACTAATAATGTCTAATATCTCACATCCTATATGCCTGTATACATTGAGCAGGAGATCATACAAATATAAAACTAGTTCTAAGTAGCAAAACATATTCTTAGCAAAAATACACCCCAATGGACTACAGCATGCTTTTACCGCCTATACACCTAAATGCTTTCATACCCTGGACAATATGTAATACGTGCCGTAATTAAACATGCATAGAAAGACATTAGGGGAATAAAATATGTCCTTCCACTGATCGCCTAATCATGCACCAAATAAGGACTAGTTCGGGATTAATGGCTTTTATATATATATTTCATTACTATATCCTATTTTGGAAAATTATGTAAAACACATATTAAGGAATATTTTTTCAAACAATCATTCAAAACCCATACATCCCCGATGAAAAAAATGTACCATTATAAAGAACCATCAAAAGACCAGCAATACAACTTGAGTGCATTTTCTATAATACACCTGTTTAATGCTTTTTTAATTTTTTAATTTAATTGCATGTACATGCAGCAGCAGTCATACATGCACAACTGTCATTCTACTGTACATACATATTGTACAGTAGAATTTTTTTTCACAGTGGACCATGTGTGAATACAGTCTAATAAAATGAATACAAGCCAGTTTTCATGCCATTATTTATAAAATAATATAAATATTATTTGCCCATACTATATATTTGCCATCTTCTCAGCAATGTGCAATGCAGTATAGCGGTTATTAAAGATATACACACCTGATGAGGCCAGATCACACTTCATGTCCCCTCAGATATATAACAAGAGATGTTCATACCAAGGAGCTAGACGACTGCTCCATTTTCCAAAGCGGCATCAGACAAGTGAGTGTATGTTAGTAAATAAGCCTTAAAGAGCACAGCTTTTCTGCTTGCCGTGTTTTTCTTGTAGGCAGTCAGGCAGCTCTGTCAGGCAACGCTCCACCTCCAGAGCATCTGGCTGTTTACTACAAATAATGAGCAAGCACAAGGCTCTCCACTTGGCTTTTCATGTGTAGTAAGGGGGAGGGGGAGCAATCTGCAATAACATATGAAATATGAAAGAGGAAAAATGGAGAGAGGACAGATTCCCGTGACAATTCTATTCTAGCACAGAATTTATCAGCAGACATGGAGAGACACGTTACATGTTCATTCGGGAAGGCAATGAGCCTGGCAATGTCTCTTATATCACCATCCAATACTAACCTATAATTCCAGAAAGCTTTGACTATTATCTAAGAACATTACATTCATACATCATTCACCCAGCAATCACACACGCAGTTGAATCCAGTTAGTAAAATGTGTGAACGTTGGGTAAAAATTGTTTCAAGCTAGCGCTAAAAAATGTATAATAGATTGTATTGGTACCCCAAAGAACCAAGGTTTGCTCCTTCACAGTTTTGGTTTTTTTTTAACCTCCCTAGCGCTCTGCTGAGGTCCAGATTTCTGTACCAAAAGCACACCATAGACTAAAATGAATTTTTTTTTATGTTGTACTCCCAAAATATGTCCGTACAAGGGTCTTGTAGACATCCTGAATATATTATTGTTTGAAACACACAATTTATAAATGTAAATTATATTTAAAAAATAAATAAATAAAAAAAAGGTTTTTTTTATAATAAAAAAAATTATTGAATATGAAATATGTTGTGTTTTTTTTTTTACTTTCGATTGTATTAGATAGAGTTATCCCTGTATCCATTACAATTCCCTTTGGCACCATCTCTCCCCTTGTGTGATGGACCTGGTGACATCACACCAGGGTAGAGAGGGTTAACTTCAAAGGGGCACATCTGGGGAATCACACTAAAAACACTTTTCTCCGTGCGATTTACTTTTGAATCTCCAGACGCCGCCCTGTTGTGACATCATCAAATCACTCCGGGGGGCAGGGGATTCGGCTTCTGTGTAGGAGTCTGTTCAGAAGATGGGAGCCAACGGAACAGCGCAGAATGGTGAGTTTGTGCTGCCGGGGCTCCAAACTCCACCAGACGGCCTCATCTCGTCCAGTGCAGTACTGACAGGACAGCACTGGATGATATGGTGCCGTCAGGAATGGCAGGGGGGTTAAAAACAAGTATCCTAAATTTGGGAAGATGTAATCTATTGCTCATTTCTTCCCTCCTTAGAAGCTTTACTATTAGCCCATGACTCACATAATTGGTCCCATACCTGCAACTTTAAGATTAATTAATTTATTTGAAACTAAAGCCTGAGTAGTGAATGGAAAAGTTATTGTAACTCCAATGATGTTTTATAATACAAAGCTGCTATACCTAATGTTAATGTCTATAGTATCAGCATCCAATGCCAACCTATAATACCAGAAAGCTTTGACTATTATCTAAGAACATTGCATTCATACATCATTCATGCAGCAGTCACACATGCAGTTAAATCCAGTTAGTAAAATGTTTGAACATTGGGTAAAAGTTGTTTGAAGCTAGCGCTAATAAATGTATAAACATAGTGTTTATAGATTGTATTGGTACCCCATAAATCCAATGTTTGCTCTTTCACATCTTTGTAGATAGTTTAGTTTTTTGGGAAAAACAAGTATCCTTAATTTGAGAAGATGTAATCTATTGCTTGTTTTTATGGAAATCTGCTCTTCCCTCCTTAGAAGCTTTACTATTGGCCCACCACACACATAATTGGTCTGCCGATACCTGCAGCATTAAGATAAATACATTTAAAACCTGAGTAGTGAATGAAAAAATTTTCGTAACTCCAATGATACAATGATTATAAATACAAAGCTTCCAGTGCTGTTCTCCATAGATTCATTGATCCTTCGTCACTCGGCTAACCTGTGGCACTCAGCTAACCTACTTCCACACAGTCCACTGCCCACTCCTATCTGCATAAACTCACAGGACAATGCTGCAGAGAACGGTGCCATGTCAGTAAGGGGCAACTCTGTACAAGGTTTAGAATCAGACTACCACTACAGGAAGAACAGTGTTAAGAGGACCTGTGGTGTCTCCTTTTTTGAGACCAGAGAGAAGAGGAACAGAATTGACCAATAACATTTTTATAAAGGTAGAAGGGTCCTTCTTTTGGGGTACAGGGCAAATGTAAAGGGGTCACTGATGAGCCTGAAGTTTGGTTTACACAGATGATGTGTTACCCTACACACACTACTCGCTGTTTGTTGTACAGTGTTATATTTGTCAGATGATTTGAATGAACATAGGAAAACATGCAATGCATTAATAAGGAGCTTTGGGCAATATTCAGAATAAATGGCTCTAATAAGTGTAATGCACAATACTGTACACCAGTGGTGGGCAACTGAGTTGATATGGAGGGCCAAAGGTGTGGCCCTCGGCATCATTAAAGGGCCACACATAACATTTTCAATTTATACTGACTTTATAATGAAAATAGGACAGCAGGCAATGCTACAAGACATTATTTAAATACTAAAACTTTAAAAACTTTTTTAAATTATACTCCAAGCATTAGGGAACACTATAGTGTGGTAATTCACATTTTGTGTCATATATTTCATCAAAGGTTATGTGCCTCAAAGATATCATAAATATATGATATAAAGCCTTTGAGGATATCTATTGGGCACATAACCTCTGATTCAAGAAGATCTTGGGGGATCAGTGGACAGGTGAGTTCTGATGCGCTATGCATTAGCAGGTTATGGGGGCTGCATGTGTATTGAGGGGGGCTGTTGAAGAATGGCCAAATGGCGGCATGTGGCCCCTGGGCAGCAGGGTGGGCACCTGGGCTGTACACTGTGTTGAACTCATGCATTACTCCCATGTGAATATGTAGTGCTAAGGTGGTTCTTCTAGTTCACAATAAATCATAGTTCCAAAGGATAAATAAGAGTTCTCAGTATTTGATACGAGTTTTAAATTTATTTTATATCATATTGAGAGTGCATTAAGGTTTCCCAAATGTTGTGAAAAGCTCTAGTCATATACCTCCTCACTTATATAGCCAGGGTAGGTGGCCTCATAGAATTGTGAAAATCCTTACAGTCCAGCAGTAATATTTACTTTAATCATAATACGTTATTCTATATTAGGGACATTTATGTCATATAACATATTAAGTATAGTGTTTTAAATAATGATTCAGTGCAATACAGAGCAGAACCGTGCAATACAGAGACTTGCGGCAACCGGGTCACATGATCAGCAAATAGTGAACAGGCCATGTGTGATAAGCACTGGCATTTAAAATCTAAATAATTTTTTCCATCTGAACATAAACAAAGTATGGATGCAGCATCTCCCAAACCTAAGGCTATGCTCCCATTGTCTTTTTGTCTAAGGATCTCAGGTGGCTCTTAGCCTAGAGCCACCCAGGAGCCATCAGCACAATCTTCATTCCGGATGAACAAACCTTTACAAAGAATGTAATTGACAGTGCTTAACCACCACGTAGCACCCCAACTGTATTCTCTCATGGCTTTGATGGTTATGGTAGGCTGGCATCAATCCGATTACAGGGGTCACTGATATTGCAGAAATCACAGCAAATGCTAATAATCTTTACATCACAGTAGAAATGTGTAAATCTGAACAATTTTACATAATGTTTCTTTAAAGTTGTAACTACTAGCTGTATATGAAATAGTTACAGATCAAATCACTTGAATCACCAAAAGAACAACGGACAACTGAAAAAAAAATATTCAAAAGATAACTTTTACAATACGTTTTCTGTATTTTTAAATAGTACTACATACATTCCTTCTGTATTTATAGCAGTAATATTTTTATATCTGTTTTACATAACAAATACTTTCTGTTTCTATAGTAACTGAGAACTGTGTCAAAAAGACTTTTCAGTGACTTGTTAGAGAGTAAGTATAGGAAATTTGGCTTTTTTTAAACTTGTATAAAAGAAAATGAACACGTTTTATATATCTTTTATATTGTGTCATGGATATGATTCTTTGCATGCTTGGCTATTTGCCAGGAGTTTATCTTTAACCTCCGAACTCAGTACAGTCACAGTTTGATCACCATTACTACAGATACAGAAATACAAGATAGAATGCTCCCTCCACAGACCGTATGAATGAGTGTGTATAGAACTGATATTAGGTCAGGTGAACAATGCTCTATAACCAGGGGTGCACATAACTTTTTTAGTGAGCTCCTCAGATAAGACCAGGAGATGGTGTTTGATACTCACCCCATATGTATGTGGTCTCCCTCACTGTCCTCTGTGTCAGCTTCCTGCATGGTAGATTCTGCTGCAGATAGACCTCTCTGTTCCTGATCGGGCCTCCGATTAGCTGTCTCCATCCACAGGTCTCCAGCTTGCTTTGGGACACAGCTCACAGTACAACACTGTTTGAACCCCCAGATCTCATACCTCAGTAGTACAACCCTGAACATTTCTGGCTTACTAACTAACCCCAGAGACTACCTGAAGTCTAAATGTCATCCTTTCATAGTCATATTCCAACTGTCACACCGTGCTTTCCTCTTGTCCGATTTTACTATTACATACTCTGACTTTCACCCCCAGATCTGCAACACCCTTAGTAAGTCCAATCTTTTTTAGGGGATTATTAATTTACATTCCCAATTTCACACCCTTACCTGCAACCTTTCATAGTTTTTCAAGTTTCCCTGTGGTTATCCAAGTGACATTTAACATTTAGCTGCAGCTGCCAAAACACGGAGTGCCTCCAAGTTGTTAGTACACATATGAGATTCGTAACAATAATAAAAGGGACCAAATAGCTAGTATTTGGCCCCTTTTGAGTACCAGAGTACCATTTATGCGCACCCCAGTCTATAACTATACAAAACCATATGCATCAAGTAATGATCACATGCGGTTTCCTTAGCTCTGAGCTCACACTACATAAGGCCATGTAAACACTATTGAGACACTAATGAAATAATGTAAAGCACCTCAAATGTATCCAGTGTACATTCAGTCTACATACACATTTCTGTCCTTAAATGTAAACATATTTATCTTAAATTAACACATATATATTTCTGTGAAAATGAAATGTATTCTGTTGTAGCACAAAATATCTTCCCACAGGACTGTAATACTGGTTGAAAGTGTTTCTTATCACATAAAGGATATCTATGATGTCATTTCTTATGACATGCTACAGAAAACAAACAATAACACCCTCATTCTCAGGAATCCTTAGAGGGATAACATTTGCATGGTTCAGTTGTATGCAAAACTACTTTGTAAGGAAATAAAAATGAGTATATGTGTATATCCACTGCTTCAAGCTACCATCTACCAGTGACATGTTTTGGTCACCAACAGAGCCCCTAACTGCTCAAAAATCCACATAACTTGTCCCACACATAGACTCCAACTGTAAAAACTTCACTGTCTATGATAAATGTTATCAAAGCGGAGAGGTATCAAAGTCACCCTGTCAATTGTGCACATCTTATGTAAGGTTTTTACATCATCACATGTGCAGCCACACCTTAGCTTTTACTTGATGTACCCTGTATAATAAGACATCCTCCAAAAATAAGGCACCCTTACATTTTTGCCTCATGCTGAAATATAAGGCATCCCCCCAAAAATAAGGCAACCCTGAAGATATGGTACTGTAACTCTGGAGAGGGGGGACAAGAGGGGGCAATCGAAATGACACAGGAGGATAAGAAGGGGTTACTAAAATGGTAATCCCCCCTCTGAGTCTCCTGTGCCATTTTGATTCCCCCCTCTGATCCCCCTGTGTCATCTTTGGGGGCAAAATGTTATATTATTTTCTGACCTATAGCAAATTATGCAAACAAAAGTGACAACAGTGAGAAGAGTGTTGGTGTAAATCTAGCAGGTTAGGGGAAGATGGGCTTTGTCCTCTTTCAGATGTTGTTAATATCTACATTGTGGAAATTTACCATTACTCTTTGTTTCCATAACAGTAAAAGGAAATGAGGTGGAATCTTCCTAATGGGAAAACAACAAACACCCAACTCTATACAAACTAGATAAGCAGAAAGCTTGGGAGGGGTTTAATGGCAGAATTTACCGTTTAATGACTTCCTCTTGCTTCCGCCGTTTTTCATGTTTCTCTTTTAGGTAAGCCATGTTTGCTTCATTTCTCAAGCGATCGTTTTCTCGTGCAATGTCCGAAGCATTCTGTATTACCAGGCCATCATAAGCCTTGAGCCCCATATCTTCTATATACTGGAGAAAAGTGTCCAAAGTATCGTCCTCTTGACTTGCACTCATCATCTTGTCACAGGAAATCAAAGATTAAGCCAATCGCCCTGTAGGTCACAGAAAACATCAAGTCAATCATCAGATTGTTATTGTTAAGAGCTCTAAATATGGCCATAGACGTGTTGTTTTTCTGCCCGATGCTGTGTGCCAGCCATTACTTTTACTGCTGTCCCCATCCAAAGTAATGGGATTGGCCGGGAATTTACCGCCATGTCAGATCAACAAATAATCTGTCCATCTATGCCCAGCTTAAGCTATTTCAATTGTTTTAGTAGATCTTTTCTAAAAACTGTTTTGTTTTGTAGAAATGCACTGCACAAATGAGTATGGGGGTGTGTAAATTTGTGAACATTCTCAAGATTTTCAAAAGAGTTTAAATTGCAATCTACACTGATAATATTGCTTGTTATTATTAGTTGTTATATATTGAAATCCCAATACATTTAAAAGATTTAAATCCCCTTATGTACTGTAAACCTGAAACAATTGTAAAATTGTGATTATACAATCTAGTGCACCCATTTACAACTGAAGAAGAACCCACTTGGGGGTCATGCTGCAGGGGGTGCAGCTGAGGTGGAATCCTCTGCAGATTCTACGTCGCCTGTTTCCTTCAAAGTTCAGGAATTAGCTGTCAAACTGACAGCTCAGTCCTGCTGTGAAAGAGAACGATTCTCCCTGTGTCACCAACACCCATGTACTCCACTACCAATGTGACAGCTGACCGCTCAGTAAACACTGTGTGGAGTTGTCACAGAATCACAGTATCTACAAAAGGTGAACCATATCCCCCCAGTGTAATCTGCATGGCTGAACTGTCAATATAACAGCTTGGGTCATTTTTGCATTCTTTTATTTATGAAAGCTGCTCAACTTATCCTGGCAATTGTCCTCTGCAACTTCTGCATATTTCCTGCCCAAAAGCTAATTTTTATGCTCTGGGTAAAAAAATGACACATAATGCACTATAGTAATGCAGAAGTTAAACCAGCAAACGCGGAATAGTTAGGCAACCTGTTCACACTGGACATAATATAGATAGGGTTTGCAAAGGATCTGTAAATTGACATCTGTATGTATATATAGAACCTTAATAAATAGTGATGAGCAGCACAGGCAATATTTGTATTTACAAAATACCACAAACTTTTCGGTTATATGACCATAGAGTATGAAAAGATTAGGACTACTTATAGTTCTTATAATACTTGTCTTTGCTGAAGCATTATCTTATCTTTTGTGTTGCTGTGGTTTAGTCTTGTGTGGTCTGAATATACAATAGTTTAGGGAGTTTGGTTGAGTGAAGTTGGGCTTGACTAAAGCTGGGCATACATGATAAAAATTTTTATAAAATGCGATCACATAAAATTTGATCTTATTAGATTTGGATCGGTTTTACTACCATATAATGTGATGAATTCCAAACCGATCAATTCCTTTCCTTAGCCCAGTGCACATGCTCCATAGCATGATCAAAATACCTAGAAAACCCACCAGAGCGACCGACTGTAATTTACCAACATGTCTGATCACTTTTCAATCGTTTCGATCATTTTTGATAAACAAGAAAAGGAATCAATTTTCAAATGATCGTCCTAATAAGATCGTTTTTTTAAGTTGATGAAATGAAAAAATCAAACCTAGAGCAGTGGTCTCCAACCTGAGTTTGCAAGGGAGAAACACTATCAGTGGCGTCATAGGTGGGGGGACTCCCTGTGCTCAGCTTCGTACTCCACTCCCTAGAGAGAGGCTTGGACTCGCTGGTGAGCGGCAGCCCCATCAAATTTTAACTTTTTTACTAGAGACGGTGGAAATTCATTTTGAAAATCTGACTTCGCCTGCAAGTTAATTACAAAAACCCTGAACATGGTAGCATCCCCAAAAATGCTGGAGATATAAGGAAGGGTTGTGTGCATGAAAGCTAGGAGGAAGTTATCCCAGGGCGGGAGTGTTTTGATGTCACTTTCAGGAAAATGTCTGTTAATGCAGGTATGTGGGTGGGAGTTGTGTTGGGGGACCTTAAAGAACAAAGGTTGGGAACCACTGGTCTAGAGTACCAGAGCACAGATAACCCCAGTTAGTGCATTTGTAGCCAGTTATATAAAAATAATTGACGTACATAACCTCAATTTCTTTTATGTCTGTCTTTTTTTTTTCTTGTTGCCTATGCCTAAATAGCTGAAATGTAATAAAGTAAACAGAACACATACTAATCTTTTACACTATACTATACAGCATACCATTGTAAAAATAGCTATGATTACAAATATTATATGGCTTTTGATTATTTTAAGTTCCAACGTCATCTCTTAACAATGCTTCAGTTCCATGTGCTGTATTATTACTGCATCCTACGCAAAACTCATTCACAGTCCTTTTCCCCAACACCTACACACCCCAATAGATCATGAATTCATAAAAAACTTACTTAGCAAATCAAGACAAAGAAGAATAATGATTGCACATTGTAGTACCCCAAATCATCCAATCAGATTTTAGGTTAGCAGTTCAGGTAAACGATCTGTATGAAGTAATGTTACTTGAAGTGCATTAATGACTCAATATGCCCCTTGTTATAAAGCTGATGTGGCATGACAACTTGCAGCCTTCCAGCTGTTGTAAGAAGGGCCATTCCAGATTGCTCTTCCGGCCAGTGTCACTAGAATGTGTACTCACTTCATTGATAGAGTATGTCCATACATATTACTTACTTGATTGCATTTTGCATTTTCTATTTAAAACTCAAAGAAATATGTGAAAAAATGATAGCTTGATTATAAAAAACAATACAACATTGTCAAGTATATATTATACATGTAGTTTACCTTTGTCCTTGAATAACTTTTGATACCAGCTTCCTCTAATGCTCTAGATCAGTGGTGGGCAACTGAGTTGATATGTAGGGCCACAAGTGCGGCCCTCTGCATCACTAAAGGGCCGCACATACCATCGATCCAGACCCTCCCCCTGTCGACATATCTCAGCAGGCGGTGGACCAGATCCCGTCAGGCAGTCAAAACCCGACAGCACCTAACCCCCCTCCTGCCCCTGGGTGCAGTGCTCATATGTAGACCTGGTTTCCCTGATCAACATCACAATTTTACTGATGTAGGACCGCCAAAGTTGATTAGGAAAGCTGGGTCAGCGAGTGACCACTTCACAGGTGAGTTGCTATGTCCTAGGCATTAACAGTTTGGTTTTGGGGGCCGCATGTGGAGGACCAAGGGGGGCCGCCAAACAACGCCCAAAGGGCCGCATGCGGCCCCCGGGCCACAGGTTGGGCACCTAGGCTCTAGATAGTAATACTTTGAAGATGACCACCACAATTTACAATGATGTCTATAATCACACTAACAAGATATAGAAAAGAAGCAGCCTAATGACTTTCTTCAGCTCCTTCATTGTGCAACCAGCACGTTGGGGATGTGATTTGGTTAAAGAATCATGAAGATCAGATGGGTGATACATGGTTTCACAATACAAAACTGTACACACTATTGATGTTTTGCAGATATGGGAACCATTTGAGGCACTTTGCCGGCACACAAACAGCTCTTTGCAGAACTTAAGGCTCAATATAGCTCTCTGCCGAACCCTGATTGGATTTTAGCCATTATCAAAAGAGTAGGGATTGGGGAGAGGCCAACATTATGCTTGTCAACAGTACATTTGGTGAAAAGACAGGATGTCTGGTACACGGATAATAACGGTGTAAATGAAGGGAAGGAGAATGGAGCAAATACCTTTATTTTGTATTTATTGTGGCACAATCAATATATTTGCAGACAGTCTTCAGCAGATACATACGAGTATGTAGAGAGAGGGAAGGACAGAATACAGACTTCATGCATTTCTCTCACCTTGCAGAAATCATGGTTTATATAGAGACTTCACGACTTGTAGAAAAGAATGTATGATTCATGTGTTCCATCTCCCTTTTGCTTACTCAACTAGCCACTGTAGATCCTTACCAAAACTGATGTCACAATGGATCTAGTATAAGTCAAAGTCTTTTTTTTCCACCCAGGAAATATGGGATTTTACGCTGACTGGGGGTATTGGTTGCCACTGGCATTGAATTGGTGGTAAATGGCACATTGTTCACATTGGTGATCAGTATAAAAACTCATAACAACCACGGTCACTGTAGATTGCCACAGTACTGACCACCAAATACAACGAGGAGGTTAAAGATTTTACACTTGTTGTTTCCTAACAAAAATTTATAGGAATATGTATTCATATTCCTCAGCCAGTTTTACTCCTAACAACCAGCAAATGCCATCTTCTTCTTATGGAAGCTGATCCCCAGCCTCAGTGATTTTCTTGACTCCTGGTCCCTCTGACCTTTAATAAAAAAGTTGAAAATCTTCACAATATATTGATAAATATTCTGTTCTGTTATTCAACCATGGGCGTTTTCTTATTTAAACTAATATGACGTTTTGTACAATATATTATTATTATGTTTCTGAGCTGCTTTAGCAGATCATCCCTAAAGTTTTACTCTCTGTCAATTTTATTTTTAAATTTGATTAAAAATATCCTCTGTCTTTAAATTCTGAAAAACCTGTCAGGAAAAAGACTAATGGGAATCATGTCCCAACAAAAAACCCCAGTGACAGCTGACAGTTACGTTGGTATGAGCAAACAGCTGTTTTTTTCCGAATGTGGTAAATATTTGAAAGACATTTGTAGATGCAACAGGTGCTTTGTAAAATGCACACACATAATATCAAGGATTTTCAGTATATTGCAACATTTCACACTGAAGAGCACCACTGGGAGCAATGAATTCTGCTGCTACTCTTGTAATTGTTCTTCTGGGATATGGCAAAAACAAGAGTTCATACACATTGTTCACATTTATGCAAAGCCTGTTCTAGGGGACTAGAGCTGTTTAGTGTATGAAGTGCAGTGATTAGAATTCTGTGCATAGATGGGGAAATGAGAGCCCTGTCACCTCAGATCCCTCAATTGGGTAAAAACTATGCTTTATGCCCTTATGAGTCACTGCTTACGCTAGTCAGAATTACCGTCAGCATTGCAACACCATTTGTTGCTCTGGAATCCATTTTTGTTTAGTAAAGAATTTTTCAGTGACCATAAAAACAAGTTGTTTCTGCATCTGGGTCATAAAAAACCCTCAAAAGACTGTTTTACTTCCCTTTCCCTTTTTTTCCTGACACATCCCACCATGATTAATAATACATCATGTATGTTGCCATACAGATGATGTTATTATTATTGTTATTAATTTTTATAGCGCAAACATATTACGCAGCACTGAACATTAAATTATAGTTGGGATACAACACAAGACAACACACAAGTTCAGGAGGAGTTGAGCACCCTGCCAAATCAGGTTTATAATCTAATACAGTAGTTCTATTTTTGATCAGCAACCCCCGAAGTGACGTTGCGTCCTGTCACTTCCTGTATATGGAGCGCGGAAGTGCCAATGCGAAGTGTAATTTCGCATTCCAAACACTGGGAAGGGGTAAGTGTAATGTCCCTTCCCTCCTATGTTCCATGCCCCCTTGTGTAAATAAAGTGTGGAGTTGAAAGTTAGGAGGGAGAGTAATGCCCCATTCCTCCTTAGTTAGTGTGGAGGTGGCATTATTCTTCCTCCTAACTTCCCACCCCACTTGTGGAAATCAGGGCATGTTGTTGGCATCAGCTCTGATGCTTTCAGGGAAGGCAGTGACCCCCTGTGAAATGGTTGTTTGACCCCCTAGGGCCATGATGGCGAACCTATGGCACACTTGCCAGAAGTGGCACTCGGAGCCCTCTCTGTGGGCATGCAAATGCAGCTTATTGGCTCTCAGTTCTGTCAGTTCTTTTCCCCTCTCTTCTGATTGCACATAGCATCCCATACCCTCTCATATTCTATCTTATAAGAAAGTAGAGTGTGTGTTTTGTGTGTGAATATGAATTGTGTAATTCAGGTTAAATTGCCATGCCAGCACTTTCAGTTTGGGCACTCAATCCCTAAAAGGTTCGCTATCACTGCCCTAGGGGGTCCCAACCCACAGGTTAAGAACTACTGATCTAATAGGTTGGGGAACAAAGTATACAGAAGGAAGGGGGAATGGGCTTGGTAGGGTAATAAAGATAGTTAATTGCAAAGCCCCAGAAGATATAATTTCCAAGATTGCTGGAGTTGCAATTACCTCACAGTCCACTAGCCTAAAGTTTAAAAGAAATATGACCAAATATAGCCTTAGTATCACAAATCGGATGTCACAGTCACTCAAGGTAAGCCTAGGGGAGGAAAGGATGATACAGTCATTTCCCTCTATCCATGCCAGTATATCTTGAAATGATATTATGCGCAACTATATGTTCAGCTTTGAAAAGGGGGTAGAAGCTCTCGGACAAAAAACGATGAATGAGGAAAAAGAAAAAGGAAGTAAAAAATGGATGGAGCGGACATAAAGGTAATGTGAGAAATATAACTGGTGTAGGAGCTTATGCTTTGGGCTGCTGGTTTATAAACACCCTTTGGTAGGGGGTGTGTTGAATAAACTACTAACCTGTTGTGGCTGTAGGCCTGTGGAGAATTTTCCCTTCACCATCTCCACTCAGACAGTGTAAAAATTTTTTATTTATTTTGGTTGTGAGGTTAAACATCATTTTTGTACATAAAGTACAAAAGAATTTTCATGGCCAACTGGTGGATGGGGGTCTAGCATCTGGCCCTGATGGTATATTAGGACTACTGTATCTAGACATGATGACTATCATAGGAAAACACAGCAATTAGGATTGAACTGCCGGTCACAAAGGGAAAACTTGTGCTAGTGCATGTGGTTTGTTGGTAGGTATATGCTTCACCTTGCAGATCTGCTGTACAAGGTGATAGCTATGTTGAATTTGCAAAAATATGGCTTTATGATGACAGTTATTTAGAGTGAAATATTTATTTTATTGTGCTGACATGGTGGCCCTGGACTTTTATTCTGCACTCATTCATCACAATGATAGCGCATTACATTATTTCTTTCTCATGACCCTTTCATTTCTGTGATGCTGCAACAAAGAATCAACCCTGTAAAATAATACCCATATGTTACTGCAGGTAAAAATATTCTACACAGACTTTCATAGGAGAGACTCTGATTCAGAAAAGTCCACAACCTAATTTGTTCCCCAATATTTGGACCAAAATGTAAATCTAGGTGGAAAATATCTGCTTCTAATTTCTCCCTCCACTTAGTACAGTTTATTACTAACAGAACACATATACCTTTTTAAAGCCCTATTTCTGGGTTTCTTAACTATGATGTCATCATAACTCTCAGGGGGTCTCAGTGATTAGCACTCTGGCCAAGCTGAACTAGGGTCCCAGATTTTACTCCCTTACATAACACTTTCTGCAAGGAGTTTGCATGGGCTCCTCAGGTTTGTTTAGGTTTCCTCCAGGTAGTCAGTTTCCCCCAACATTCCAAAGATATACTGGTGGGTTAATTGGCTTCCCCCAAAATTTGAGACTATGCTAGTGACATATGGTAGGGAGATTGAGAGACTATGTACTCTATAAAGAGCTGAATAATATGTTGGCACTCTATAAATATTAGAAAATAATATAAGAATGTATAACTGCATAAGGGATAGTAGCAGGCAACAGTAAGCCCTAGGCTCCACATCCACTATTGGATCCGTTGGGTTCTGTCAAGCCTCCATTGCGTTCCTATAGACGCGGATGGCTGTGTCAACATCAACTGCAGAAGCTCGGACCAGCAGATCTGGGGCTCTAATGGGCTGTGGAGATAGAAGGAAGAGAGGGGTCAAGCAATTGCTTCATCATGTTTGAAGGATGATGGGAACACACCAATGGAGAGAGATTGACTATTTCAGTCAGTGCAGGGGCAAGGGTGGTAGAATGTATCTGGAGTCAAGTCATGAAAGGGTAGAATAGCAAGGTGGTAACTTCCCTCAGACTAACCAGGGCAAAAGAGGTGAGGAAACAGCACACAAAACTTTACAAGTCTCACCAGAGCTGTGGTGCTTAAGGTCTGACTGCTGGTGATGAAAGCTAACATATCAATCATAGGTAGAACAATAGAGACAAATCATAACTATAATATCTGCACTAAGTGTAAAGGCTCCCATACTCGATGTTTCAGTAGATTTTTGACCGTTCGATCACTGTTCGGCAATCGATCGAGTTCTGCCCACTCTGAACGATCAACCAAACAAAATGGTAATCGACTAAAAATTCGATTGGACATTGAACCAACATGTTGGTTTTGTTTTTTGATCGAAGTACGTTGGTGGACCCATAGCTCCCTATGCAGCAGCCTTTTCAATCAATGGATTTTGTGGAATCGCCCATTTTGGAGATCGTCTCATGTCCAAATCTACCACATATTGGATTCCCAAGGTGGTGTTCCATTGATTCCAAAACGTTCAGTCGCCGATTCCACGATCGCCGGGAATGATCAGATCTGGAATAGATCAATGACAAATCGACCCGCGTATGGCTACCTTAAGAAACATTTTCCTTTTTCATGTCAGGTCAGCATTTTAGCAGTCTGGCATTAGGTATGTGTGCTTAAATTATTTCACAAATTTCCAGGTGATTGCTCAAAAACATAAATAAAACACAATTTGAGTTCGGTGTTAAAATGAGTTTTTCCTGGTATACAGCTCAGTACAAAATTAGACTGCTCGGGTTATTCCCTGTAAACTTACTGTCACAGGTCTGCCATGGTTTTGACAACATAAAAGTCACTGTCATTTCCTAGACGGTCACGTGACACTTTACCGCTGTTTTGAAGGTGTCATTGTCTTGTGACAAGGACAAAACGACAGCATGATCTTCACAGCTAAGACATACATACTAAAGCAAACCATGGACAAGCACATTTTACCTCTTGAGCAATGAAAAGCTCTAAATATATACTGGCTTCTAAAAAATGACACATACAATAGAATGATGTTATTAAGTGATTTGCCAGCAACGGCCATTGGGTTGTATATTTTACTTATGCGACATCATAACATCTCATACACATTTATCAACAGGTCTAACAGTGGAATTCACAAATGTACAGTATAACTAGGTTAAAACATTTCTAGATGAGATCATTGGTGCCAATTAGTTGCGGTGCACAGGTGCAGGCCATAGAGTCACCACAATATTTCAACAAAGCACACTCATGGGACTTATAAACTAAGCAAAAATGTGTCTTAGAAAGGTCAACACTTTGGTTTCTGATGCGTCCTTACTCCTGCTGGCAGAAAGGCAGAAGAGAAAGGAAATTAGGATCTCACTCCTGGGACTTTGACATGTTTTGTATGGCATTTAAGCTGTCAAATGTAGGATGTTTTACCAGAACTTAAGCCACATCAATACTACTGCACACAACATTGTGAAAAACAAAGGCACTGTACGATTCCACTATAATGAACATTCTGATTGCTAATAATGGCTGCCATTAAGTTATAGAAAACAACAGACTGCTTGACTGTTAAGAATATGCACCAGATTTTTTGGGAAATCAAATCTATCTATCTATCTATCTATCTATCTATCTATCTATCTATCTATCTATCTATCTATCTATCTATCTATCTATCTATCTATCTATCTATCTATCTATCTATCTATCCAACTTTCTTGTTATATAGTTATCTAGTTATTGTTTGACGTTATATCTTTAAGGTCCAATAAAAAACATCCAGGTAAATCATATGTCTATCTTAATTGTTCAAAAATTGATTCCTTTTTTTGTATCCAAATTAAATATAAAATCAATCAAGCAGTGATCGAACATGTTGATAAATTTCAGTCTATCGTTCAAGTACCTGACAGGTTTTCTAGGGATTTCAATTGATTTGTATACGATTGTACTACGGAGCATGTTCACAGACCTAAGGAAAGGAATCAATCACGTGTGGTGGTAAAAACAATTCATATGTAATAAGATTGACTTTTATACCATCATATTTTAAGTTGATCGAGTGGAAAATCAAATTGTGTATGCCTAGCCTGTAATATCCTGTTCCCCCGAAAAAGAGGCATCCCCTGAAAATAAGGCTCCCTTACATTTTTGCCTCACACTGAAATATAAGGCATCCCCCCAAAAATAAGGCACTAGAAGATACAGTACTGTAACTTCGGACAGGGGGAATCAAAATCAAAATGACACAGGAGTATCAGAAGGGCTTACTAAAATGGTAATCCCCCCCCCCCTCTGAATCTCCTATGCCATTTTGATTCCCCCCTCTGATCCCCCATGTCATTTTAAGTGATACCCCCACCGTGATACCCCAGTGCTGTATTCTTCTTCATGGATAAGTAAGACATCCCCCGGAAGTAAGACATAAGGCAGCTCTTGGATTGGTCTGTTCATACTTATATGCAGGACATCCATAGTGGATGCCTGCATAGGTATATAGGCTGTATAGGATAAACATAATACAGTTTCTTTGGTGCCACATACACCTTAGGGTTTAAACAGATTAATCATGCCCAATAGTCCAATGCCACAACTGTAAGTGAATAACTTTAAGTGTACCACTTACCCCAGTCCTTCATTCTCTATTAATGAGTGTATTATGATTTGCACATAACCACTCACTTTTCTAATAATAGAGAATACCTCATTGTATATGTGTGTTTTTGTTATTCTATGAAAGTCATGAAGGATTGTCTCCTGATTTAAAAATAAAACACATTTACACTGAAAACTCCCCCAGTATTCCTGAATGTTTCCATAATTCTGCTGACCTCAGCACTAGATGAAAAGCTTAGATATTATCCATTAAAGAGAGTGCACATAGCCGTGCTCTATCCACACATTTTAGAGTATACATATAAATGTAGTTACAGCTCAAAGTTTTCTTACTAATGATGTCATAGTCAAATAAAATATGCAAATGAAATCAGGCCAAAGTCTAGAATGTATGCAAATAGCCAGAACAGCTGTGGGTGCACTGAGGTTGTAAAATGGTTTCTTAATCAAGCAGGATTCTCTTTGTTCTACAATACAAATACAATACGAAGGTAGATTTTCAATAAGAGGATCATGGTAAACATTTTTATAGGGAATTTAGGGAGATTTTGGAGAAAATTTGATTATAGGTAAACATGTGCTCTAAGTTACATAATACACTGATTGAATTTTGAACACTTAAGCCCCCCATACACATCCAGATTTTCTGTTCAATCAACTTAAAAAGATCAATTTTTTGGGGTCAGGGAAATCTGTGATTGATTGTATGTTTGTTAACTGTAGTAACAGATATTTGATCAACTTTTCTGTAGATAGACTGAAAGTGTTATGCATTTCAATACAACCAATTAAAATTTACCAACACGTCCAATCCTTTTTCAATCAATTTTTTCCCCAATTTTAATTGGTTTAGGTTGATCTAACTATGTGGGCTGCCATAGATTTTCAACCAATCAACCAAAAAAATTGATTGAATTGAGTTGATTGGATGAAAAATCTAGATGTGTATGGGGGGCTTAAGGGGCCCCATACACCTTAAGATTTCTCTGTCAGATTTCCTTTAGATCTCCTATTGTTTTACCAAAACCATGAAATATGTCCATGAGGCACATATAAACTATGTTTATATGTGCTGTATTATATTGCTGTATAATACTTATTTGCTTGGTGTTTCCCCTTAAGGGTAGCACCTGCTGAGTCATGGCTGGGTGTGTACTTCTACTTTTCCCTCCAAAAAGTAGCAGAGTTACTCCTGCCCAGTAACAGGCCTTATGCCAGCCCCTGTCTCAGGACATAAATAGGCAGACATCAGAATGTTCTGGGTTTTCTGGCTCTTCTCTCATCTGCATCTCCATGGAGAACTACAGCCTCAGCTTTGGACCCAGCAGACAGTCCCAACCTACACCCAGCCGAATAGTTCCAGCAATGCGGTAGCAGCACAGTAACGCTTTCCCTACAATTGAACCCCTTCTCTGCCCTCGGAACTGCACTTGTACATAATCCTCAATAAACTGTAAATTGCCCCCTACCGGCTTGCATGGACCTTCACTTATTGGAGTGTGAGCTCAGCCTGGAAAGTGGACAAGAGAACATCCCTAAAGAATCTGGTGTCATGAGTAGTTTAAACTTTGCACTCACACAACACTACTCATTTATGAATGGCCGCCATGGAGAAATGAAAAAGTAAAAGGAAGTTACACAATATAGGCATCACCTTATCTTAAAGCAGGGTACAGACGGCCCGAGCTGACAGCATCGGCGTGCACTCTTTGTGTGCTGCAGCTTCAAAGAAGATGCCGATCTTCATTGAAGTTAATGGCATCTGACATGTCTGTTTTCTGGCTGGCCGAGCTGTGGGGCAACAGGGATCTGTCGCCCTATGTGGGCACCCCCGATTGCCGGCCGATTTTGCAGCCGACTGATGCCCGCAAGCGTGCACGCCCGTCGTTGGCGACAAAATCGGCTGCCGATCGGTGCGTGTATGGCAGGCTTTACCCTACTTCTTGCACAGAACAATTATAAATGCAAACCAATCATATTATTACATTATGACGGTGAAGAATATCACAGGTAAACTGATATTTGAGATTTATTTAATTAACACCATGATTCAGCACAATTTTCAAACTTTGAAAATCTGTCTTTAAAAGTTCCTTTTCTATATTTCAGATAATATATTGTCTGCAATTCTTTGGCCGGAAATACATTCTGTAGTTTTATAAATAAATCTGTGCATCTGCACTTAAGTTCTGAAACCAAGACCTTGAATAAGTACTTTAGAACAGAAGAGTGGAAGTCTCACGCATTACAACCTATCAGAGATGTCATTTTAGTGAGTTTAAATGGCTGCTATAGTTACATGGAGGCTTTTTCATTGAACATTGCCGATATGTTTACTGACATATAATAAAGTATAATAAAAGTAATTGCTCTAAAAAGAAATGTACCTATGGTACCTATTTTACCATAATATAGCTGTAATATATATGATACCACTATATATATATATATATATATATATATATATATATATATATACTGTATGATGCAGTATCTTATTGATATACAGTATCAGATACTGTATATAGAAATATATAATATCAGATTGGATAATACGAGAAAGCCTTTGAGTGAGTGCATTTGGGGTATTTTACTTATCTTCAAGTGGTCAGGTATATACTTTAAGTATGTGGTCCACCCCTTCTAATATTACCAATGGAAAAGCAAAGTGTCTTCTATATTTTCTCATATTTCATTCAGTTGAAAGTTATCGGAAACGATTCTCAAAAACACATATAAGCCTCTTTGCTGGTGCTGGTACTGTTGCCCAAGTTGGCATCAGCCAAACACAGATACGTCTCTTCGCTTGTGCTTGTGGTTGTTGCATTATTCTTCACTAAGAAAATATCGACAGTACAGTTTAAGTGAAATATCACAATATAAAAATCAATGCCAACAAGTAGCATGCCTTTAATTTTGCATTTCCACCCTTTACCAAGCAAGACCTTCAGAAACAAACCAATTTTCATAGAAGGAAGTATTCCTTTATTAAGGATGAATCCTGCCTTTCCCTCTTTATAGTTATTCCATGTGGATAACTATTCTCCCATTTTAGCCAGGGGTAACCAAGACCTAGCTCATATATCTAATGCCAAAGTACCAGGGGTAGGAAGAATTGACTTTCAAATAGAATTTCTTAAAATATTCCCCCTATTCCACTGTCCTCCGGAATATTTCCAGTCCAAAATTATATTTTGAATATTTAAGCTCAAACTTATTTAGTAAAACATAAAATGCTGATGACATGGCTTATTCAGTTATTACATATATGAGTTGCCTTGGTTTCTGGACCAGTTTGATGGATGGTTTCTCTAGAAAACTTTGTGCCCCAACTTAATACCAAATACCTTATTATCCAGGGGCATGGGGTCTCTCATGGCATCTATTTTAAACTTAAGCATGTCCAAATTAGATTGTCAATTACAGCTCCTGCCCCAGTTTTGGCCTTAATCAGGAAACTATAGGTCTCTATTCATACCATAACTACTCCACTTAGATTTTACAAACTTTTAATATAAATCTATGTAGAACCAGGCTACATATGGCTACTGTTGCAGCTGCACCAAAAGAGGAGGGATGTACACCAATGACACAATACTCCTGCAGTGCACTAGGAAAAGTGAGCTCGCTTTGTATTTACTATGTTGAGGATGTATTCACATGTATCAAATAGAGGGCTGATGTAAGAAGAGGGGTACGTTTAGGAAAGCGAACCTGAGAGATATTATTTTAAACATGAAGGACATGCTAACAGAAGTAGATCAAAATAAACATTTTAAAAACAAGAGAACAGAGCTAGTGGAAAGGAGAAGGGGAATGTGAGAAATGTCCATGATTACTCCAGATGAAGGTTAAACAACCAGGACTGAGTAGAAGGTTATAGAGCCAGAAGGAGGGTGGAGAACTGGTGTGCTGTAAATAACAGGAAGTGTACTAGGAATGAATAGGAGGAGGTGTACACATAAATAATAGCCAAAAGACAACCACAATAAATAGAGTCCTGATTAATGAAAGAGAGAGTATACTAGATTACTAGGCATGGCTGGAAAGTGAAGGATATGTGTGCTGGTGATTCGGACTAGCGATGCATGCTATAATGTATGTGTAATCTATTTATATGATGTAATGCATATATTCTGAAAGTATCAAGTGCTGTAAATTTATAAGGGTGCTTGAACTCCGAAATGTAATTTAAAGCTGTGCTTTAAGTTGCTAACAAACATCTGGATATCTAATTAATTGATCCAATTGATAACAGCAATAAAATGAAACAAAAAAGTGAAAATTGCATTGAAATACCTGAAAAAACTGGTAACATTGGACTTAATCAGCCCATCTCATGTTAAAGTGAAGGATCCCTAGTTTTCATATTGTTGGAGTATTACAAATCTAATGTAATGTATGACATTTGGCACTCGTTTAATCAAAGATTTATTTATGAATGCTGGCAAAGAGTCATGATACACTATGTTCTGCAAATTGCAATGACTCATCTCCAAATTGATATCTCCTTTTTGTGCACTATATATTACAGAATTGCTAAGCATTATACTTGGAGTGAGGCCTCTTACCTTATTACCTTATGATAACAACAGCTTAAAACATACAAGTGGAGTATAATACAAAAGACAGTGGACTCACCTTTGCACCCTATGCCCAAGCTGCTGAAGCTCTCATAGACCAATGTGCTGACAGAGCAAACAATTCCATGACTTTTTGTCTCTGGCAAACCTCTAAACTTTGGTACTTAAAAAGAGGGACAAAGTGGACTAAAAAACAAATGTGGATAGGTGGAAAATAGATGTGACTAAACTATGCTGAACAAAGAGCATGGCTTAAAGTTTCTCAGTTAAATAGAGCCTGAGCTTACATAAAAGCATTGTACACAATCTAAACAATAGTGCCCAGCAGGCAGTGGGGGATAACAAAAGTGCACAGAACAGGGTGACAACAATAGTGCACAGCATTGGGTTGTAGAAAACAATAGTGGACAGCAGCAGGTGGAGGACAATGATAGTTCCTGGAAAAGCTTAAGAAAATAGAATAATGCCCAACGGGGGATGGGGTAAACATTGATGTCAGTATAAATACTCACTTAGATCTAAAGTCTGTGTCCTTCTGTTCTGGTATCTTTCTCTGTTTGGACAGAACATTCTATATAGAGCATATACCTCTACAGAGACTATAGGATCAAACATTTTAGGACTAGACTATGGGACAGCCTGGATTCCAGGCATGTGGGTATTGTTCCACAATCCAAAGACAATCCTGTAGAATCTGGGATGGTCAAAGAGGCATCAACTGGGCTCAGAACTCAACTTAAGCTGTTAATAAAAAGTATGCTTTATTTCTATTTTAACTCATCTCACTGGATATTTTATGTAACCTGGGTAAATCAAGTTGAAAGTTGCACAATGTTCGCACAACTATTTTCAAAATAACTGTAGATTGAGTGCACATAAACACAATTAGGGGGCATTCACACAGGTGTCTAGAAACACAGCGTTCCAGCACCTGGACAGCCGAATAGTGACGAACCAAACAAGATGCAAGACAAGGCATCTCCTAGTTCCTTTTTGGGCGCCAAATATGGATAGAACAGGAACCTTTCTTAACGCACCAAGAACGCATAAACACTATATGAAGGCACCAAAACCC
>CM070035.1:44739369-44767173 GCA_036250615.1 Ptychadena robeensis | reverse complement strand
GATGGTGGTGTTGCAGTCAGCAGCTGTGTGAATGCTGCCTTACAGTCCCATTGTTTCTTGCAAACATTGAAAGCCTTAACATTGTGTGGAAAACTATGACATTCAAATCAGTAATGCTTTAAAAGCTTTCACATCTTATTTGTTTAGAGTTAACTGTGTATGATTTCTCCAGTGTGCACAGCTATACTTAATATGTTACAATTGTTGTTGTAAACTGCTTACAGACTAAAGTTGGCCATACACCTTTAGATCTCTCTGTGAGATATCCTTTAGATCTACCAACAACTATGTAGTGCCGGGTCCTCTGCAATTGAACACAGGTAGACTTGATGAGTTAGAAAGTCCCTCGTATTAAATGCTTTTGGTAAAACAAAAGAGATCTAAAGGAAATCTGACAGAGAAATCAAAGGTGTATGGGGACCCTAATATATTGTGAACTGCTTATAGTACATACAGTACTCAATTTGTTAAAATTTCTTGAAATTTTTTGTCCAAAATTTTATCTTTCCACTTTCTGTGACCCCGGAAGTGTTATTATCTGAGCACTTCCTACTTCATACAAAGTGGGAGGATCCATGTGAACTGATAATCCACCACAGTCTCCTTGGTGTTAGGATATTAAGTAAGGATCGGGGGATTTTATAGCTACCCTAAGAAAAGTCAAGGTTAACACTAAGGAGGTTAAATGAGGGGTTTCCAAATAACAAAACAAAATACATTGCTAAAAGAAGTGCAATGAATCAAAGCCCATGCAAACACATTGTGTTTAAGGTGATTGGTTGATTTCTAAATTTCTGCTTTGTATAAAAAAAAAACATTTGCGGAAATTGTTAAATGCAAGAGTCATGTGACACACCCTTTGCATGACGACAACCTAAATAAAATGTACGCTGTCATTTTATTCATAACACGCACTGTACTACTATTTACTAACGCATCGAAAGCCTTCATACTTAAATGCAACATGAGAAAATCCAGTGTTGGCTAGATGCTGGGTCCATTATCTGTATCCTTATTCAAGCCAATACATCATTTTCTCGTCTGTTGTTCAATATTTTCCACCAGAAACCCTGACTTAAAAATAAACTGATCATTACTGAACTAAAATGAACACATATGTTTCCATCATATATTATTCATAATCTCCCAAAGCAAAACAACTTACCAGCTGGCAAAAAATAGTGCGGGGGCAGAAAAATATCTTTATAGCAAAACTTAATGAGTAATAATCTAAATCATGGAAAAGTGGTGTTATTAGCCCAAGTTAGAAATATGAAGAACAGGTGGCAATATGAATGTAAGGGAAGTGCAAAACTAACAATGAACTTCAAGTTAGCAATCTGTTTGCTTTGGATTTAAGGGGAAATAATGCTAAAATAATGAAGTTATACAACTTCAAAATGAGGGATGTTTTCATGGAAACAGCATCTCTAACAATAGTTTGCAAGAAGTAGATTGTAGATGGGCACATGGATACTTTATTACAGCTGCTGTATAACAATTAAAATGTATAGAAATCAATACATACCAGAAGAACAATGTTCTAGTTGCCCAGTGCAATCCGTGGTTATCAGCAGGAGCCCTGTCTTGGGTTGGATCTCAGTACAACAGAAAGGGTATCTCAGCACCATAAACCGACTTGTATTTTGGACTTTCTTTCTTCAGCTAAAGTGCATTTTTACCATAATGTAGTGCACAGTGTAAAGTCCAGCATCCTTAGATGTTGGCAGCCCACTAGGGTCCTTGGTAAAGGCTTTGGCCTTTAAAGTTGGCTACCCAAGGTTGCAAGAGACAGATCAATACGTATAAAAAGAAAGGTTTCCTCTTTAAATCCACAAGAAAGGGTAATAGCGCATAGATAATGGGTGTGTGCCAAGGACACCCAGGACTGTGGTCCGACACTGGAGAGTGTGGCTGAGATCTCTCCACTTTACTACACTGAAAATTGCAGCACCATCAAATGCAATGACACTCCGCTGCTGTGTGTGGTGCCTCATTGGAGTAGACTCAGGGGAGACAGGAACAGGTAGAAAATGTTGGCAAATTGGCAGTCCATGGCTTGTTCCTCATGAAATGAGGAGTCTCTGGTCATCAGTTAGATAGAGATGGGCTGTAAGCAGCCTGGCCCATGGTGCACCCCCTCCCCTGTGACTGCCGGCAGACTTGCTCTCCCTTGCAGACTCTTCTAGTCCATTGATGCTTTATTGTAGAGGAGATTAGTCAGGGAGACAAAGAAGCAGCCTACCTTGTGAGAGGAGCCGCGATCAGCCGAACCCTCTCCCTTCCAGCAGCAGCACAGAGAGAAGTGAGCATTCCAGCACCTCGGACAGCTCCTGCTAGTCAGGCCCATAGAAAGCATGGAGAGCAGGTGATGGATCCTGCCATAGCATCCAGCATCAGCACCAGCATCAGCACCAGCATCCCGGCTCCGAAATCAGCTACAAAGCACACATCCCAGGAACAAAGACTGCAGTGACCCTTAGCCCATGCTGGATGAGACTGTGCCCGCTGCTGGCTCCCCCGGACACAGCTCTCTCCTCCTCATTGTACAGCCGGGAAATGCTCACAGCTGACGTCTAGCAGGTCTCTGCCGCCGCTGGGGGGTGAGGAGAGGCGGAGCACAATAACCTCGTCACAACAACCCCCCCCCCCCCCCCCCCCCCCCCCCCCCCCCCCCCCCCCCCCCCCCCCCCCCCCCCTGCCACCTGCTCCCTCTGCATCCATCACTAGGGCCCTGGGATAAAGCTGCTGCTGCATGGATTATCCTGCTATCACCCAGACACTTCCATCACTAGCCTGTGCCTTGTGTGTTCTCAGAGTGGGGGAAATCCCCTGGCAGTGAAAGGGTTACAGCAGTGATATAGATACATACACACACACACATACATTCACTATTCATAATGCTCCTGAATGGGGTATCATCACCAAACTTGCTGGAGATGTACAGAAGGGTTGGGGGTATGCTGCAAAAAAAGAATATGTCTCTAACACAAATAGTTTTTGCACAAATTAAGTTCAAAGTCAGGTACAAATGTCAAAAATTAGAATTTCGACTTTATTTTTTAACTTAATTAATGCAAAAACTACATGTGCTAGAGTAAAACTTTCTTTTTTTTTAATCTTCCCACAACCCTTCTCTACATCTCCAGCAATTTTAGTGATGATGATTCAGAGGCTTTGTGAACAGCTCACAAAGTCAGCAATCTTTAACCGACCATCTTTAACCCTTCCCGCAGATTTTGCTTAACGGATGTAAAAAAAACAGGGGTGATGCAGAGTATAGCGGAGGTACCATAGCCATGCAAGTATTCTAGCTGGACATAGTAAAAGTACAAATAGCAGTGCCCATAAGATAATGTAAATCAGTAAAGAAATGTCAGCATTTTTATTCTAATTTGGATAAACTTTAACTTTATTAAATGTGGTGAGCTATTGAGGCAATATATAGAATGAATACATATGCAGCTGATACAGCTGTGCAGTACTCATAGGATGACCGCTTTCCATATTTCTATTACTGAATGGTATATCATATCTGGTGACAAAACACATACAACTGGCTCTTTTTGTTGCAACAAAAGTAATAATAAGGCAACCTTATGATATACCAAATGGTATTAGTGTTGATGGTAAGCTGTGGGGGTGGGGGCTTCCTTAAAAGGATTCAAGTAATGATCTAGAGCACACAGTATGATTAATTTACACTATCAATTCCACAATCGTACAATGGTGGGCATACTCCATAGTGAGATCATATACAAATCGATTGAAATACCTCGAAAAAACATTAAATACTTGTACGATCGACTAAAATTCATGATCACTTTTTGATCACTTTTATGTTTTATTTTCTTCAATCGTACCAGGTGTGTGCGAAACGATTTAAGTACAATCCACTTAAAAATCGCTATAAGTTGATCGAACGGAAATGAAACCATTCAAAATTTCATAACTTTAATCACTGGGTAGATTAGGTAAATCACCCCAGTGGAGACTCAGAAAGCAATATCATCTTAACATACCCTGTTTCCCTGAAAATAAGTTTTCTGATATTGCTAAATAGGAAATTTGATTGGTTGGTTGACTGATTGGCCACTATAATCTACTATTTGGCTAAAAGCCCTTATTAATAAGCCCACTAATGTACAAGAAAGGTAGGAGCCATTTATATAAAACAAATAACGCATTTTATTTTCTAACAAGTGCTTGCTACATTTTTGGAAACCATCCCCAATCATTTCAATGGGGCCAAATAATAACAATACATGGCACAAAGCCCAATGAGGATCGATTATTTCAGTATTCCGCGGAGGAAAACAGATCGCCAAGCGCATATTTGTTTTAAAATTCAAGTTGTTTTTGGTCATTAGCAGTAAAAATATCAATATTTGTGCAGAAATGTTGCCTTTAGTGTATTACGCTCTACTTCCTAGGACTCGGAATGTGTCCCTCATGCTGGCTGGTTCATGGCTTGGCAAAGACGGCCATCTGTTATAATGAGTTATTTAATCAAACGCGTATCATTGACAGCAGGCCATTCCAAAGAGATGGCTGTGTGTGTGTTAAGTGTGCCTGGCTCACTTGTAGCATTGCAGTACACTATGGTGTGTCCTCATTTTTCATGGTATATTAACATCTTTACCCACTTAAATGTTAGAGATGAACATGCCTGGTTTGTTTGGAGGGTGTTTGTTTCACAGTTTTGGCAGTTTTATGCTGCGTCTGGGTTGGGAATGCAGCTCCGCTGCCTGCTGCCTATAATTCACAAACACGGCTGTTAATCTATGAGGTAGATGATTTGCTAACATTTCAAGTGTCAATTAATTTGGCAAGACTGCTTATGTAAATCAGCATACGTTTATGTTAATTGATTTTTTAAATATGTGCTGTGTTGTTCAGATGTTTCTCTGTTCAAAATCCATTCTTTTAGTGTGTTTACTTAAAGTAGACTGATCACTAAGGCCCCCCATACACCTTCTAATCTTACCATACAATTTCTGTACAATCAACTTTTCTTCTACCAAAACCATGTAATATGAGGACCTTTCTAAACCTTCCAATAACTATGTATTCCATCAGGGAGGACCCGGCACTACATAGTTGTTGGTAGATTGAAATTGTATGGAGTAAAGTTGTATGGGGGTGCTGAAGAGATTATGTAATTATGTCATTATTCATTTACTGCCAGGAATCGGCACGTCTATGTCCGGGTTTAGTATGTAGGTCAGATCTTCAGAATCACAATGCAATTGCCATTCCTTAGGACACATTCATCAATGGGATCTTATATAATGGCAATTTAACTGTCAAGTTAATGTAAAGCCCCATAGACGGGTCGATTCCTGGCCATAGTTGCCGGCCCGCAACTACAGGGGAGTCCACCTTGAGGATCTGACCTAAAAAGCCGGCAGGTCGGATCGCACGTGGATCCGTCCTGCTGGTTCTTTTTATGCCCGATCCTGCTGCAGGCAGTTAACTCGGAGGGGAAGTCTCCTCCCGCTCCAAGTTAATTGGCTACAATCTGACAGGAATCACGTGTGTTGGTGGAGCACACAGTATTCCTGTCAGTTCTGTAGCCGACTCCTCGCAGCGTGGTGACATCACCACTCTGTAATGACTATGCTACAAGCTGGCCATAGATCAAGACGTCTATGAATGGCTTAAGTAAAAACTTCATTTTATTACCATACCTGCCAAAGATGTGTGTTTAACAAAAGGTTTTCTTTTAGGGTGACACCACTCCCCATCTTTCCACTTTCTTTTAAAGCTGGCGATTTCTTTTAACCACTCTTTCCCCATCTTCAAACTCTGGTGATCCAGCGTTATCATCATGTCATATGGGTTAAGCTGGCCATACACCTTTAGATCTACTAACAACTATGTAGTATAGGGTCCTCTGCGATTGAACACAAGTAGACTTGATGGTCCCTCATATTACAAGGAAATCTGACAGAGAAATTTATAGGTGTATGGAGACCCTTATTAATGAAGATCATTCATGTAATAACAGTTTAACACATATTTCTGGCATTGTCTACTGTTGTCACTAACAGGAAAAAGCCATGTTGCCTTTTCTGCTATACCTGCATATAGACAGGAATATGTCACAGGGAATCTGTAAATTGATGATTAAAAACATTCTATAAAAAAATAGACTGCAGGTGGTCATTTAAAGTTCCTTTAAAAAAAGAAATTCCCCAATGTTGAGTTTTACAAATACTTTGCTATTCCAAATGTGTAGAATGTGATGAACTCAGGACACCATGGAAGCATCCTGCAGCAAAGATTTTTATGGCTTTTTTGCTACATTGGAACTTGAGTTTCTGTGGTGAGTCTGCTGTCTGTTTCCCAAACCTATCTGGATCAGAGAGTTTTCGGGTAACCTCCTTGCTGAGATGATTTAGTGGTCATCAGTTCAGTGAAGGATTTCCACAGTGAGATTTGATGTTGTACACGTTGGCATGAATGCCGCCATCCTCTATTATAAGAGTTCTTTTTGATCACTTAAATGAAATGGGTATTGAGAGGGATTTTTCACCCAGAACTTTTATACCCAGACTTCAGGCTCGCTGTCAGGGGGGGACAGGGGACACTCCTGTCCTGGGCTCCCCCTCCTCCCCTGTGTGTGTGAAAGTATCCAAGCTGCTACTCTGACAAGTGCTCACTAGTGACATTGTGGCTGAAGTTGGTATTGTAGGGAGATTGAGATTAAAGCTCAATTACAAATTAAATATCTGTGCAAAAACTGCACTTCATCATGTATACACTACTGTAGTTGAATTTTTTAGATTGCCAACATTATTTAAGTTTTTATTGTTAAATGTATACAATTTATGTCCCATGGATAACCGCAGGGAAACATTAATAGCTATGAAAGGTTGCCGATAGGGAAAATTGCCGATAGGGAAAATGTAAATGACTAATCCCCCAAAAAATTGGACTGCATGCTGGAGATCTGGGGGTTGAAAGTCAGAGCAGGCATATGTAAGACCCTAGCTTCAATGTTTAAGCTGCCCATTGACGGCAATGGGGCTATGACAGGGCTGTCTCCACAGCCCGTCAGAGCCCTGAATCCGCTGGTCCAAGCCTCTGTTGCGTTGATGTTGATGCAACTACGTGCGTCTATAGGAACGCAACTGAGGCTTGACGGAACCCAGCGGATCCAATAGCGGACGTGGAGTTATGGCCTAAGAGTAAGATCTGACAAGAGAATGCACAGTATGAGATCTGGGTTTCAAACAGCGTTGTACTGTGAAAGTTACATTTGACCAAAACCCAGCTGGTGACCTGTGGATGGAGACCACCACAAATCGCAAATCGGAGGCTCAATGTAGAACAGGGAGGTCCATCTGCAGCAGAATATACCATGCAGGAAACTGACACAGAGGACAGTGAGGGAGACAGTGTGCACACCTAGGCAGGCTTCTTCTGGAGCCCTCAGACCAGGAAGGTGGAGGTGCTAGTGGTAGGGGACCCAGAAAAATGACCTAGTAGCTAATTTTCTAAAGGTGGCCCTGTTAGACTCTATCATGTTTCTAGCTTTTTTTGCTAAATAAAAAAATAGGTACGTGTTTAGGTGATACAGAGCACTGCTACTGACTCTACCACAAAATATAGAAGACTAGGCAATTCTTAATGTGAGGTTTTATTCTGATGAATATTCATGAGTCTGGGTTTAAAGTCTGATTGATTTGCATATATTGGATTGGTTGGCTAGGATTATGTGACTAGACAGCCAATAAGAAAAAAGCACATATGGACCAATTTATTCTATTGATTATGTGCTTCTCCAGGGGTTCTTCTGCAGTAATCTATGCAGTCCTTGTGTGATCTTTCTCCTATAAAATGACATGGGCAGAAGGCAATGGTTCTCTATGTCATCCTACTCTCACTTTTTTTTTTGAAAGATTTGGGAAGAAGGTAATGGTTCTTCATTACCAAGGGCTTTTCTATCTTTTCTGCCCTGTTCAGTTCTGTTTTAAATTTTTGTGAAAAATTTGAAATGTTAAGATTTATTGCATTAATCTTAAAATGAAGGTGCAACCAATCTTTAAATTAAAAAATTTTGATTCTTGATGCAGTTTGATTTTTTTGTTTGATTTTTGATTCAGTTTCTAGACTTTTGGGTGCCCTATGCAAGTTTGTTGGATGGGGCCCCCTGCTGACCCGTACCCTGTCAGCAGACACAAGTGGTGTGCCCACACAGTTCTGTACTAGCACACTGCTCCTCCTTCCTCCATTGATAAGACCCCCCCCCCCACAGTCTCACAGAGACATAAGCAGTGTGGTATAGGTGAGGTGGGGAACTGTATGGGCACACTGCTCTTCCTTTTCACCAATCCCTCTCATCCCTTCCCACCCCCCATCACCAGAACAAAGTGATCGCTGACACAAGTGGGGTGCCTGTACAGTTCTTTCCCTGAACTGCACGAACACGTCGCTTTTGTACGGGAGGGAGAACGCTGGGGACCACTGGGCCTGGGGGGCTCTATGCACTTGCATATTGCACATAGCATTAGACATAGCCCTGCTGGCAAAACCATACTTACCTTGAAACTGTATACATTGGCAAACATCTGTCCATTTTTGTAAATAATACTGTGCATGTTTGGATGTCTAAAGCCTGGTCAACAAACATACAGCGGATAGGCATGAGCCTTGTGGTTGGTTTTGGAGGCTATATATGGTAAATTAATACTATTTTGGATGAATGAGTATATCCCTCGTTGCCTCTGTGCTTTTTATATGTAAACCTGGCATAAGCTATCACAACTTAACGTTTGGTTATTTAATCCTTAAATCAATTACGATTGAAAGAGTAAGCAGATTTGACCTCTCTATCTACAATTTTTTTCCTTCTTAAGGGCGCACAGCGATCAGTCAGCCATAAAATTGGGTGCTGATCTAAAACTTAAAGAGCCGAAATGGGCCCCCAAATCGTTCTAATGTCCGTAATTCTTAGATTGGTTTAATACTTTAAAGTATGGGTATGTCTCCCATATCTAAGATCCATCGGGGGTGAGGATTCACAGTCTGCCTGCTTCTCTCCCTGTGAAGGGGGAAGGGGGGAGGGAAGGTGCTAGCAGCTCCTCCCTCTCCCTTTTGTGCTAGGCTGCCAGCTGACTCACAGCCGGGTCCCTAGATGCTGTCTGCCGGTCTCCCTAGCTGTCGGCGAGCTGACGGCCCGAACAGCTAGGGGGACCTGGCGGACAGCCCTGGCACGCAAAGGGCCCCCGAGCCGATTGTGACCGATGTTTTGGCCAATTGACCATGCAGGGTGATGTGCTCATGCACGGTCAATCGGCCTTAACATCGCGTTACAATCTAAACGTGTATGGGGGGGCTTTACTGTGGCTAGAAATTGTGTATATCCAAATCACAAACTCAGCCAGAAGGCCAGTCTAAAATATTTTTGGAAAATGACGAACAATGGCACCATTTCTATTTCTACTTATTCAACATACTCTATATTTATTGCACAAGAGCTTGAGGTGGCAGTAATTCCTGTATCCAGAGACCCTAACCTCCACATAACTTGACCATCACAAATTTTGATAACTACTATAGGGACCCATATATGGGTTGGTTTTTCATTCTAGGGTCGATTTGCATGGGAAACAAGTGCAAAACCTTTGTTCGATCTATCCAGTTTGAAGAAATTGCGATTGAACAGGAAACCAACATGTTGGTTAGATCCCTGATTGATCGTCATTGCTTTGGATGTGGTCCAGGGTCCCAATTAAAAATATCAACCAGTAATTGATTGCACAAAATGCTGCGCAACAATTCACCAATTCGATCATTCGATCCACCTGTGTATGGGCACCTTAAGAAGAGACTGTGCTTGACTAAACCACTTTCATTTTATTCAATATGCATTGATATTTCATCTCTTAAATTATTAACCAGAGACAATCTGCATATATATTTTTCCTGCTCAGATTTTTTATTAGCGAGTTAAACCACAATACGTGATAATCCTTCGCCACAGTTAACTATGACTATGCACTTACTGGAATGAATAACTCATTAGAGCTTTGACATAATAATTAAATCGAGGACTTCACATTTGCATAACAGGCTTCAAACCCAAGATCACCCTAGTAGTCACCCAAACTCTGTAAAGGCAGGTGAGCTACTAATGTTTTATGTATAGTTGCAGATCAAACTTTTGGTTTAAGTTTTGAATGGAAATCTGTAGAACTGTTACAACAAGTAAGTTTTAGTAAGTGGGTACATTAAAACCTGACATGGGGGTTAACTTTCCACTTTAAAACAATTTGGACTCTTGTTATGTTATTTTTTTAGAATGAAGAGCAGGGGTAGGCAAAGTGTGGCTCCGGAGCCATATATGGCTCTTTAGCCCCTTCAGTCTGGCTCAGTGGCATAGGGACCAATTCTTTTTTTTATTTTTCTCCCTTCATGCACCATCCCCGCAACAGGAAAACCCCCTGCGCTACCACCACCAACACCTGTGACTACCTGTAGGGGGCACTGTGGCTACTAATAAGCTAATTGTGGGGGCTCTCCATTTACCATTAAGGGAGGGGCTTTATGGCTACCTACAGGGGGCTTTTTGGCTATCTTTAAGGTGGAGGGGACTCTGGCTACCTACAGGGGGGCGCTCTGTCTACCTATTTGGGTGCTATGTGGCTTAAATTCAAATCAACAACATACAAACCTGACTTACCCAAACTTTCCAAGGAGATGCAAAGCCATGGTTCACGTTAGTTGTCGTCAATCATTGTCATTGTAATATTGTTATTAAGTTTAATTTAATTTTAACTAAAACTAAAGCCCCCCATACACGTTCCGATTTTTCGTATGAATTTTGCCCGACCGACCAACGTGGTCGGGAGATTAATCAATCGGGAGATTAATCGGATTCGGAATTATGTACCCGACCGATCCAGATTTCTCAAAATCGGCTGAAAAATCGGTCGGGACCGCTTCGGACCTGTCCGTAAATTTTGGTCGATCTGCTGTTAATAAATAGGGTCGGGCTGATGGATCGGTGATAATTCAAATTTCGATTTTTCGTGCCAGCCGACCGACCATAACATTTTAAGTGAAAATCGGGTGACAGGAGCGGACGAAAAATCGGTCGGGAGAATAATCGGAACGTGTATGGGGGGCTTAAGTTTTAGAAAAGAAGACATCATTTCAATTGTTGTAAATTTTTACAGAACCTCGACCCCCCACCAACAGATCTCAACATATATTTCAAGCGTCGCACTGTAACGATTTGGCTCTTTGGTCGAATAAGTTTGCCTACCACTGGTCTAGTGTTTAGTGGGAAATACAGTTGTAGGAGCTTCCTTACTAAACATATAGTGCTCTTTATAGATGTGTACTAAGGTCATGGTTTAGACTTGTAGACTTTGTACATTTGAAATATTGTACTTTATATGCAAAATAACAGGCTGATGGATGGTAAGTGTCAGGTATTACAAGCATTTGGTCTTTTAACGGACAAGCTATGGTTAGAAATTTCATTGGCTTCAAAGGGGAGCTGACTGGGGGGGGGGGGGGGGGGGGGGGGGGGGGGGGGGGGGGTTCAACATCATTTTGTGATCCGTTAGGACCCCTGCGATTGGAGGGGGTTCAGACGGATCACATACACTTTATCTGGCAGGTGAATGCTGTGTTCTGATATTCGCCGATGCTGGGGTTAACGTACTTAAATACATTAACCCCCTGCATTGTCAGAATGACTCAGCGCCGTGAGAACACAGCATCTGCCGAACAGGTAAACCTCCAGACAACAATGCGCTTAGCGTCCCGGCGCGTTCGCGTTTTTGAACAGATCAATGAAAAATGTATCAAAAAACGCATACAGCATGGAGTTTTACAAAAACACATGCGGAAACACTTGCAGTGTGAATGGTAACATTGGTTGTCTATGTCAAAATGTGCGCAGTAAAATAACAGGTGCAGAAAAAAACTTATGTTTTCAAAACGCAATGCAAAACATAAAGTGTGAAAGGGCCTGTTTCCTCATGTGTTTTTGATAAATTTTTCATTAATTTGTTAAAAAATGCAAGCGCAGATTTAATGTGAAAAACGCATGCATGCAAAGTGTGAAGGGTCCTAAGTCCTCATATCTTGCAAGGTACTATATGATTTTCAGCTACTCTGACTTAGCTGTGATTGAGAAAGGTTTTATCACAAACTTAAGCTTTTTGCCAGGGGAGTTTACATTACAAAAGTGTTTATTCTTAGGGGGGGTTTCCACATCTGTCCGGACCCCCTCTGCTAAGCGCAAGAATGGAGCACATAGACCTTACCTGCTCGGTGGATGCTGTGTTCAGACATCTGCCGGTTGTAAGAGGTTCAACTTACTCCACTACATTCAGCCCTGCATCGGAGGAATGGCTCAGCGCTCTGAGAACACAGCTTGCGCCGAGCAGGTACGTGAATGTGCTCCATCAGGACCTCCTGCCAAGCAATACGCTTAGCGGAGGGGGTTCCGAAGGATGTGGAAACCCCCCCTTAGAGGGGTATCTAAAATCCCCACCAGTAGCCTTGTGATGGCAGTTGATAATATAAAAATAAACTACAATACACACTTTAAATAAATATATATATAACCGGCAAAATTTCTAATAGTTCTTGTGTAGAAGGTGTAGTGTGCAGGTAATGTGACTATTCACTTTCATACCATGAAAGGACTTTCAACAGTACAAATGTGACATATTAAAGTGGCTCTATTAAATTGCCTGTCTCATCTCCAACAAAACGCACAGAAAAGTTTTCTTTGCCGTGGCAAGTAAAAAAATAAAGTGAAGGAGAAAAACACATGACAACCCTAAGCTTTAGAAACTATGAGATACCGTTCTCTCCTCTTTGGGTTGTCTGCAATATTTTATCTAATACACTCCAGGTGCCACTTCTTTAGATTAACTCTGTGACTCCTTAAATTAGATCTCTGATTATCATATTATGCATGTGACAGAGACAAAATCCATTACTGAGAACTGTTGAAAGGAAAATATGTCTGGGGATATCTTCTGGGACTTCTAGCCTATTCTGAACTCAACTCAGGAACATGCAAATCATTAAATGATGTACAGACTCTGCCAGGCTATATTATCAACCACATCATCTTCCATGGATTCCACATGTCTTCTGTCATACCTAGTACAGGAAAACAGACGCTTTGTCACTTTTATCTAAGAGTTATAAAGTTTTTATATTTTATATCACTATTTCTATGCACAGTAGAGACCTCGGTTTCTCACCAGTATCATTCCTGTATAACCTTGTTTTAGGCTACATGATTTTCGATTCTGTTGGTCAGTGTTTGTTAGTGTCTGAGCCAGAAAAAAAATTTTTTTTACTTTGTATTGAATTTAAAAAATAACTTTTTGTTACATTGAATACTAAATGTTTTTAATGTTTTGCTAAATCAATATCAATACAAAATATTAAAAAGTGTACAATAGATATTTGGACAAGAAAAAGGAAGAGAAAAAGGGTAAGATTTTCAATTTAAGAAGACGGGAGCATATCTCAGGTCTGAAGAATGACAGCTTTATAGAGAATTTCTATATCACCATATACCGGGCGCCTCACAAGAGCCTTTTTTTAATCTGGGGATCTCCAACCCAAAAACATCAATACAAGATAAAGTAAAAATAAGAAATGAATATAGCTAGAGCAAAAAAGTTTTCTTCCTTTTCAACTCTATCAGTTACCAGAACCCATACATGGTTTGATATTTCCCCTCAACTTAAAGTTTTGTCTCAATCAAACAGAAATAAATTCCTGCCTATTATGATTGATCAAAAGTGATGGAAATCGAACATTAATCGATCCAGCAGTAATTGGAAATGTTGGAAAATGTCAGTTGATCTTTCGAATATCTGGTGGTTTTCTTGATATTTTGATCAATTTGTATACGATGTATGTATGGAGCATGTGCACGGACCTAAGGGAAAGAACCAACAGTTTTTAAACTGATTACATTGTGTGGTGGTACAATTGATCGCTGTTAAGGCAGCCACATACACACCTAGCGGCGGCCAATTTTGTCGCCGAGTAATGTGCGTGCGTGCGTGCGGCCACGGATCAGGGGTGCCCACATGGGGGGACAGATCCCTGTTGCCCCAAAGCTTGGTCGGACATGTCCGTAAATCTCTGGCCGATGCCGTTAGTTTCAATGGAGACCGGCGTCTCCATTGAAGCTAATGGCCGACACACAAGGGTTGCCCGCCGATGCTGTGAGCGATGCTGGAAAAGGTAAGCTACCCAGAGTGAGAATCCTACCAAGGGGATTAAATAAGCATACCTGCCATATCTTGAACAAAATGTGGAGACCATGGTCATTAAATAATAGTATTATTGTTATAATTATTATACTAATATACTATATAATATACTAAAATGCTACCATTGTAAAGTGCCCATGGCTACACATATAGATGAACATAAATGCTGGCATAGTCATGTATTGTATGTTTTATGGAAAACAAATGTACTTCTAGCATGGGAGTGGAACCCACCATTCTTATTTATAGTTTATGATAGTCTCCTCCTTTTGTCCTCAATTAACCTGTGTATAAAGACGGCTCTGGTGATTAGGTTAACAGCCCATGTGTCCGGCATTCTTAAAGAATTTGCATCTGATCAAAGAAAATACAATCTGTAGCCCATCTATCCCTGTTCGATATTTTATTTTAATGTATTTATTGAATGTGAATATTTTAAAAATGTAAATGGATTTGCTTCTGCAGCCAGCTCTAAAATGAGATTTTCTGGCTGCTCTCCAAGTCTTTAATCATATTTCTAATGGAAATGTCATGGTGAAGCTTCAAATGAGATGTAGACCACATGACCTCATGCTTAAAGCTATTTTATAATGAAATCCACTTTTTTTGTTGAGAGCAGCAAATAAAATAGACATTATGATCATAATCACTGGCTTAATACTGTAAAAACAAAGAGAAACATCAAACGTTTTATCAATGAGTCGCTGCTGGTAGCCTGTGGATGAACCATGAATGTGTAGCCTGTTCAACAAACAATGTCATAGACCTCTCGGTGACTTCTTGTCCTTACAGGTGTATCTATGGCAGCAAAGGTGTTATCTACTGTATATCTTATCTACTTATCTACACCTGGGCCTCATGGATGTGCTGGCATTACATGACCATGACGCCTAACTCCAACCATAGGTACTATTTTTGTTTTATTGTTTGGTATGCATCACCCTGATTTTCAATGAACATGCAACACGTCATTGCTTGAGAGGCCCCTCATCACTGTGACTTGGGCAATGTTGCACTAATTGTCCATTGAAAATAAACTGATGCAATAGCTTGATGCATACAAAACACACCTATTGTTTTTAAGCACATTTTGTCTTATACAATTCCATTTTTATGTCTTCTGTCTTGTTGGCTTTCTAAAGTATAAGGCTAAAACCTATGGGCGGGTCCCTGCATATTGCGCAGGGCTAAACTGCCTTCCAAGAGTTGTCACATTTTGTCAAAATGTAGTGGAGTTGTGGCCTAATATTTACCACTAGTAACGTTGAACACATTTTATATAGTTTAATATAGTTTATAGTATATTGTCTTTTTTGTTGATCCAAGAAGCCTAATCCAGGAGGAGAATCCCTATTGTCTTTGAAGCTGGATAACAAGGTCCCAGAGAGACAACAATGCATTTTCTTCGCCATTTACTTTGTTTTGCAATAAAGAGCTCTGTTCTTTCATTTTCCGCTATGACAACTACATGGTTTAGCTTAGGTAACAAAGCCTTTATTTTACAGCCTTTTCGTTAATGCATTCTAGGTTATAGATGTGTTTTATTTAAAAAATAAAAATAAACAAACAATTAACACATCTTGAACTACTGAATGAGTAACAAGTTGTATGAATTTCTTCAAAAACTGTGAATAAATATGGACTCATGGGAAAAACTTTAGAAATCTCCCAGAATCATAAATAGCGTTACGTCTTCTGGAAGGTAAACCCAACCCTTGTCATTCATGTAGCACCCAAAAGGAATAACTGTGAGATGAGGAACTAAAACATGAAAAGATGAATGAATAATGGAATAATGAAATGAAGTACATTACATCATTTTACTCCCCTGCCGTTCCTGACGGCTCCATCTCATCCAGCACTGACTTGTCAGCATAGCAATGGAGGAGATGGAGCCGTCCGGCGAAGATCAGAGCCCTGGAAGTACAGGGGGGGGGCAGGAGATTCAAATCTAAATCACACCAGAACTGTCTTCTATGGAGAAGACTGTTCTCAGTGTGATTCCCAGATGTGCGCTTTGCAGTTAACCCTTTCTCCTCTGGTGTGTTCATCACACCAAGAGGAGAGAGGGTGCCAAAGGATAACTGTATCCAAAACAATTCAAAGTAAAAAAAACACATACCACATTTCCAATTAAATAAAACATTTATTATGAATATAAAAAAAAACATAAACATGAATACATACTGTTTTGAAATCTATCATACAAAATAAGTATTTTAGAGATTTTATCATTCAAATAATACCTTTTATTTTATATATCATTTTTTATGTCATTTTTTTACATAATTGTTTGTACGACATATTACAGGCCTACAACATAAAGAAAAAATCCATTGAAGTCTATGGTGCGCTTTTGGTACAGAAATCTGGACCTCAGCAGAGCGCTAGGGAGGTTAAATCAGAATAATAGAGAAGAAACCATAACATAACCAGGATATTTATGCCCTTCCAGATCCACCGTGCCATACGTCCTTTTCATACTGTTTACAACAAAATCACTGATGGTAAAAAAAATATATTAATCCAGAAGCCAGCTGTCAGCTGCCTGTGGCCTTTGATCCCTGTCTTACAGAACATGGCATGATTTGATTTTAAAGCTGTTGCACTTTTTCAGACTCTGGCTAAGCTTTATAATAATTCATTGCAGATGTTTTGCCTCATTTAAGCCAGCCAGACAAATTATGTTATTGTGTTGCAATGATTTTGAACTGTGCTATTTTAGGACATCACTTTAAATAATTAATCTTTGCCACATGCTGAATACTGTAAATGGTATTTTACGGCTGTTTAAAGAAATATGTCCTTAAAAAGCTCACTATAGTTATATCCTTCAACTGACTGCTATTAAACTAACCCTGTTTCCCCCGAAAATAAGGCATCCTCTGAGAATAAGGCACTCTTACATTTTTGCCTCATGCTGAAATATAAGGCATCCCCCCGAAAATAAGGCACCCCAGAAGATATTGTACTGTATGGACAGGGGGGGATCAGAGGGGGCAATCAAAATGACACAGGAGGATCAGAGGGGGATACTAAAATGGTAATCCCCCCATGTGCCATTTTGACCCCCTCTGATCCCCCCTGTGTCATGTTAAGTGATCTCCCCATCCTGATACCCCAGTGCCGTATACTTCTCCATGGGAAAATAAGACATCCCCCGAAAATAAGACGTAGGGCATCTTTGGGAGCAAAAGTTTATATCTTTTTTTCGGGGAAACACTGTACCAGATTTGAGAATTATGTCATATAAACTCTTTATACTTTTATACTGTTTTTTATGTTAAGCTGTGTTGAGCAAACTCATGAATGTTTTGCAAATTCATTTTTTTTCTGACTTTTTCCCTATTGCACATTTTCTGGTATTTATGATTGCATATATCAACTTGTATTATAATAAATGTTACATTATTTATATTTACCTTCAAGTATCTGTGTGATCTTTCATTGCATCCTTCTAATCAAACCCATGAATTATTATTGTTATATCTGTGACATAAAAGCTAGCTCCTGCTTCATGTCTTTGAAAGGTAGCAATTACATGAATAACCAGTCCATTTTATAGGGTTGTAGTGTACTAGTAGATAAATATGATCCATATACAGAGGAAGGAGGAGGAATCCAATTAACTTAAGACATGAGATCTAGGCAAGAATATCAATTTAGGCATTCTGTTGCCATGTACTGCTACGGGGACTAACAGCAAAATGATATGGAAACTTGGTGGCTTTAATATCTTCCTGGTCTTGGTCTCCATCTCAGAGCTGGGCCAACACAGAAATAGAGGAAGCTCCCATGTCAAGCTTTGTGGTGAGAGCCACATCTGGAACTGGCACCCCAGCACTAGCAATTACTAGCTGTCCTCGCTAAATTGGTGGATATGTGCTCTATAATGTAGAAAACTGAAAATTCCTATCAAACTTACCGTAATTTTCCTTTCTGACATGCTCCATGTCAGCATATTGTGTATGCTGACATGGAGCCGTCAGGAAAAATGGGTTTCCACTATGCAACAGGCATGCAGATAATATCTGATATATGTATGTATATATGTTTATTTAGTATGATTTCTAACAAGCCACTCCCTTATAGTAGAGACTCATTTTCACTATATTGCTACTTCATAAATATATACATATAAATAGTTTCCCCAGCTTGATATTGTTGGAGACTACAAAAATGTAGGTGTTTTGTCACCACTAATGCTATATTTACACAATACACCATCCCACAAAAAATAGTCCTACTGGTTATACTAAACAACTAGCTGCACCGTAGGTGTTAAACTCTGGGCTGCCAAATATGGCCTATCTACCAAATATTTGGGCCCACGGTAGATGTGGCAGATCTGATAGATCTGCCTTCTCTGCAGCCCCTCTGCCTGCTACACTTTGTGAACTTCTGTGCTCCCACTGTGGAAGGAGAGTACTACAAGTCCTTGCTGCTCAGCCAAGGCAAAGCCAGGGAGAGTACCAGGAAGGTCAGATGGGAGGAAACATGGGACAGAGTGACCCATCCAGGGAGTCATCAAGCCATGTACAGTGTGTGTGTATTCCATGTGTGTACCCACATTTTGTTAACACAGATAGAGAAGGACCAATTGAACAAATGTGCCTAAACGTTCCCAAAAGGCAACAGATGTATCTTTAATGTGTCCAATGCTTTTTCAATGGACACGTTAACACACGTCTGCACATGCCAACATTGCTAACTGCATCGACATTGATGCAATGCTGATGGGCAGCATCAACACTGATGCATCTGTGTACATGTCTATTGCATAACATGTTGTTGACCCTCGATAAGTCCAAGTTATTAATTATGCCCATTGTATTTGGGTTTGACAAATCTGAGCTACACCATTCGCCACATTGTGGACAATAAGGTGATGTATGAGTAAAGCTTGCCATAGACGCTTATATTTACCAGAGATGGATTTGTTAAACCATTGTGACATGCGATTAAATATTCAATCATAAGTCACTTTAATCGATCGAAAAGTGCACTTTTGGGATAGGATTTATCACCAAATTATACGCCTGAATGAATATGAATGAATATGTAACTAAAGATTGGCTACACAAAAATATTTCAGAAATGATGGAAGTGGAATCAGGTCTGCATAGGTAGATTGAAAGGACAGATCTTAAGGTCTTCAATAATGTCCTTCATTATTACAGACATGTCTAATGCTTGTCCGATCGTTTTTTCATGCAATTTCTCGTCATTTCTCGCTTTAAACTTGCATCAATTTGTGAACGAGCGATCACTCAGATTGATCGTGACAATCGATCGGTCAGAAATCGTTTAAAAAATCAAAATGTCTATGGCCAGTTTTAGAGATTATAGTGACATGGGAATCAGAGAGACACTGAGCATGTCTATCCAAATGTGTGTTTTCCTGCACTGCACAATGCTTTGGAACAACATACATAGAGGAGATAAAACCGAATTAGGTTATGCTTTGAATGTTGGTAATGAAAAGTAGCTGTAGGGTTTTTTTTTGCTAAGCTTGACAGCAGGCTAAAATAAACTCACCATTTCAAGCAATTATTGTTACAGTGCCTTTCTGCTGACATGAAATAAATCAGCTAAAGGTTAAATGGCAGCAATGATGTAATCAGAATGGAGACTGTTTTCCTCTGTTGTCCAAAGTCAATTGAAATATTTAATATTATTGTGACTGGGAACAAGGACATGCACAGCATGATGATGAAAGAACGTAATGCTCAGCTGAAGGTCCTGTGAGATCTAAAATATTTCATCCAAAATATAGGTTGACCTAAGTTACTTAAGGTTCGGAGGGCAGTAAAATATAATTTCAAGAAGGGAAGATTTGTGGAGTCATCTGCTACAAATACTGCAAAATAAATAGTTCACACAGTACAATATTCTTCTTATAATTAAGATTTGCCCTGTATATTTAAAAGTGACCCCCTTAGACTTTTATCTTTGGGGTCATCTGAAGGCAATTGTCTATGCTGTGAAGATACGAGATGTGCAACACCATTTCTCCTGTGGTGTTGCTACCAGTGTGTGAAGAGTGGGAGAAGAGGGTTGCATTGACCATCCAACACAATGGGCAGCACACTGAACACATTTTATAAGTGGACAGAAACTTGCAAATAACTCATCAAATAATTAAGTTACATTAAAACCAAGCACACCATTGTTTTTCTTGTGCAGTTCCCAATAAGTTTGACGTGTCACATGACCCTCTTCCTTTTGAAAAAACAAAAGTTGGATTCAAAATGGCCGACTTCATATTGGCTGCCATGGTCACCACCCATCTTGAAAAGTTTCCCCCCTCACATATACTAATGTGCCACAAACAGGAAGTTAATATCACCAACCATTCCCATTTTAATAAGGTGTATTCATATAAATGGCCCACCCTGTATTTTTTTAAGTCAACTTGAATTTGAAATAAATTTATATAAAAATGTCATAAGCTAGGGCAATACTTTTTTCTTTTCAATGTTACCACAACCCTTCTCTAGTAATTTTGGTGATTTTGGAATGCAGATTTTTGTACCTTAGCAGCTATGTTTGCAACCCAAGGAGTTATTTAATTTGTCTAGAATTTTTGGGAAAATTAGGTAACTTTAGCTTATATTCGGGTCTGCTTCTATTTGAGTAAATACAGTACATAGAAGTCACCACGAGGGAGACACAAACAAATACAAGTACATTTATTGTAGAATATAATGTTCTTGGTGAGTGCGGAACAAACTGCATGAAGCTGTAATCAGCTGAATTGTTATTTATAAAAATGTTAGAGAAACTATTTATAAGACCTTTTCCTTTGCAGAACTAATTATTGAGGTCATGTCACCAGAGCACAAAAGCTTCTCTATTTTACTGCATGTGGTAATAGTGCCCTGCCAAGAGTTTACAAGCCATGCCACGACCCACCTACTTATTTATACTGCCCTGCACTGAATAGAATATTAGTATCGATTCATAAAGCTAACATACCTGCTGAGGGGAGTCTATTCAGTTTGAAAAACAATACCGTCAAATGGCTAAAATGAATATCCCTATTTTGTTGTAAGGTGTTTGAAATGTTCCCATTCCCAGTGAACTTTATGGCAGAATGGAGAATAGTTATTAGTTTGTGCCTTGCAGAAATAGAAGCAGTTGGAGAGCACGGGACAGTGATTTATAGACTCAAAAATATTGTATTGTGGTAACTGTATGAGGTTGTTACCTACAATTTCACTATTCAGTGTATACCTTTATATTTTTCTCTACCTGTACATACAGGCCAAGCTGTGGCCACTAGCCCAAGTCTGTTACATGCAAAAACTATGTATGGGAAATGCTTGCTGTGCCTGAAAATGCATGCAGCAGGGTGTTTTTGGTAATCCGCCGCATGGGACAGTGTGAAACCGCAAGCGCAGGGATAGTGTGAAAAGTACACAGTACGGTTTAAGCTGGTCATACACCTTTAGGTCTCTCTGTCAGATATCCTTTAGATCTACCAACAACTATATAGTATAGTCTCCTCTGCCATTGAACACAGGTAGACTTGATGGTTTAGAAAGTCCCTCATATTACATGGTTTTGGAAAAACAAAAGGAGATCTAAAGGAAATCTGACAGAGAAATCTAAAGGTGTATTAGACACTTAAGGCCCCCATACACGTCTAGATTTTTCATCCAATCAACTTAATTCAATCATTTTTTTTGTTGATTGATTGAAAATCTATGGCAGCCCACATTTTTAGATCAACCTAAAACAATTAAAATTGGGAAAAAATTTTTTGAAAATTGATTGGACATGCTGGTACATTTTAATTGGTTGTATTGAAATTGATTACACTTTTAGTCGATCCCCAAAAATTTGATCAAATATCTGTTACTACAGTTGGCAAACATTTCATCAATCACCAATTTCCCTGACTCAATTTTTTTTATTGTTTTAAGTTGATTGAACAGAAAATCTAGACGTGTATGGGGGGCTTTATTAGACATGCCTTGCATTAATGCTAACCCTGCTGTGTTGCAGTACTTTTTTGAGCAACAGTTGCAGGATGGCTAGTGTGAAGTCCTAAGAGAAAGACACGGAAGGAGGCCTAACAATGAAACTCATGTATTTACCACCATAGGCTTATACTTGAAGCGGACCTACCACCTGTTAGGTCACTCTGAAGTATCAGCCTAATCCTACACACCTACACACTTTGTCTGTGTAGGAGAAGGGGGGGGAGAGGGGGGTGGGTTGTTGTCAGCTGCCGGCTGGCCGGAGAAGAATCTATCCGAAAGTGGTTTCTCTTGCCCTTAATCAACATGCTGCCACCATTAGTGAGAAGAAGGTAAGTAAGTTTTATTTGTTTTTGTGTAGCAGCAGGATCTGTACTGCTGACAGGTAAGTAATGTGCCTATTTCATGTATGTGTGTTTTTTTAGTTTTAATTTAAAACCGCTTAAGCCCCCCATAGACGGGCAGACTCCCGCCCATAGTTGTAGCAGACCAACCTGCGTGCTCGCTCCTGCCGAGCACATCAAGGTTGGTCTGCCGCAACTATGTGGAGCCCACCTTGAATTATGTAGAAAAAAAGCTGGCAAGTCGGATCGCACACGGATCCGACATGCCGGTTCTTTTCCTGCCAGACTGACAGCCAGAGCAGCTGCAGCCTGTTAAACGCTGTTATCTCAGAGGGGGAGTCTCCTCCCCCACTGAGGTAATTGGCTTCAGTCTCACAGGAATCCTGTGTGTCAGTGGAACACACAGGATTCCTGTCCGACATGTAGCAGACTGCTCACAGCGTGGTGACGTCACCACGCTGTAATCAGTCTGCTAAATGTCTGCCATAGATCAAGGTGTCTATGGCAGGGTTTAAAGTCAATAAACTTTCTTACTTGCTATTGATAAAATAATGCACCTAGGCTTACATTACGGTCAGCTTCTACTCAAGCATATACAGAACTACTATTAATAAAAAATAGGAGCTGAAAGATGGATAGATTAAACATTACATTGCTTGTTAACCGTCTGTTCTACATTCACCAAAGGACACGGCCTGAATGAAGGCTTGCAAATTCCAATTGATTTCACAGTTTTGCTTTGCATAAGCATTGTTGATGTAGCACCTATACAAGCAGTAAAATCTCTTTATTCTCAGGTCATTTGACAACCAAATAACTTTTGAATTGCTTTTGTAAGAACAGAGGGTGTTATTTAATACCATGTATTTAAATAGATCACATACACAATAAAACTCCCACTGGCTTAATCTTCCGTTGTTATCATGAGATCACCTGCAATAAATCAGTGCAGGGAGTGCTGCTTTATAAAAATGATGATAACTATTACAAAATGACAGTTAAGGATATTATATTTTTATAATGGAAAAGATTATTGAGCAGAAGTTGTCAGCAGAAACTAATCAGAGATCCGGGCCAGAAATGTAACAAGAATTTCCCCCGTGTAGACAGAAAACCTGGGCAGAGCTCTATTTGGAAAAGCCTTCATGTCATGCTATGTTTTCATGGTAAATTGAGTTAATAGGATAAATCAGTGGAGCATTCCAAGATTAAAACCACAGAGTAGCTGTATCCTTGCGTTTGCCAGTCTAAGCAAGTGGCTACTTAATCCCCTGTCTGAGAGAATGTTAAAGTGACACTGTAAAGCAAAATAAATATAAACCTATATATTCTATATATATCCTATTCTGTTCGATACTGCGGTAATGCACTGACTGAACTATTTAACATCTCCCTTTCCTCTGGTATCTTCCCATCATCCTTAAAACATGCCACAGTCCTCCTTATATAAAGAAGCCATCACTTGATCCCTCCTTCCCTCCAACCCGACCGACCTATCTCTCTTCTTTCTCCTTTTGCTCAAAACTACTCGAGCGCCTCGTTAACAAAAGACTCAACGGACTATTGACTGTAAAATTCCCTCCTGACCCCCTCCCAATCTGGCTTCCGACCTTCTCATTCCCACTGAAACAGAGCCATCACCTAAAGTTGCCAACGATTGCTGCTCCAACTGCCAGGCCCAGGCAACTATTCCCTCCTTCTTCTGTTGGATCTCTCCTCTGCCTTTGACACTGTTGACCACCCTCTTCTTCTACAGACCTTGAGCTCTATTGGTATCTGTGACTCTGCACTCTCCTGGTTCTCCTCCTACTTGACTGACCGCTCTTTCCAAACCTCCTCAATGGCTCCTCTTCTTCACACGCCCCCTCCCTGTTGGCGTCCCACAAACTCAGTCCCTTGGCCCAGTTTTTTTCTCCTCTACACATCCTCCCTTGGCAAACTCATCTCATCCTTTGGTCTGCAATACCATTTATATGCGGACGATACCCAATCTACCTATCCACCCCGGCCTTTACTCCCTCTGTCCTGGAAACATCTCTCAGTGCCTTTCGGTCATCTCTCATGGATGGCTGACAGATTCCTTAAACTCAACCTGCAAAACAGAACTCATATCCTCTTTCCCCCGTCACCTCCAAGCCTCCTCCTCCCCCAACATCTCACTTACAGTTATACACAGTCATCCTCCCCCTTCCACAAGCTCGCTGCCTTGTTGTCACCTTCGACTCTGCGCTCTCCTTTACTCCCCACATTCAGAACAATTGCTAAATCCTGCCACTTCCATCTCCGCAACATCTCCAAAATCCGACCCTTTCTCTCCCCAGAGACACCAAAGTCCTGGTACATGCTTTCTCATCATCTCTCGTCTGGACTACTGTAACATCATCCTCTCTGGTCTCCCTCTACAAAACTGTCACCTGCTAACTCTTCAGTCCATCATGAATGGGCTGCCAGACTCATTCACTCCTCTAAACCGCCCTCATCTGTTTTCTCTCTGCAATCTCTACACTGGCTTCCAGTTGTCCAGAGAATCAATTCAAAGTCCTGTGCCTGCTTTTTAAATCACTCCACACCTCCTGTCCTCCTTACACTCCAACCTGGTACACAAATACACCCTAACCGCCCCTAACCGCCTCTCTCGCTCTCCAGTGACCTCTAATGACATCCCCACTTCATACCTCATCACACGCAAGGCTTCAGGACTTCTCTAGGGCCGCTCCTACTCTATGGACTCTCTCCTTCCCTCTTCCTCGCCCGATTAGACTGCCTCCTAACTTTTGGGCACTTTTAAAAAAGCCCTAAAAAACTCACCTCTTTAGTCTGTGCCTATCCATCTTCTTCCTAACATCACCCCATACCAGTCCCACCCCCCACCTATTGTATACTCTGTTCCCCAACCTACTAGATTGTAAGCCAACCGGGCAGGGTCCTCTATTCCTCCTGTGACATCACTGTCACCTGTGTGGTTATACGTGTTGTATCTCCACTCTAATGTATTGTAACGCGCGTGCGTAATATGTTTTGCGCTATATAATAATGATCATAATAATAATAATGGTAATCGTTGCCAAGCGAACAGGGATATTTACCATCTTTGGTTCCCTGCTCGATCGAGGTTTTCAATCGAAAAAAAGGGTGGCCGCAATCGATCAAACAAATCAATCACCATGAATACTCACACGCGATTGTTTGTGCTTGAATCGATTCAAAAATGTAGCCATGTATACCTAACTTAAAGATTGTCCCAAAAGATTTACCAAGACAACTTTTATTCTATTAAGTGTTTTAAGGTTTTTGTTTTGGTGGATTTAATATTCTGTTAGATCACTAAAATACACTGGCACATCTCTAAACCAGTATTACCAGATTAGAGTCAAAATATCACTGTTGAGACAAGATTTGCTTCTGGTATATATCAACACCGTTGTTCTGGTTCGAGATTGCATTTCTCTACAATAGCATTACATTATTTTTACGTCCATTATATTAGCAGACGTGTTTAAGCCCATCGGTTAGAGTGCACCACTGCTATTTTTGTTAAGGAATTTAAATATATAATTTTGTAAATTTACCCAAGATATATTGAATGTGCTTTCCCAGCCAATTTTATTATGGATTCATTATCTCTCCCAGTGTGGTATCGGTACATCAAGTAGCAGCGAGTAGAGTTGTGTACTTGTTTATTCTCTATCCGTTAATCTTTCATATGTCCATTTCCTATTGTTGAATAAAATGTTACTCATTGACATTGTCTGGATAGGATTGGAATTGGCAACTGTGATTGTTGTTCAGGTAAGCAATATGCTGTGAAATATAAATGCCTGTCATATCAAGTATTTACTTGTTCTGACTCCTAAATATTAAATCTTTTTTTAAGTAACGCTAATTATGAATGCATTCAGGACTGTACTCACTACACTTTTACCACTTCTTAAAGTAGGGGTTTCAACTCACGCCCGTGGACAAACGCTGTGTAATTATTTTGACACTATGAATTTTTTTTTTGTAAAGGCGAAACCCCCTATTTGCTATTGATAGCCTTGGGGTTATTTTGCTTCGGTAGGAACATACCCTGTCAACAGCCTCGAGTGTTTGACCTCGACTTCAATTTTTCACACTTTTTCCCTGCCGTTGTCCCCTTCTAAACCGAGAGGATAACCTACTCACCTGTTCCTACATTCGTCGTGCTGAACCCGGTAGATTCCCCTGATACTTAAACATCAACGGATTTATGTTCTTGTTGCTCTGTGCCTGACTGTTTCACTGTATTAATTATTTTTTGTGATCTTGTTTTTGTGATTTTGTTTTAATTGTTGTATTATCCTATTTACACTAACATTTTTTTTCAATAAACATTTAATATTCAAAAAAAAAATAAAAATAAACTATGAAACTATGTTTTTTTTTATTGGTATATTTTTCAATTACAGGACAAGAAAAAATACAAATAACAGCATCCTGTACAGTACAATCAATACATGGACAGAAAGTAATGAACGAAGATAACGCCATTGTCTAACAGCGCCAGAAAAGGCAACATACTACAGTATTCATCAGCCCATATGCACCTATACAATCAGAAGGTCCAAAGTGCATGTCGGAGAATGGTAGAAGGCAAGAGCAACGGCTATAAGGTGACAGAATCAAAGAAATTAACTTCCTGTATTGTTGCTTAAATACGCAGGTTAAATATCGATTGCGACCCATGCTAGCTTGTTGGGGTGTCCCCATTGAAATGTATGGACACGATCTTGGCCCCACAATTTTAATTCGGTAGATCGCAGTAGATTCACCTACAGTGAAAACAAGCCCTAATTGTGCAATGTAAAGGAATATGAATGTTATAGTGAAGGGCATCACTTTGTAGATCTCTTCATCTGAAATCTTGTTTGGAGGTTCGTTCAGCTCGTGATGAATTTTGTTGGGTGAGCCTAATAACTATATCTTTTGTGTATTAACATTCGTCAGTCTAAAAGTATTAGTGAACCCATCGCTTCCTTCTTTGCCATACACATCGAGACCCAACTGTAAATATCCAAAATCTCTATATTCTAATTAGAGAAAATTAAGGCAGGTGTTGTGTCTATCCCTTGAGATTGTATTTGTTGCTCAATGAATTTTCAGACACAAATGAGAAGAAGAAAAAAGCATTAGATCTCTGTTCTAAGAAGATTGGAGCGTAGATCGAGAAATCCTTATATCGGGCCC